>OY041607.1:13352588-13952588 GCA_955876795.1 Eupithecia tripunctaria
TTCTTTTATTTTAGGACCTACTCGACATGTAACTTGGTGTTACCAATAAATATACTGTATCGTATTGTATGTTAGACTAAGCACTATTGTCTAAGAACCCCTAAGCAATATTCGTAAAACATACAAAAAAATTACCCTCGGTGGAAAACGAACACAGAACTTCTTTAAGCGTACCTTCGCTTACTCCACAACAGAGGAATAAGAAAGCAAATAACCATAAATAATACTATAATTGTCTTTTTCAGGTGCTGTGAAACGCGACTCTCAGCACATACAGAATCCAATGAACTTTAATGAGCAACATTACAACAGCCAACGACAGTTCACGCCCGAGAGAGGTCATTCGCGGATGTACCACGGACATCCCACGAGCAAGGAACCCGTCTACAACCATGACCACATACACACAGAAAATAATTTTAGGAGAATAGACTACTCCACTCAATCACCTTACTATTCAAGCTCTGTCTCTCTGGGCATAGTAAGTGGCAGGAGAAATTACGGTGACGGTTCGGAAGGTAGTAAAGGATTTGTGGACTCCATGAATGACAGGAAGGTTTTCGGGGATTCCGCAGATGCTAGAAAAGTTTCTGTGGACTCCGTAGATGGTAGAAGAATATTTGGAGACTCTGTGGACGGTAGGAGACAATTTATGGATATCGGCTGCACGCGCTTTGCGAAAGGCTGTTTCGCGAATCTTCCATGCGGGCCACCAAGCCCGTGGCAGTATTGTCCTTGTAACCAGCCCCCACCTCCAATGATGATGCCGTTGCCACTGCCACCGCCACCATCTTTGCCTCCACCGCCGCCACTGCCGCCGCCGCCTATGCCTATGCCGATGCCGATCCCGATGCCGCTACCGCCGCCTCCGATACACGTCTGCAATCGAAACTGTCTCCCCGTGCCAACCATGTGTCCTTATTCACTTCCAGCCTATCCACCTCCACCCTATGTTCCACCGCCCTTCACCCCATACTGCCCATATAGAAAAGCCGGCGGCGGCGAATTTAACAAAGCAGGTCCGAGCCAATATGAAAACTACGACGTGTTTCATAATGTGGAAGTCAAAAGTGGCGAAGATGGTACCACTCGAAAACGTTGGCGTTTTGAATCTACAAATCCCGATAAATTAGACAATACCGAACATAGAAAGGAATCAGATTTTTACAAACAGGTAAAATTATATGTTGATGAATCGCAACCGAAAATAAAAAAACTGCCAGCTTCATATAGTTCCTTTGATTACAGCGAAAGGAGGAAGCGAGGCCTCGAAGACCAAACATTCAAACCGTTTTGGCAAATGGACGTATATAATCATAAAAGGCCTTCTGAACTTAAAGCTATCAGATACACAACGTTGAGTAACAAAAAATACAATAAAAAGACACGCAGATTAGAAACAACACCAAAATTACCGACTAGCACAGAAACCATCACCATCAAGCCAAAAGACAAATCAAACAAGGTTTTTAAAGGTCGCGTGACAGAAAAGTATCTATCGTTTGATGAGCTCATGCATTTGCGAAAACTTAGCAGCACACAGCCTACGTACACTGCATCAACAGAGTACCAAGCCAGACGCGGAGGACAAGAAGAGACTTTGGACCCTAGACTTGAGACCACGATAACGGCAAACACTCCTTACATCCGGATGAGACAGTGCACTCGAAAGTTGACATGTACTTGGACGGCTGCGGCGTTTTTTAACGGGAGTGGGCCAGGGGGAGCCTGGGGCAGCGGCGGGGGCGCCGGTGGTGGTGGCGGCGGTGGCGCAGGAGGTGCAAGGACACCGCCCGGGTACGTTGAAGGATGCACTCGCACCTCCACCTGCACGAGAGACTACATGGACAGAAACAAAGCGGCAACCCCGTCCGAGGGACCCGACGGTGCTGGGGGTTCCACCACTCTAGACGACGAAGATTACTGCGAACGGCGATCGCTTAACATACGCAGGCGAAATTTAGACGAGAGAAAAATTCCATTTTTAAATATCGGATACCAAGAAATGTTTACGGAACCTACTACATCGACAAGTGATCTTGATGAAGACGGCGATGCAGAAAATTCCGAAGCAGAAACATCTACACAGTCAGATTTTCACTGTATTTGCTATGATGATGATACGAGATTAAAGCGAAGAGATCTAGCATCAAGCAAGATCGGTCATCTTATAAACAAGGACAGGTGTTGTAATAATAAGAAAGGTTGTGATTGCTCTACTTACAGTTCAAGATCAAAAAATAGTCCAATTTTATCCCACTGCCCATGTAATGGTACTAAATCTCTCCGCAATATGTTTTATAGGGCGATTACGTTGAAATATTACGTTGCGTGGTTGTGCTATCACATGTTTATTATGAGAACTTTTGAAGGTTAAACACGAAAATTATGATACAAAGTGCGTATAATCGTAATATTTATGTTTTGTTTTAAAGTTCTTACCTGTTTAGCAGATCTTACCTGTAAATTTTTTCAAGATTAAAGATTTAATTTGAGATTACAACACGTTTTATTTAGGAGTTTTGTCAGTAATATCTTCGAGGAATTTCTTCATCACATTGCGCCCGCTTTTGTACAGATTCATATCATCGGGAGATAGTTCTCTTAATGATGTTGTACTATCAGTTACTGGATCCGTTTCAAATATATCTTCTAAAAAGTCATTAGTCACTCTGGTTTTTCTTATATCTTCAATTTCCATCATGATGTCTTTCACTGAAAGGTTCGAAGAGTCGTAGTATGCTTCGGTTTCACCTGTTGAATCCTCTTCCTCAGTTACATCTTCTGGGAAAAAGTAGTGTCCTGTAAAATCTCTATTCTGTTGGATGCGAGCCAGTTCGGCTTGAACTCTAACTTGACTGACAGCGGGGTACGGCGTGCCATGTTCTGCAATAGTCACAGGCATTTTATCTGCAACACCATGAACAATGAGTTGTGAATACTTGTGCAAAGTGCATCGTACATCATCAAAGTATATTGTAAACTGGTCGGATTACTTTTACCTTATTTTGGCAAAAGTTAGTGAAGATGTTAATCAATTATTTAGATTAACACGGGTTGAAATTTCGCATAGATGTAATTCTAGACCTGGAAGAACATATTGGTTACTTTTTATTTCATAAAACTTGGGCGTTGCTGCGGGAAAAAACTAGTAATTATTGTAAAAATAGGGTAATTCATAATAATCTTTGAAGTAACTACAAAACATACCATTACCGCCACTGCTTCTAAAAATAACTGCCTCTACAAGATCGACAAGCAGTGTAGAGTTCAATAAATCACTCTCGGTTATTTTCATTGTAGTAGATGCTACTTTCTTGCTGTACAGCTTGTTCATAAACGCAGCTACATGCGGGTCAGTGTAAGTGCTATCTATAAATCCAGGATGACCAGCTAGTGCCGGTGTTGTAGAAAACAGCAGTTCCTTAAACGCAGGGTCACTGCTCAACCGCTCCCGAATCAAGTTTAGGAAGTTATCGACAGAGTCTTTGCAATCGTGCTTCGTGGGAGCTGGTGTTACCAACTGCCTTGTAAAATCGTGCACGTGTTGAAAGAAGTTGTATGGCGTAAATGTTTCATCGTTTTCAAAATCTTTGGCTTCTATCGCTTCTGTTGTATCATTGTTTAAAGGATCGGTGTTAACTGATTGTTCGTATTCAGGAACGTTTTCATCTTGAGTGGTGATGTCTTGAGTTGTTTGTTTTGGTATTTTACCTGTAAAAGAACAGTACATAAAGTCAAGTTTACTTTAAAGCAGTTATTTAGTACCTGATCTCTAAAGAAATAGGTTATAAAAAAAATAAACAAAAATAAAAGATCTATCATCAAATTTTCAGAATAACTCGGCAACCATGAATAAGTTATGAATAATATCTTTTCTGCAGAATATTGTGAGTAAAGTAGGTACTATAATAGAATTGAGAATTGAACCCTGGATACTTAGGTCTAAAACGTTTACCATCAATCTTTCTTTGAATAATAATCAAATAACGTTCACTTTCTGAATTCCAGCTAAATCGACTTAAACTAAGTAGATTTCTCCATTTAACATCAATATCAAATCAAACTGCTTTATCTTCAGAACATTAATTTAATACATCACGCACACTCTAGACTGCTTAAAACTTGTGGCATTTGACATTTATCGTTAGTTTATTATCCAAGTACCTAAATGAAACTTAGAGAGGCGAGGACGTAAGTGGCATCAGTATTATAAAGAATGTCTGACATAAATAGATACCTTTTACCGTTACTTTAGATTGGTTTACACAATCTCGTATGAAGTGTATGATAATATAACGAACGAAGAAGATTTCACCAACCCTTTTGTTTAAGAACAGAATTTGCGTTTTGCTTAGTTATGATGCTTTTGTCCCGAACAAAATACATAAACAAGCGTGGAGTTGATAACTCGCTTTTGTGTTGTATGGCGCATTTAACTGATTACTCGATTCTGGAATCCCGAGTTGACAAAGATAATAATGAAATTAAACTGATAACAATAATAGTATACAACTAACAGCAACATCAAAGCATAATAGAACACGTAGGTACCTCGATTTTTTTTTTTCAAATTTACTTTCGAAAACGTAAGTCAAACTAAAAGGTGAAAGAACGAAAGCTTTTAAAACCAATATTGGTTTTAAAAGCTTTGTATGACTCTCTTATTTCAAAATTATAATGTAGGCACATTTATTAAAAAAGTATTGTCATGATTGATGGAATACTTTGATGAAATATCGAAAGAGAAAACTAAATGGTATCGCACGATCCAATCACACCCGATGCGCTCAGCGTGGATAGATAACAGGCTATTGTGGAGACGTGATATAGTAACAGCATTAAGACTCAGATCAGGGGCCTAATTCCACTATTTTTTAAACAAAATGCTATAATGGCGCCAGACGATTAAGATAGAGATTTAGCCGTAAATTTATTTGGTATTCTATTACCATAAGATTACAATCTCTATGACTTATAATAGGGTGTCAATAATGAGGTGGGGCATAATTATAATCATAATCGTAATAGTCATAGATATGGCATAAACAAAAAAAGATCGTGTTAGTAGAATATCAAAATGTGTCAGTTGCGGTGATTGTTACGCGATAATGAAGCGATAATATTGTCATAGTGAGGCGATTGTGTTAGTGAAATCAGGCCCATTCTTTGGACACATTCCGTGCCATAGATTTAAATCGTTAGATACGCCCCGACCACCAAAAACTGTAGCAATGTGTGTGAGACATGTCGCATCGCATCATGTCTAAAACATGTACAATCTACACAAACAAAACAAGCGTACTGAGAAAATAGTGTCATCTCTTTTTCTCAAACGTTAGTTGCAAACACTACTTCTCTTTCATGCACTCGCCATTTAAATTTGTTATTATAGTCATTTTTGACAATGCGGACCATAAAATAAAAGTTTTTTCAATAACTCGCAATACCTACGAGTGAAATGTTACACCTCTGGCTTTGTTTGTGTTTCTAGAATTGTTGTTGCGCTTTTGAAAGGCACACGTCATTTTGTGACGCTATAAACTGCTCGCAAACGTCCTTCACAACATGTCCGGCTAACACTGTGCTTAGATGTACACTAAGTCCAGGTTTATGCATGCATAAGGTTCGACTTGGACACAACACGGCGGCGGCGGCGCAGTCTCACTGCGGTAAGGGCATATCTAACGATTTAAATCTATGTTCCGTGCAATAAATTTCCTTTTTTGGCGAAAAAAACTACCTCACCTAATTTTTCAACATCTAATGTAGTCGATGATGTTTACCACGTCTATATGGAATGTGCACAGAACTCGCAAGAGATAAATAATTGTGATTTAAATTTTTAATGATTGGCAATAGCATTCTTTCAGATCCATTTTGAGATTATGCCAAAAAAAATTACTTTCCGTAAGTTAGCGATTAAGTAGCAGTGATTAGTTAAGCTAGAGGTTTATTTAAGTTAATTTCATTATCAGGGTGCCTTATTCGCTTTAGCGAACAAACCCTTTGTAAATAAATGATTATAAAAAAAAACTTACGATTATGTTATGACCTTCGTGAATGACTTACAGCGAGTATGAGTGATGAAAAATGTATTACCACATAGAGCTTTGAAGGTAGAATCACAGACTGTACCACTCGGGCAACCAGAGCATGGCAACCCGTAGGTGTAGACCGGCTGGTTGCCACGGTTACCTCCGGGAGCGAAGTTGCAGACGAGACGATACACGGTGCGGTTGCCGTTGTTGCGATCCTACGTGAAATCAACCAACAATATCAACATTAATATAACGAGTGCGATATTAATCGAGCAGACAGATAACATGTCTGAGATATTGCATTATTTCATTCAGTATAAATATTAAAAGCGTCCAAGAGCGAGCGAGTCGAACTCGCTCTTGGACGCTTTTAATGGAGGAACCCTTCGTGCGCGAGCCATTATGTACCATTATGTCTGTTGTATCCCATACACCAGACATGATTTTTTAAACGAATTGGAACGAATTTGGCGAATGGAATAATTATTTGCAGACGAGACGGTACACGATGCGGTTGCCGTTGTTGCGATCCTACTAACCAACAATATTATCAATTTTTTTTTTTACATTCAAATTTTTCTCCATCTACTCATTTATTTTCTTTGCCATAGCATAATGATCATCATCATCACCTGTATGCGTCCACTGCTAAACATATGCCTCTCCCACGAATAGCGATCGGCTGAGCCGCCTCCATCCATCGACTCCTTGCAACCGCTACAATGTCATCGGTCCATCGAGTGGGAGGTCTTCCCAAACCGTTTCGCATTGCATCGCGGTCGCCACTCGAGAACCTTTGCTCCCTAATAATAGCATAATGTTTCGTATAATTTCGCTTATTATAAGTACCTAACTAAAATTTAAGTCAAAGTCAAAGTCAAAGTCAAATCGTTTATTTCTTTAGACTTACAAAATAAGTTCTTAGACAAGTCAAATTTTTACTATATAAACAGCTTGATAAATAGTTATTACTATCAACAAGAAATAAGGTGCAATTAATTGACTTTAAGTCACTTCAATTTTTTGTCCACTAGCGGAAGAAGTGAAAAAGAAACCACTAGCAAGTTTATCGCTTATCAACTAAACTAATACAATCTTAGGATAACTAAGTCTAACTGGTCTTACATACTATTGCATATTATAAGCAAACCTGTTGTGAAATAAATAAATTATTATCATTATTAATTCATGATCAACGGGTAATAACGATCGCTGTAACGTGGTGGGAACGTAGCAGAAATAAAAACAGTATAATAGTTGTAATACCTGATGAAGCCGAGTCTATCAAATATTGCATTCAGTCAAAGAAAATAAATGCGGGGATGAGCATAATGTAACATCGTCATCCTCAATCTCAACCTCAACACCAACAGCCTATATTGGTCCACTGCTGGACGTTGACCTCCCCATGATAAGCGCTTTATTTTTATACTAGCTGCGCCCCGCGGCTTCGCACGCTCTATTCAAGTGCTATGTGTATCCCGGGGACGGCCCCGGGATACCGTTTACCTCCCTGCCAAATTTCATCAAGATTCGTTCAGCCGGGAACGAAATAAAAACTATCCTATGTTCGTTTCGCTACCTCCCCACCAATTTTCAGCCAAATCGGTTCAGCCGTTCTCGAGTTATAAGTGTTGTAACAAACACGACTTTCTTTTATATTATATAGATTTTATGCCTTTTGCCTATACTCGTAATATTATAATTTTCCAGTGCTGGACACAGGCACCAATATAAACTGTTTCGGTGAGGTAAATTCGATGTCAGCACCACACAGTTCATCCTGGTTGTATCAAATTTAAAAAATCGCCCGTATTGTTTTATCGGGAACCCGTTACGAAACCAAATATTTTTGAATTCTAGTAGGCACTCGCCCAGTTAGTAGGTACGAGCTCTCGAATTACCGAACCGAAAACGTATACATTGAAACGCGTACTTTTTCAGATCAAAAAATTGATGATTTTTTTAGGAAACTACATAAACTTTCTACGGGCAGATTGGAAAATGCTGGTTTTATTTGAGAAAAAGTTGGGCACTGGGACATAAACCGAATGAACTCCGACAGATGGCCCTCAACATCCTAGGTCTCGGAGGGAACGCGAACGGTCGAGTTGGGCCATGAAAGCAGCTGCGGATGACCTCGACGCCTTCCTAAATCCCCATAATAGTCTACTGCTGGTCTCAAGCCTGCCCATTATTAGCACCATTGTTGGTTTTTCCTTTAAAGGGGTAATATAATACCCATAACAAACAAAAAATATTTATTGACCTAAATATAGACACCGACAGAAAAACTTACATTTAAACGTTAATGTATGAATGTATACAGTGTAGCTCTGGATGTAGATTAAGTTCTCGAATCGCTCTTAATAAGAATAAATCTTGTAAGAAGATACGAGGGATCCCAACTTCGGTTTTTGGGTATCAGTTACAAGTTTTTTTTAATGTATTTTTCGTTAAAGTTAAGCGTAATATGTAATTTATTATGTTACTATGTACTATGTATGTTTATCAGTGGGGAGGCCTGCGTCCAGGAGTGGACCGATACAGGCTGTGGATGGATGGATGGATGTACTATGTAAAGTTACAAGTATAGTCAGCCAATAATAGATGGTTTTCATAAAACTGTGTGTTTTATGTGTGTTTGGTATGCTGTGGACACCAGTCTCATGAGAGCCTAGGCAACAGCAGATGGCGCGAAGAGTGTGTTTGTGTTGTATGTAGAGTGTAGTTGAATGTTTACCTAATATATTTATGACAGGCCCTAAAGGAGAGCTTCAGTTTCGTTATAGTTTTTAAGATTAAGAAATTCCGTCATAATAATTTTTCATTGCGAGGCGGATGAGTAAAAGTTTGACCATAATCCCTACGCTGGGCAAGCGGACTGGGGATCACAGGCTGGTGGTACAACGGTTCCTTCCTAAATGCACACAATCGCAGTGGAATGATTTGGGAAAGGCCTTTGGAATCTAAGGATCTTTTTATTTTTGTCGGATTCTGGTGAAAGTTCTTTTTTCGTCTGTGTGTTTTTTGTGTGAAAGAGACATCAGTTAATTAAAAAAATAAAGGGAAAACGAGCTTTTTCTTGGAAATTTCAACTGTCTAACTATCACGGTTCAAGAGATACAGCCTGGTGACAGACGGACAGCGGAGTAGGTACTAGGGACCCATTTTACCCTTTCATAAAACGACAGCCCTATCTGTTTTCGTAGCCACACGGCCCCAATTGCTACGAAAAATTCTAAATAATTAATTTTGTTTTAAAAAACTATAAACCGACTTCAATTTTTACGGTTTTTTCATGAATTTTCATGGATCCCATTGTCAGAACTGAACAAAATTAAAATGGGACCACATGGGAAGCACCAGCTTTCATATAAAAAAGAATCATGAAGATCGGACCACCCAGTCAAAAGTTCTGAGGTAACAAACATAAAAAAAAAACAAAAAAAAAATACAGACGAATTGAGAACCTCCTCCTTTTTGAAGTCGGTTAAAAATGTTATGAGTTCGTAGCAGAGCGTCGAAGGATTTTGTATTTTCAGTTTTTCAAGAATTGAACACTTGCAAATTGAACACCTGCAAACTAAGCACCTGATATTTAAAATTTTGAAACTATTTGATTAAGTTACTCAGGACTCAAATAACTTCTACCAGAGGATTGTTTTTGCGTTTTGACAGCTAGTATTGTATAAAAATACGAGAAACCACTGTGTCTAAAATTTACTATTAATACCAACCTTCTGTACCTATCAAGAAAATCGTTACCACCATTTGTGTACTTTTTTATAATGTGTGCAATAAAGTATTAAAAAAATAAATAATTAATAAATACCCTTGATGAGTCAGAGTCAGAGTCCGAGTCAGAGTCAAATCGCTTATTTCTTTAGACTTACAAAATAAGCACTCAGACAAGTCAAATTTTTCATCAAGGGTGTTGTCAACACCGACGACGATAGTATGAAAGAAACTCAAGTAAATTGTTAGTTTTTTTTACATTGACATGTATCTAAATAGCATTATATTTTGATTAAGATAGGTAAAACAAACATGTAGTAGTGTATATATGTATATCACGAAGGTATATATATAGTGCAAGAAGTGAAAAAAAACGACTAGTAGGTACATTTATGTATGTAGGTAAGTGAAAACTTCTTTATAGGCGTTGTGCACTTTTTAGTGTGCGTGTAGTTTTCACTTCTGCCGGCACTCCCGGAGTGCAACCCATTTTTTAATACTATGTATAGTTCGCCTATGTATAGCCTATGTATAGTTATGTCGCCTATGTATGTTAGTAAAATATTTAGTACAATATAAGTATAATATTTTTTTTTTCAGATATCTGCAATAATATCAGATAAATTTCATTTACCTTTTTTCAGGCGCTCAGACAAGTAATACTATAAATAAATCACACTAATGTAAGGATGTATGGATGTATGGATGTATGGATGTATGGATGTATGGATGTATGGATGTATGGATGTATGGATGTATGGATGTATGAATGTATGGATGTACGGATGTACGGATGTACGGATGTACGGATGTACGGATGTACGGATGTACGGATGTACGGATGTACGGATGTACGGATGTACGGATGTACGGATGTACGGATGTACGGATGTACGGATGTACGGATGTACGGATGTACGGATGTACGGATGTACGGATGTACGGATGTACGGATGTACGGATGTACGGATGTACGGATGTACGGATGTACGGATGTACGGATGTACGGATGTACGGATGTACGGATGTACGGATGGATGTATGGATGTATGGATGTATGGATGTATGGACGTATGGACGTATGGATGTATGGATGTATGGATGTACGGATGTACGGATGTACGGATGTACGAATGTACGGATGTACGGATGTACGGATGTACGGATGTATGGATGTATGGACGTATGGACGTATGGACGTATGGACGTATCGACGTATCGACGTATGGACGTATGGATGTATGGATGTATGGATGTATGGATGTATGGATGTATGGATGTATGGATGTATGGATGTATGGATGTATGGATGTATGGATGTATGGATGTATGGATGTATGGATGTATGGATGTATGGATGTATGGATGTATGGATGTATGGATGTATGGATGTATGGATGTATGGATGTATGGATGTATGGATGTATGGATGTATGGATGTATGGATGTATGGATGTATGGATTTATGGATGTATGGATGTATGGATGTATGGATGTATGGATGTATGGATGTATGGATGTATGGATGTATGGATGTATGGATGTATGGATGTATGGATGTATGGATGTATGGATGTATGGATGTATGGATGTATGGATGTATGGATGTATGGATGTATGGATGTATGGATGTATGGATGTATGGATGTATGGATGTATGGATGTATGGATGTATGGATGTATGGATGTATGGATGTATGGATGTATGGATGTATGGATGTATGGATGTATGGATGTATGGATGTATGGATGTATGGATGTATGGATGTATGGATGTATGGATGTATGGATGTATGGATGTATGAATGTATGGATGTATGGATGTATGGATGTATTATGGATGTATGGATGTATGGATGTATGGATGTATGGATGTATGGATGTATGGATGTATGGATGTATGGATGTATGGATGTATAGGGGTGAATCAACTATTTTACCCACACTTTGGACAGTGTAGAAATATTTTTTTGAAAAATAAAAACATTAGTATTCTTTTATTCTAATTTGATTAGGGCATTAGAAATTTCATCTACTTTAACAACCTAGAAGGGCACGGACGTTTATTCATATTTTAGCTATTTTTTACAAGAAACTACAACACAGACCCTCAAAATCTGTCACCTGAGTTACCGGCACTTAATCTTACATAAATGCTGAATGAAACTCGAAACCATTACTCATTTTCATTTTTTTTATCCTGCATGCATAATCAAATATTTTGGTAAAATCAGTCTCCATATAATACTTAAATTTTAGTAGAAAACTAACTGCAATTGGTCTTTTGCGTTACCCTTATCCAAAAAATTATAGCTATTTCTACATTAAACTAAATATAAAAGTATTACAAATAAGAATGAATTATTTAAGGAAGCTCACTAATTGTTAAAATAAGGTACTGGCAATTTAAAGATAAAATGGAAAGAAATACGCATTTTACGATCGGATATGTAATGTTTATTTTTGGGACATCAAGTAACTCCAGAGACAAATTTTGGTAACGCTTAAGACATACTAGAAAAATATTGGTTTAATAAATAAACAGCTTGAAACATTGAATAAACTTAAATCGATAATTTATGATACAAAATCAAAAAACAAACAATAAATCAACAACAGACAAAGAAAATTACAAATTTACAATCAATAATATAAATAAATAAAGCCAAGTATTTACAATTGAAGCAATTGGGCTAAATGCAAACTGTTGCATCCAATCTAAAGGTAACTCAACTGATCCATATCAATACCAGTCGGAAGCGTCCGACTGGTATTGATATGGAGCCCAAGACACTGGCTGCATTGCCCCGCTGTATGGCAATGCTGAAGTGCTGCGCCAGATCACTTCGACCAGAATCTCAGATATTTTTTTAAATCCGAAGAGCCTCGGTACCCAACGGACCTAGCGTCTCATGTGTAGGCTCTGTCGTGATCTGCATAATTGCGCCTTTTGAGATCCTCGGCCAAATCTGCCTCTCACGGTTGTTCTTGATAAATGGAAAGATGGAAGTGTGTCGACGCATGTACCATACCACACAATGGGCCTCCCCAACTCCTATGGGACTAGTGTCATACCGTCGAGCCTCATACCATTATCACGCAACAGACCATTGGGGTCGAGAATAACTGGTACCTACGTTAGCGGTGGCCAAGGCCCGCCGGTTGATATCGTTACGGCTGGCATGGCGAGATATCCGACCGGCGGGGCCGCTAGTATTCAAAAACCCATGATGACCAAGCTGTTTGACAGCAGTAGGTACTAAGGTCTGCATAGAATGGAAAGAGAGTCGATCCTGCCCAGGCATCATAAACGCAGACAGACTACCCAAGGTAAGAGCAAGACTAACTCCAACACAACAAGATCTCTTGAAGTTTCTTGAACCCCCACAACAGAAGTCAAAAACAGATTAAAACTTAACTCTGAAAAAGAACACCAAAAGCTATGGGAGCGTCGGACAGACTGCAAGCATACTAAATCAATATTCCCCTCCAAAGAAAGGAAAAACACCAACACAATGCTCAAAATGAGCCGAGAGGACCTAATAACGATGGTGGGCATCATCACAGGTCACGAATGAATTGAACTATTATCTTTTCAACACTGGAACCAAAGACAGCAGCTTATGTCATGGCTGCTTACAAGAAGAAGAGAATGTGGTACACGTTGTGGTACACTGCACGGCCACATAGAAGTCCAGACACAAAACGGGGCTGAAGTGTCTCATTGAGACATCAACCAAATCCACACCCACAGAAAAGCTGAAACGAAGCTGTCAGTCACCTAAAGTCCTGCTCTGACAATTCAAGAAGCTGGGTTGCTTAAGGCCTGCTTAGGCAGGGGGATAATTCACAATATACTTCTATGCGAGACGTCCGTGCAGATCTTAGTTTCCCCACTTAGAATTAGAATTAGCAGTTGTTACTAGGTACATGTCTTCGGTTCGGTGCAAGGTGTTGCGCACATCATTAATGCGCACTGGCATTAATGAGGTGCGCAACACCTTGCACCCAAACGAAGACATGTTGCAATACGGAAAGTTACAGAATCCAATAGAGTGGAAGGAAATACTTGCAACCAATGTCCTGAACTCCTGACTTCCATTTAGAAATAGCCAGGATCCGCAGAGCACGTTTGTAACATAAAAAAACAAATTCCATGTCAACGAGCAAAAGTTACGTTGGAGACCAGCATCAGGGCAAACATTGTGCCAAGCCACTTGTGGAACTTGCCATATTGCTTCTTAGAAGGATTTTTTCTTTGTTCTATGATCACTTTCAAAAAGGCTTTTGAACAATGCTTTCTCCGTTCCTTAATCAAATTTGTCAATATCTTATAATTTTGGTTCTCTTTCTGATATCTTTCCATAATTTATTTTTATTCGGTCTTCTCTTGTAGGTACTTCGCAGTTTTTTTTCAACCTTCTTGTTTTGGGATATTTTTTGTTCTGATTTTCTTTTAGTGTTTTTATGTTCTAGCTGTGCACTTTACTCAGTCTTTTCTTACCTTCTTTCGGCCAAGTTCTTGGGAATGCTACGGATGCCGGACATGCTAGTGATCCGTTGTAGTCATTGAGTTCACTTGCCTGGGAATTGTAGCTATTCTGTGTCTCAAATTCCAGAACTTGTTTCTTTTTAAATAATGTTAAATCTTTTGCAAGCCGTTTAATTTTGTGGAAGTGCTCACGGGAGTAACCATTATTTTACAATTTATATTTTCCGGTATTTATTTACTATAATTACTTACTCGTTTTACAGAAAGCCAATTTACAATAAATTTAAACCGACTAAGAAAAAATAGAAGTGGCAAAACATGATAATAATCTAAATTAGATATACACTAAAAATATTTGTACGTAAGGAACAAATTTAAATCAAAATAAATCCCAAACAAAAAATCATTGAATGTTTCAAAACTTAAATAAACATATAATAAAAGTTCATTTTACTCAAGGTATTACTCATTAAGTACGTGAATGTCTTAGGAGTTACCAAGAATGTCTCTGGAGTTACTCGTACCGCCAAAGTAACTCAGTATACAAGTAACTCAACAGACAAATGGTGTATTTTCATGAAAAGAGCACATTATCATTTGACTATAGTACCAACACAAACTTTAATCTAAAACATATGTTAGGTACTCCAAAAATATCTGATAATATTAACTAAATAATAAACCTACATCGAGATATCGCGGTCACTCAGCAGACGACACAAAAAGGCACGCACTCCCTTCGAACGTTCTGCGCGGCCTGGCGGCTCGACGGCGTCTTCTAGGGACACCGCCGCTCCTTGCGAGCGTAAGGAAACACAAACGAAGCTACCCATGGCAAACAGTACCATCTATATGTTTCCAGGTAAAATTTACGACGGTAACTCAGTATACAAGGGTAAAATCATTTTAGCCAGGGACAAAATTTCAAGATTTTTTTTGAAAAAGTGGTTAAGGATATTTTTATTTTGATATGCACACGGTAAACTTTAACACACTGACTTGTTGTGTAATCAGAATCAACCGAAAGCAAGAAGTTTAGGTTCATTTAAATTAAAGTTTTACATAGAGAATGCGGTCTTCGGACAGGCATATTTTGTATGGAGCGAATTTTTCGTATACTGAGTTACCATAAAATTTCATGGAAATTAAAGATTTTCGAGAACATAATTTAACTTTCTTTGGTGCCTATTAATCATAGATGCTATTGCCATATTGATTAAGTGTGTAACTATAACCAATAAACGTACTTTAATAAAAAATGGTCGGGGACAGCAAAGTGTGGGTAAAATAGTTGATTCACCCATAGATGTATGGATGTATGGATGTATAGTTCCCGTCGGATACGCGTGCGAAGCCGCGGGGCGCACTAGTATTATCAAATAAGAAATAAGATGATTTAGATTTTTTCTTCACTTAAGTTTTTTTTCACAAGTGGAAGGAGTAAACAAACCACTACTTAGTACATTTATATAAATGTAGGTAGGTACTAGGTTTTTTTCGTTATTATGCATGGCATTTACATTATATTTTATATTACCTACTGGTTTTTTTCCTTCTTCCACTAGTGGAAAAAAACAAATAAAAAACACTTTATTTCTTATTTGATTATAATTTATGGTACCTATAGTTTTACTTGTCTGATGAAATCTAAAAATATAAGTATTAATTTTACTAATAACTATGGGCCTGAGTATTTCGTTCATTACAGTTATCATGTTTTATCGAGCTCGAGCCGTTCGACATTCATATCTTTTTTACGATTCCAGTGAACAGAGTAAGTACCTAAGTAGGTATCTATCCGATTTCCACCATAAAAATGTGAAAGACGACAAGTATTGGCACACACCTATTCACAGTTAACAGGTTTTCATTTCAAACATAAATAATAATGGATGTAACATAAGGGGTGGATCATCGGTGGCTGGGGGGTGGAGGACCTCAATACCTATCGATTTAACCCCCGTGTATGTTCTGCGATATTCACTGGTTCAAAAGTTATTTTGACTTTTGTATTTTTTTAGCTAGGCTAAAGGTGAAAACACACTATTGAAACGCGCGTTCAATCGTAACGAGTGTTCCGCGATTAGTCTGTCATCTGAAGCCGTAAATATTAGGTCCTTACATATGAAATTGGCGTTTTGTATGGGAGGAACAAAAAGTCGAATATTTTTAATATAATATATTTAATTAATCAAAGTATGAACCATTATTTTCTATGCACTTTTGCCATCTTATAGGTTGTTCATTGATCCCTTTACTAAAAAAACCAGTCGGACGGGAATCAATAAAATCTTTGAAGGCGATTTGGACTGCCCCATCGGAGTTGAATTTTTTCCCTTGCAAGAAGTTATCCAAATTTCGAAAAAAATGGTAATCTGTTGGAGCAAGGTCCGGGGAGTACGGAGGATGTCTTAGACTTTCCAATTGAAGCTCTTCTAATTTAGTAGCCATCTGTTGCGCAGTGTGTGGTCTAGCGTTGTCGTGAAGCAGCAGTGGCGTGGAGCGATTGACCAGCCTAGGTTGTTTAGCCGCTAGCTTTTCCATCATGGTTTGCAATTGCTGACAATAGACATCAGCCGTAATAGTCTGGCCAGATTTGAGAAAACTGTAATGAACAATACCGGCACTAGTCCACCAAACGCTTACAAGTAACTTTTTTGGGGTTAATTTTCGCTTGGGGCAGGATTTGGCTGGCTGGCCAGGATCCAACCATTGCGCTGAGCGCTTCCGATTATCGTAAAGAACCCATTTTTCATCACAGGTAATGATTCGGTTTAAAATACCTTCATTATTGTGCCGGTTTAGTAATGTAACGCAGCAGTCGACGCGCGTTTGCCGGTTTGCTTCAGTCAATTCGTGAGGTACCCACCTTTCAAGCTTTTTAATCTTCCCAATTTGCTTCAAGTGAATTAAAACAGTTTTATCACTAACATCGCAGCCTGCAGCTAACTCGGACGTGGTTTGCGATGGATCCGCTTCCACAATAGCCTTCAACTCTTCATTATCAACTTGAGTCTCAGGCCGTCCACGGGGCTTGTTCTGCAGGTCGAAATTTCCAGAACGAAAACGTTGGAACCAAAAACGAACTGTGTTTTCTTTTGCAACACGACCGCCATACACATCATTCACCCTTCGAGTTGTTTCCGCAGCACTAGTGCCACGGCGGAACTCGTACTCGTAAATAATGCGATATTTTAAGTTTTCCATTTTGTAAAATGAGTGACGCAAACAGAAAAAAACAGAAGAAAAAAAACAAGTGAATGACGATCATCGAAGCACAAATACATGAGTCTATAGCTGTACAAATTTGAATTTGGAATTCCTTACCAAAAAGGAGAAATTTGTGATTAAAGTGGCCAGTACGAAAAACGCCAATTTCATATGTAAGGACCTAATATCAAGTGCATCGACCGCGCCGCCGCGCCGCATCGCATTTTCCAAAATCCCCGAGAGCTGCCCGCGCTGCACGCGCCGAAGTCATCGCATTTTCAAATATTTGTATTGCATACTATTTCATACAAAGATGAGAATACGACGAAAACTTACCTTACTACTTACTTAGTACTTACTTACCTACTTACTTAGGTAGGTACTCAACTTAAATCACTACATAGTATAAAACGCATAAAACAAAGTCGCTTCACGCTGTCTGTCCCTCCCTAATATGTATGTTTAGATCTTTATAACTACTTAAAGGATTCTGATGCGGTTTTCTTCATAGATAGAGTGATTCGATAGGTAGGTTTATATCGTATTATACATATATGAGCATTGCACCCGTACTACAATGTAAGTGTCAAAAGAATCATAACCAGCATCAACCTATATGCACTGCAGACGTAGGTATGTGTCTCCCCTAAAAACATAAATACATCATTAAAATTAACCCAACGGTAGTAAAAGAAACTCACTTTAAACTTTACGCTACCGCAGCCCACGTCACTTGACTTCGCCCACACAAGTTGCGAAAAGTACTCGTAGTGATTGAAACCGCTTTCTATGGACCTGCGGAAATATCCATCGATAATTATTGATAATTTTATAATCGCAGGGTCTTGTGATTGTTCTAGTTTTGGTCTAGGCAGAATAACATCGCCTTCTGTTCACAACAGTTGGCATTATGCTGAGCCTAGGCCCATTTGCTACTGCAGCACACACAGGTTACCTATAGCTACCTACTTTTTCCTTCATACTGTTAACATAATTTGAAATATACCCACTGGCCAGATGATTATTCTAATAACGACGTAATTTCTTTAGTTATTCATTATTCCATTTCTCAAAGTAAAGGTACTTTGCGAGTGAAAAACTAAAGGACATGCGCCCAAAACTGTTTTTTACGTAAGATCTTCCGTTTTTATTTTCATACTGAATACACAAACACAATTGGTGTGATTATATTCTCCACGTGATTATGTGTGATGTTATTATCTTGACACACCCTCGGAAGTCGATTGCAAGTTAAGGCCGCTTATAATAAAATGGTCAGATTTTTTGTCTAATGATCCCCCGGCCGCTTTAATCCGATTGTAAGAGGATTTGTAGACCAAAAGTCTAAAAATCCCCTGCGCACGGGATTCTCTCAGGGGATTATTATACTAAGCCCATCTATCAACAACCTACAGGTTCTACGTATACCTCGTAGTTTCGTTATGTCCGTCTGTCCGTCCCCGGCTTAGCTAAGATGTATTTGGCATGGTATTATACAATATATATACAAACATATTTATTGATTCCATCCATTCATCCACAGCCTGTATCGGTCCACTACTGGACGCAGGCCTCCCCCTGATAAACGCCTTATTGGCGTTTAACTCATGGGGGGGTAATGCCCATAATCCCCACGCTGGGCATGCGGGTTGGGGATCGCAGTTTGGTGGAAGATTTGTTCTGCAGGAGGCGCAGCTGCCCGCCCCCCAGAAGATATCCCTTAGTCGCCTCTTACGACACCCACGGGAAGAATTGGGGTGGTGCAAATTCTATGCCGCCGGCACCACACGGCGATTTATTAATTACACCGACAGAATCTTACACAAGTACTACGTACGGGTACACTAGTACTTACCTCCTTTATACTCATGCCAAATTCGATGTGAAATGATTTTAAACAAACCGCCTATTTAACCTATTAGGTATGTACGTAGGTACATCGTTTGCAGTGTAGTTTAACAATTAACATTTCTTGACGCTTTGAGATCTATGAATCCTAAAAATGCGAGCTAAGCCGCAAAAGCTTGAATATTATATATTCAAACGAATCTTGAAATTTCCTTTCAAACAAAATTGATTATTTATCGAAAAAGAAAATTACAATCAAATAACAGAAATAAATTAGAACTAGTATTTACAATTGAGCTAACTGTAGAATGTTGTAAATAATCTACAGGTAACTCAACAGATCCATATCAATAACAGTCTCCAGGGGCCTGATTCCACTAACACAATCGCCTCACTATGACAATATTATCGCTTCATTAACGCGTATCAATCACCGCCATTGACACCTTTTGGTATTCTACTAACACGATTTTTTATGCCATAGCTATGACTATTACGATTATGACAACCGTTTGACAATTTGACAATTCAATGGTTTGGTGGGGCAAGTGTTATGGTAATAGAATACCAACTAATTTAATTTAATTTCTCTATCTTAATCGTATGGCGCCATTATAGCATTTGTTTAAGACATAGTGAAATTAGGCCCCAGAATGTGAATCCAATTTCGTGAATTTTGTTAATAGCACAGTTTGCAGAAATACTTCATTTTTCTAGCGTGGACCTAAACGGTCCAGTAACCACTTACACGAATTATTTGAACGGCAAAACGTTAATAATCTGGCGAATTTCCTACATGTCGATTCTAGGAAATTCACCACGTAATTCGAGCACTGAAACAGAGACTCGTACATATACGAGTATATATTCTATTCGTAGTTTCTAGTTGACGCGCTGTTTGTACGAGGCGATTTTGTACGACTGCGAAAACTCGATAATTTATTTGCAATTGATTTAGTGTTGAAATATTACTACGTGCTGGCATTGTAGATAACACGTTTTTGGAATGGGCCTCCATTAAAAACCTCCTTAATTTTTTTATGACAAATTATTTAAAAAAATCTGGATTTATAAAGCATCTCTAGCGCAAGTCCATTTGGGTTAAATTTAACTCACCATTATAAATTTTTAGATGCATACCTAGCGGTAACGTGGTACTTTTTTACTAACCGACTTCAAAAAAAGGAGGAGGTAATCAATTCGACTGTATTTTTTTATGTTTGATACCTCAGAACTTTTGAATGGGTGGTCCAATCATCATGATTCTTTTTTTATATGAAAGCTAGTGCTTCCCGTGTGGTCCCATTCTAATTTTGTTCAGTTCTGACAATGGGATCCTATAAAAATTTAAGTCGGTTTATAATTTTTTAAAACAAAATTAATTATTACAATTTTGTACTTCGTTCCCGAAGTTTTAAATGCCTCAACAATATACTTATACTTATCGAATCATCATCCTATGTGACACAGCTTATATTTTTTTTTCTTTTTAATACCACTATGCTTATTGTTGATTTAAATTCTAAACTCTGCACTTTGTCTGAAGAAGCCCGAAAATTTTCAAACCAAACAATATAAAAATGGATCGCTAAATGTGTTGGTAAGCGCATAACTCAATAACGCCTAGACCAATTTCGCCAATTCTTTATTAAATGTTCGTTGAAGTACAAGGATGGTTTTTACGGCGAGAAAAATTCTAATAATTGCCGGGAAAACAAACACCTATAAACGTTTCCATAGGAACAACGCATGCAAAGCAGCGGGGCACAGTGTTGTGTGGTGTAAAAAAAAAAAAACTCTGCACTAGTGGAAACCTGTCTTTAGGAAAACAACGCTCGCTCTCGTATAGCGATGCCACCCATTTTTCATTTGAAACGGTAAAAGCCGTTTCAAATGGATTGGCATAGTTTTTGTGACATTTTGATAAAAAGTATTTTCAATATGCCGCACTGTTGGCTTTTTATGAACTTATTTATACCCTTTTGAAATTGTTGAGCACGTAAAATATATTCGTTGTATGTAACACCTGCGAATTATTTGGAGTATCTACCTACGTTAGTACTTACATTACATTTTCCAATATATTTTTAAAACTCGAGGTCATAAATTTGAACTGCCTTTAGGCATACGTTTCTACTTGAGAAATCGAGTTTGAACCCTCGTCTCAGTTATTAACGACTTGTGAATGTTTGTGCAAACAAACGAACAAAAAAAATTCTCACAAGTTGCCTCATAATTTATTTATACTTCATTCGAGTAAGAACGTAGTATTATCATTTGCTTCCCCAACAACATCTTTTTGTGGTTTCTGATTGGATCATCCAATTTTGTACATGCTTTTTACGAGACAGGTGTGAAACAAACGAGGATTATCCTATAAATAACGGATCCGTTTTTCGTAGGATTTACGCTACCCCGTTACTTGATGATTGAACCTAAGTAAATTTCAGTATTTGCGTAAACTTTAAGGCCAGAAAAATAGCAGCAAAAGTCAATACCAGCAATATAAATACTAAATCTAATTTGTTACTATTCATTAAATGTTATTTCTTTTGTATATATAATATAAATCATTTGTATTATGAGTTGTGTATGACCCAGACAATATAATGGGCAGAACTATTCTACCCTGTAGGTTTATTATGACATGTATCTCAGACCATTGCCCTGTGAGATAATAGGCAATGGTGTCTATTCAGAAATCGCCAAAATGAAACTAAACTGATTTATCAGTACTTAAAATGTCGCTGTAAGAAAGAAAGAAAGAAAGAAAATGATTTATTAAACACTACACAACACTACAAATAAAATAAAGTAAAAAAATAAAAGACTACTTAGTAACACTAACAAACACAGTTAACAATTATTCGAAACCTAAAACTAACACAAGTAGGTAGGTACCTACCTAAGTACAGTAGGTTGGTACTAAGTAGCCCCCTCAGCAGGCAAACGAGCGCGTGTGTGTCTCAGCTTGTTGCTCTACACAAAAACCTAGACAAGGTAATTTGTGAAGGAGCGCTGGTTTTCAGTACCTGACATTACGATCATAATAATAAGGATGGCATCATTTTTAGTCCTGTCAATTAGTTTAGTTTAGTTTTGGCGACATCTGAATAGACACCAATACCTACTACGTCTGTTCGAGGCAGTATATCAAAGTAGTGATATGTTTCTATGCATAGATTCCCGCTTTGCTACGGTTCTGGCATACCTACATACCTTCCTCTCTCCATTTACTCGCATCACATTCTTCGCTGTGACTTGTTACTCGTGTGTTGGGACCAGGGTTGTTACTGATGTAGTTTATCGAGACATCAGACGCTGATGCTGATTTTTAACCGGCTTCAAAAAAAGGAGGAGGTTCTCAATTCGACTATATTTTTTTTATGTTTGTTACCTCAAAACTTTTGACTGGGTGGTCCAATTTTTATGATTCTTTTTTTTATATGAACGCTGGTGCTTCCCGTGTTGTTACATTTTAATTTGGTTTAGTTCTGACAACGGGATCCATAAAATCCATGAAAAAACTAGAAAAATTTAAGTCTTCAGTCGTCGTCAGAATGTGAGGTCGGGCTAACCTAACAAAAAATACTGAAGGCAGGGTGACGATGTCTAAATTAATGCTGGTGCTGATATTCGGAACAACCCTGGTTGGAACTTTGATGTCCCTTCTCGAGAATATCTCCCAATTTGTTTCAAAGGTATGTGTGTCGCTCAAGCCAACTGTCCGCAGTCGGGCAAGCAGTCTCGACATAGATGGCGGCAAAGTTTTGTGGTTTTGCCGGTCATCCGAATTTTGATTGTGTTTACAAGAATCAAGTTTCAAATGATTCAATAACTATTTATTTCCATAAATACAGTAGATTAACAGTAAGAAAAGGTTAAATTTCTAATATTCATATTTATTTACCATCGGAACTATTCTTACACAGATTTTTAAGTATTGCAGGATAAAAACGAAAACTTCGGGAATAATATTTGTATAGGACCAATTCGGCATACAAAAACGAAATAACTTTTACAATCGGTGCTCAACAGTGTGCCATAAGCTATTTACCTACTTCAAAATTGCACATTTTGGCGCATAGAATCTATGTAAGCTACCTTACGTGCTGCCTTCATTTTAGGAAAATGTTACTTCTATGATTCTTCGATTTCCGGAGTACCCTGTATAAAACTCATAATATAAAGCAGGCAAGTCATTTGTTCTGGTGCCGAGAGCGGGCGCGTTTTTGGGGCTGCTGCTTTTTGGGGGAGAAAATTTTCTTCCCCAAAACACGAAGAGTAGACATTGATTAATTAAAAAGGCAAGATGAGGTACTAGTTTCTCGAAAATGGCAAACTCATATTGTGTAAAATTGTGTGGTCCCACCTCAGTCACCGTCGGACCGGCGGCGGCGGCACGGGCGGTCATGATTCGCGTGAAATATTGTTGTCTCGGTTTCACTTCGGTCTTAGATACGTCTTTCCGTCTTTGTTCTTCTTTGTATTGCACAGGACGGGAAATATAACTGTGAGCGTATGTGTTTGCGTGTAGTTGTATCACATGCGAATTTTTTGTAAGCGCTGGGAGAACGTAACCTACCTTCCCTTTTTAATTAATCATTGAGAGTAGAGTTTATGATCTGTTTTGTCACCTACTGAGCCGGAGCGCAATCAAGTGGATTGTACACCGAGTTGCGAATGTGCCCATTTCCTACCGAGTTTATCATTTGCAGAACATTTATACCAACAAACTACGATCCCCAACCCGCATGCCCATCGTGAGGATTATGGGCATTTCCTCCATAAGATCAACGCCAATAAAGCGCTTATCAGGAGGAGGCCAGCAGTGGACTAATACAGGCTGTTGAGGTTGAGGTATCATTTGGGTATCACCTTGCCTCAAATGACGTAAAGTTTTATTAAGTTACGTTCAAAATATGATGTTAATTTTATTGAGTTCAAATGACGTAAAGTTTCAATGAGTTACATTCAAATGATACAAAGTTTCATTGAGTTCTAATCACGTTAATTTGTGGGTTATGCAGAGTTGTTGTTAATTCACTGAAACTGCGAAACTGCATTACAAACGCGTTTGTGAAGAATAATTTAAATAATTCTTTATTAATGCTTAGAATTCCTTTATTGTTACAATATGTGGCCTGTGTCCAGCAGTAGACCGGTATAGGCTGTAGAAAGGACAGCAGTTCTGCAAATGATAAACTCGGTAGGAAATGGGCACATTCGCAACTCGGTGTACAATCCACTTTATTGCGCTCCGGCTCAGTAGGTGACAAAACAGATCATAAACTCTACTCTCAATGATTAATTAAAAAGGGAAGGTAGGTTACGTTCTCCCAGCGCTTACAAAAAATTCGCATGTGATACAACTACACGCAAACACATACGCTCACAGTTATATTTCCCGTCCTGTGCAATACAAAGAAGAACAAAGACGGAAAGACGTATCTAAGACCGAAGTGAAACCGAGACAACAATATTTCACGCGAATCATGACCGCCCGTGCCGCCGCCGCCGGTCCGACGGTGACTGAGGTGGGACCACACAATTTTACACAATATGAGTTTGCCATTTTCGAGAAACTAGTACCTCATCTTGCCTTTTTAATTAATCAATGTCTACTCTTCGTGTTTTGGGGAAGAAAATTTTCTCCCCCAAAAAGCAGCAGCCCCAAAAACGCGCCCGCTCTCGGCACCAGAACAAATGACTTGCCTGCTTTATATTATGAGTTTTATACAGGGTACTCCGGAAATCGAAGAATCATAGAAGTAACATTTTCCTAAAATGAAGGCAGCACGTAAGGTAGCTTACATAGATTCTATGCGCCAAAATGTGCAATTTTGAAGTAGGTAAATAGCTTATGGCACACTGTTGAGCACCGATTGTAAAAGTTATTTCGTTTTTGTATGCCGAATTGGTCCTATACAAATATTATTCCCGAAGTTTTCGTTTTTATCCTGCAATACTTAAAAATCTGTGTAAGAATAGTTCCGATGGTAAATAAATATGAATATTAGAAATTTAACCTTTTCTTAATGTTAATCTACTGTATTTATGGAAATAAATAGTTATTGAATCATTTGAAACTTGATTCTTGTAAACACAATCAAAATTCGTATGACCGGCAAAACCACAAAACTTTGCCGCCATCTATGTCGAGACTGCTTGCCCGACTGCGGACAGTTGGCTTGAGCGACACACATACCTTTGAAACAAATTGGGAGATATTCTCGAGAAGGGACATCAAAGTTCCAACCAGGGTTGTTCCGAATATCAGCACCAGCATTAATTTAGACATCGTCACCCTGCCTTCAGTATTTTTTGTTAGGTTTCGGGTTGCCGTTCTCCTGCGGAGCATGGCTGCCTGCGGCTTTTCGGAATCTCGGTTTTCTGTGCTTGCCCTCTAGGTACGCTTCCGCTGTCCTCGTTAGCCGGGGCTTGGCTAGTTGAGGGCCTTTAGTATGTCCTGCAGTACACCCAGTGCCACTTCCAAGACTTCCAGGGAGGACTGGTCCTGGGCTATGGGCTGGTAGTGTGGTGGCGCCTCTTGTGGTGTTGGGATGGTCCGGGGGGGAAGGGCGGTCCCCAGGATGGGTGCAGCTGGCGCTGGGCGGCTTACTGCAGGTGGGCCCCGCCGAGGGGCCGGGTGATGGGCTGTGTCCGTCTCGGATTCAGTGAAGGTCCTCCTCGGCTTCTTCCTCTTCTTAGGCACGTTTGTCCTGGGCGTTGGGACGTTTGCCGGGGCCATCAGGTTGGAGCTGTACTCCAGCTGGGGCTCTGGCTGAAGTAATGCTGATGGGGCGGCCTGTGTTGTAAGTGGTGCGGGTTTGGACTTACTGCGTGCTGAAAAGGCCGTCGAGCCGGCCTTTTTGTTCCTCGCCTCCTTTTTCAGCACGGGGCAGCTGGTGCTGTTCGCCGTGTGTGGGCCCTTGCAGTTCGCGCACGTGGGGGGCTCCTCCTGGCTCCGCGTGCACTCGCCTGCGTGGTGCGGTCCTCCGCAGCGGACGCAGGCCCGCGGGCGGTGGCAATTGTGGCTCGAGTGCCGGAAGCCTTGACAGCGGTGGCATTGGCCGGGGCCCTTCTTACCCCTCCAGCTCTCCACTTGAATTCCCGGCATGCACAGGACTTCCGTGATATTATAGATGGCCGGCAGCAAGTTCGGCGAGGGCTTGAAAATGCCGAAGAAGATGCATCCTGGCCGGCCCTTGCTGGCCCTGATTTGGCGGATGGTCTCCGGTTCGAAGCCCTGTATGCGGAAGTCGTCCATGATGGCTTCGGGAGGGGTGTCGGCGGGAATGCCTCGGATGGCCACCTTCACCTGCCTCTCTTCGGGTAGGGAGTACGAGAACCATACCATGTCCTTGTGGTTGGACAGGTAGCCCTGTATGGTCCTGTACTCCTCAGGTGATTCCGGGGAAAAGCGGATGCCATTTCCGAACGGTCTTGCGTGTGGGGCGTAGCCGAGTGCGGTCTTCAGTTGTTTGAAGTGATGCGCCCAGTTCGGCATCACTTCCACCACCAACGGTGGGTATTTGGACCGCCTTCTCTCGCTAGGGCGGGCGGGGTCTTCGGCGTGGGAGGGCTCCTTAGGGGCTGCTGGCGTTGGGCGGGCGGGCTCCGTGTTACCCGTGTGGCGAGGCGGTGTTGCGGCGAGCGACGCGTATGACGTCGACTGCGTGGCCGGGGAGGTCTCTTTCACTTGTGACCGGACTTCAGTGGCTTGCTGGGGAGGTGACGGCCAAGTGTCCTCGGTCGTCCTGCGCTTTGGCATTTCAGTGGGGGGGGAATTTTCCTCCCTTTTCTTTTTATTAGGGCCTGAGCCGCCTAGAGGCGTGGGCGGCGGCGTTGGGGTGGGCATCGAGGGAGCTTTTACTGTGGGCGGAGGCCCCAGCGCCCGCAGAGTGGCTTCCCTTTTGGTGAGGATTTGCCTCACCTCCTTTGACAGGTCCTTTGCCAGAAGGCTGTCTGGGCCTAGCTCCTTGACGAGTTGGGCCATCTGGTAGAGGTCCCAGTTGTGGGTACCCCATTTTTCGTCGAGCGTTTGCTCGTCGAAAGGCTTCTTAGACGGCCTAGGCGGTCTGTTCGGGTCAATGGGGGCGGCGGGGGGTGGCATCGCAGTGGCTTCCTCCTGCGACACTCCGGTTCCCCGAAGATGGTCGCACGGCATCGGGCTAGCTCCGTCTCGGTGCTGGCCGAGTCGGTCGAGGGCTCTCTTCGGGGAGGGACGACCCACAAGGGCGGCCGTTCTCGAAGAGGGGCGCTGTGAGGCGCCGTGGCTGCGTTGCTGCTGGGCGGGTTTGGGGGCGGATTCCGGCGCGCGACCGCTTGGGTTGCAGGCGGGGTCCCGCGGGGCCCTGGCCCTGCTTCCCTCGGCTTCACTTTCGCGGGAACTCATCGCACCGCACTGTCGCGTCGCGTTCGCGGACGCGAAAATACGGGGCCGGGCTCGGCAGGCGTTTTACTACAAAACGCTGCCGGCCGAGATCGTATGTAGGGAGCGGTGCGTGCGCGCGTAAAACTGAGCGGAACTCGAGGCCACTCCTAGCACATAGATAGGGAAAGACCTATTATTTATACCCTTAGAATATGTTTCATTTAAATCCATAGATTAATTAAAAAGGGAAGATAGGTTACGTTCTTCCAGCGCTTACTCAAAAATTGGCATTAGTTACAACTACACGCAAACACATACGCTCACAGTTATATTTCCAGTCCTGTGCAATACAAAGAAGAACAAAGACAGAAAGACGTATCTAAGACCGAAGTGAGACCGAGACAACAATATTTCACGTGAATCACGACCACCCGTGCCGCCGCACAGTGTAAAATAAACCCCAATTTTGTTTCATCTCAGTTTTATCACGAATAGCAATAGTTTTTATCATTTTAAGTACTAGAGTAGAACTACGGCATCGATAGATCATGTAGTTTTTTTGATAATAATTATCAAAGTTACCCAATATCCGGTCCATGAAATATACAAAAAGAATCGTAGAAAAAAAACTAGGCTACTTATTTAAGTTTTACCTCTTCTTCCCTTTATTATTAATCAATGTTTAAATCTAAAGATTTATATATTCTTAGTTACGTATATTTTGTATTTTCTTTATTATTAGTATAAGGCTACGAATAATTTTTTATTCTTATTCTTATTTTTTGGTCATCTTTTATGCACATGTTTTCTGCAAATAAATATCTTTATCTTTATAAAAAAAAGATGCGTGGCACTCGGGGACTACCGCGGTAAAGCTATTGCATAGCATTTTGTATCAACTTATGCAATTATAATTTTATTTATTTATTTTATTCATGCAGTATTGCTTTTTCTTTGATATTAATTTAAGTTACACTTTTTGAGCGTGGTGACCCTATACACCTATATACTTTCTCATAAAAAGCTGGTTATGTATTCGTCCGATTTTGGAGCAGCTCGTCTCGATTCGTGCGAGTTTCGTAGAGTCGTACAATACGTAATCGCACGCACACAACGCCGTGTCGAAGACTGCCGAACTGAAACGACGTTAGACGATGCACGGCCTTCAAGCCACACCTCCTTGCCCGGCGGAGTGGGGAGCGTGAGGTTTTTTCGTTACGGAATTTCTGGATTCGGTCCCCGCGCTCAAGGCCCGCGATAGAAGCTATGCAATAGCTTAAAAATATACTTACTCTCTAAACTGGGATAGGATAGTGTCGTTGATGCTCAAAAGTTCCATGTACCAAACGTCAACCAGTGATGTCACGGTGAGGCCGGGAGACTCGCCGTATATCGTAGCGATGTTTTGCTCAACAGAAGTCTCATCTGTGAAGAAAATAATAGTTTGTTTAAAAAAAACTATAAACAGACTTCAATTGTATGGATCCCATTGTCAAAACTGGACGAAATTGAAATAGAACTACATGGGAAGCAACAGCTGAGAATGATAGCGGACAGGATTGATGGCCCGCTATACAGACACTGCATTGCTGTACTTACTAAATAACTACACCTAAGTACCTACACAATAAACAACTAACATAGACTTAAGACTTAGATATAGATTAACACAAATATGGATCCTATGTTGTCTGAAAATAAACGATTATTATTATTATTATTATTATTTATTATTATTAAAAGTTCTGAGGTAATAAACATACAAAAATACGGTCTAATTGAGAAACTCCTCCTTTTTTAAAGTCGGTAAAAATTAAATAAAGGTAATGCTGGGCAATTCACACAGCATTATCTAGCCCCAAGCCAAGCAGAGCTTGTGTTATGGGTACTAGATCACTGATATACTTAATTAAATACACTATCGCAAATATTTTATAAAAATAAATCCGTATTTCATATTTTAACAAAGATTTTTTTGTAATATTTTATTTCGCATATCCCAGAAACTGCTTTTATGAAAAATTCTGCGTTCTGTAAAATTGAATACTCACACGTTTACATGAAATCCCAATTAATAAATGTGGGTTTCAGTAACATATTAATTAAAAATACACGTTAAATAAATTTAGGGATACATCTATCGGGTTTAACGTTGGTTTATTAAAGACGTCAAGTCGAGCTTAAAACTTTGTTCGTGATTGATTAGTATATACCTGTATCTATAGACACGAATCTCAAAGTTTTAGATACCATATTCTACAAAAAACTACTATTTTTAATCGAACTTTCAGAGAATTCTAGATTTATGGGATTTAGGCTTTGTTTTTTGAGGTTGAGGTTGATACGCGGGTTAACGATAGTAACGACAAGTGCAACAAACAATAAAACGTCAAGTGCGAGTTGAACTCGCGCATCAAGGGTTCCGTACGTCGTATACGCGGGCTAACGATAGGTACCTAACTACAAAAAAACATATTAAAGTAGGGGTTTAGGGGTGTCTAAGTCCTCACTACGTATCAGATACAGGTACCGACACAAAAGTAGTTACATTTTAAGGAAGGGGTTTAGAGGTCGGAGGTGTCTAAATCCTCACTACGTATCAGATCTATAAACTGTCTTCATAAACCTAATTTAGGATTCAAGACCCTACTTACCATAAAAATGTATCATTCATCACACTAATATTAGGTCCTTACATATGAAATTGGCGTTTTTCGTACTGGCCACTTTAATCACAAATTTCTCCTCTTTGGTAAGGAATTCCAAATTCAAATTTGTACAGCTATAGACTCATGTATTTGTGCTTCGATGATCGTCATTCATTTGTTTTTTTTCTTCTGTTTTTTTCTGTTTGCGTCACTCATTTTACAAAATGGAAAACTTAAAATATCGCATTATTTACGAGTACGAGTTCCGCCGTGGCACTAGTGCTGCGGAAACAAATCGAAGGGTGAATGATGTGTATGGCGGTCGTGTTGCAAAAGAAAACACAGTTCGTTTTTGGTTCCAACGTTTTCGTTCTGGAAATTTCGACCTGCAGAACAAGCCCCGTGGACGGCCTGAGACTCAAGTTGATAATGAAGAGTTGAAGGCTATTGTGGAAGCGGATCCATCGCAAACCACGTCCGAGTTAGCTGCAGGCTGCGATGTTAGTGATAAAACTGTTTTAATTCACTTGAAGCAAATTGGGAAGATTAAAAAGCTTGAAAGGTGGGTACCTCACGAATTGACTGAAGCAAACCGGCAAACGCGCGTCGACTGCTGCGTTACATTACTAAACCGGCACAATAATGAAGGTATTTTAAACCGAATCATTACCTGTGATGAAAAATGGGTTCTTTACGATAATCGGAAGCGCTCAGCGCAATGGTTGGATCCTGGCCAGCCAGCCAAATCCTGCCCCAAGCGAAAATTAACCCCAAAAAAGTTACTTGTAAGCGTTTGGTGGACTAGTGCCGGTATTGTTCATTACAGTTTTCTCAAATCTGGCCAGACTATTACGGCTGATGTCTATTGTCAGCAATTGCAAACCATGATGGAAAAGCTAGCGGCTAAACAACCTAGGCTGGTCAATCGCTCCACGCCACTGCTGCTTCACGACAACGCTAGACCACACACTGCGCAACAGACGGCTACTAAATTAGAAGAGCTTCAATTGGAAAGTCTAAGACATCCTCCGTACTCCCCGGACCTTGCTCCAACAGATTACCATTTTTTTCGAAATTTGGATAACTTCTTGCAAGGGAAAAAAATCAACTCCGATGGGGCAGTCCAAATCGCCTTCAAAGATTTTATTGATTCCCGTCCGACTGGTTTTTTTAGTAAAGGGATCAATGAACTACCTATAAGATGGCAAAAGTGCATAGAAAATAATGGTTCATACTTTGATTAATTAAATATATTATATTAAAAAATATTCGACTTTTTGTTCCTCCCATACAAAACGCCAATTTCATATGTAAGGACCTAATATTATAAATGCGAAAGTTTGGATGGATTTATGGATGTATGGATGTTTGTTACTAAATCTGTTCCCGTGGGATAAAAATCACCTTTTAAAGTTTCCATAGGAACAACGCGTGCGAAGCCGCGGGGCGCAGCTAGTAAAACAATAAACGTATTTATCTATCTATCTATAGGGGTTAAAAAAAATGGTAAACGTTTACCCACTTATTCATAATAGTCTTCTAACTTAGCTTAAGCTAAATCTCGCTCTGTCTTTTTTATTGACATAAGTCTGACTGAGAAATAACACTACTTAGCAGCTGTTTCATGTTAGCAGACTATTATGAATAAGGGCGACCTAACCGTAGAACAGAGTCCGATGTGATCATAGAGCAAAAATGAGTTATATAGCTAGACGGGATAAGGAGAACAAACACTACAGACGTACATTTTTAGAATTTTTGTATCTTATTTAGTTTCTGAAATATGAAATCGAATAACGTTCTATCTGACATTAGCTCCGCAAAAAAACGCATGATGTGACCAAGGGACGCCGCGCGGGCCGCGAGTGCGCGGCCCGTTCGTCCGTTCGGCCGTTGTTTGTTGGAAGGAGGGCGTATTTGTCTCTGAAGCTTATTTTTTTTTTAGATTTAATGAAAAAACAATGTGGTAAGGTTTTTTCATGAACAAATCATATGTTTAGAAATGTCATGAGCGCATAAAAGGTTGGAACTGCTTAGAAAAGATGCAGGGGAGTCTGAATTTATCTCATCATTTTCTAATGTTTCTGTTGTTTATATGAAGAAAAGTGTAAATGCTGGTAAGTTGACCATTTTTCGGATGTACTATTTCGTAATACACGCTTTATTTAGTTTTGTAATTAATAAACATTAAATTTACCTATAATATTGCTTTATTTTCTCTGTAAACGGTTGCGGGCGATCGATGTTTATATAAGACACTTTTTGACGGAAAACTAGAGAGAAACGCGTTTTAGTACGAAAATACGATTGGCGTAGTGCAAACTCACAGTATAATAGTTTTTTCAGTAATAATAATACATGAATAAATATAAGTCTTATGAAATTTTAGGACCATTTTATGCGAAAACCATTGAACTTTTAAGGATTTCATGTGAATATCGGACGTTTTTCTCTGGTAAATGTCATACAATTTGTTGGTTCTATGTTGAGGTAGGACGTTGTAACTGGAATAAGGAAATCGTTTAGGACGTTGTTCGTTTTAAATTATCGATAAATAATGAGGGTTTTTCTTTAAAATTTGTCTAATCATTTGCTATCTACTTACATTGTTTTGCACTACTCATAAATATAAAAAGTATTTTATATATACCGGTTTTTTTCACTTTGAGATGTACATATTGATAAAAACTACATGTCATAATAAACATCACCTTAGCCTCCTGATTCAGACGAAATCAGCCAAAAACTACCTAATATATAGGAAGAAATACTGTATGAAGATGGTAGGACTAAGGAAATTACCTGCAACAGTTCAATACCAAATTATCAAGTCTAATCTGTCGGCTGTGCAGGTTTACAGCAATTAACCTAGTATATTTTCTTTGGAAATGCCTTCTAGTTGTAGATTAATACAGCTACTAAAGCAATTAATAAAACGCTTTACTTAAATTAGTGGCTTCTGAAATTTTATCCAGGTTAAGAGCTCATGTACACGGACTGCAAGTTGCGAACTGCAAGACAACTGCACCCGTCGATTGCATTTAACTGCAGTGAACGACTGGCGTCGACTGCTACCGGTGCAATTGTCTTGCAGTCGGTAATTTGCAGTCCGTGTTTTTGAGACGTGCAGTCCGTGTATAAGAGCCCTAATGTTGAGTAAGGTTCCAAAGAGTTTCATCATTGGTCGGACAATAATTGTGCTGGCCAAAAGCTTAGTCGCAAAAAAGTTCAACATACGTATAACACACCGGTTTTTACAGAAGGGATACATCCAAAATTAGGGGGGCCAGTGTCAGGTCTGTCATCGAGAGAGCTTCTTAAACCAAAACTATATTATACCCCTCATAAGTGGAGTTTGTTACTAAGATGGGCCAAGAATGAAGGAGAGCCCATGTTGTTCACAGTGTAACCCAGATTGACGTGTTCGACTTGAAAGTTATTGTTGTATAAGGTTATTGTTATGTTTTGGGTATTTTCTTTGTATAGGAAAAATATCTATCCATGTAATGTACCTATTGTATTAAGTAAAATAGTCATCTAGTACCCATAACACAAGCTCTGCTTAGCTTAGAGCTAGATGGTTCCGTGTGGATTGTCTAGCATTATTATTATTAGGTTTCGAGGGAAAGGTTTGTATCAGAGACATTTATAACTATGGCAAGTTGCGAAAGAGACAAGGACAAGAAGATTACTTGGAGTAACATTTGAGAAGTTGATTCAGAGACGGTATTAACCCAAATAAATTGTTTTTTGAATATGATCAAACCCAACCTGACTATGATATTTTGGTGATCCGCAGTACACCAGGAACTCGGTATAAACTGAAGGTAAAGCTGCAATATGGTGAACCTATTATTGGTTTTTGCTGCTGAATATAAATATGTTATGGATATGTGCCGCTCAGAGACCGGTACAGCGCTTTAAGTTCAGTTTATACCGAGTTCCTGGTGAACGGCGAATCACTAAAATATAATAGCTTCTGAGCTTCTGATGCTTCAGAAGATTGAATGATAAACTAAACATTACATTACAGGTAACACTTGTTACCTGTAATGTTGCTGACCTAGCTACCATATTATAATATACAAATCAATTTCAATCAATTTTGTGTATTTTATCAATGTTTCTCTGAAATAAGCAAAAAAATAAATAAACATGATCAATAGCTATTTTAAATTTTAATTATTATACCACCGAGACAGTTTAAGTACTGTTTAAATGTTAAAAATGATTCTTATTAGTAAAATTGTAAAGATTGTGTTTTAATGGAATATAAAATTTTATATCAAATATGGTTTGATGTAAAATAAACAATAAAAAATTATATAACTGTTAGTTTATTAAAATAACTAATGCGTAGTTAAAATTTTCTTAATTGCGCGTCTCCTGCATTGTCCTAAAAGGGGCATAATGATAAATTCTAATAAGCTTATTTTAAGTGACTTTTTGCTATTCAAAGTGATGCCATTTAATATTTTTTATACCTGATTTGAGATGTGTTAACTTAATAAACAGTTTTAAATAATAACCTTAATTTAATAATTAATTTTAATGGAGGGTAGTTATAATGTCACTAACATTATTTTAGGGTAAAAAAGCATATAGGACTCTAACGAGACATGTAATTTCAACAAAAAACGTCCCATGTTAACAAAGAACGTCAATTAACTAAGATGTTTCCGTAAAACAACGTTTAATGTTCACAACGGACCCCACTACTTCCGCCATAAATCGTCCTATATTAACATGGAACGCACTATCTCCAGAAATAAAAGGATAATAAATATATACCGAAAAGCGTATATCTAAGCCGGGGCATTGTAACAACATACCAAAAATTCTCAATGAAAAGTCTCACCGTTTAAAAGTTACACAAGTCAACAACTTCTCTGACGTCTACTGAAAACTATCAACTCTACAGAACGGACTTTGTTCTACGGATGAGTCGAGGGGTTAGTTTTTCTCACCTGTATGCTGAGTGTGTACTGCCATACTGTTTACTACATATTTTGAGTTACTTTATTTTCTATGGAAATGTGACAGCGCTATAAGCGGGAAGTTTACCAAACTTTCACTTTTGCATAAAAATTAAAGTAACTTAAAATTTGTAGTAAAATTTGTAGGTATGCTGAGTGTGTACCGCTATACTGATTACTACAAAATTTGCTTTACTTTATTTTATATGGAAATGTGACAGGCGGTCCAAACGGGAAGTTTACATAACTTTCACATTTGCATGAAAAATAAAGTAACTCAAATTTTATAGTAAACGGTAGGTATTCTGAATGTGTACTGCCATACTGTTTACTACTTCTTTATTGCACAAAATAATAAATATGGTACAAAATTTAAAAGAAAAATAATGGCAAAGGCGAGCTTAGCCCTAATAAGAGTTCTCTTCCAGCAAACCTTATTGGGAGAGAGAGACAAAGATATAAAAGTGGGTACATGTGCTTAAACAGAGGATAGATTTAAATTCAACGTACCTACATATGAAATATACTCCAAAATATAGTAGACAATACATAAAATACTATAGTAACTTCCCGTGGGTGTCGTAAGAGGCGACTAAGGGATATCCACCAGGGTGGGTAGCAGCGCCCCCTGCAGAATAATTCTACCACCGATCTGCAATCCCAAACCCAGGCTGCGTCCAGCAGTGGACCAATATAGGTTGTTGAGGTGAGGTAAGGTTCTTTCTTTTGCTGAATTGGCGAGAGGTTTGATGATAAATAGGAGTAGGAATGGCCGGTTGTTAGTACTTAAATATAGTTCCAAATTAAATACCTATATACCTTATCCATTGACGTTGTAGAAAGTAAATAAACAGATTCAGATTCATAAACACCTATACAGGGTGGGGTAAATTTTTGGCCCCTTAAGGGTAGTTACCGTTTCTTTTGTAGCTAGAAGGTTTTGTTCTATAAAACCTTCTAATGGGGAAAGAAAGAACAACTAATTGATATTTGAGACAAATATTTCAAGATTGAGTTCATTGATTTATTTTATCAGCGTAAGATCCACATTCTTCATTAAATTGCCGATAACGATGTGATTCTTTAATCAAATTCTGCCAAATTATCTGCCAACATAATTATGAGGAGTTTAATACACATATTTTCAAAGATTAAATTACCTATTAACGAAACCAATTTGGTATAATTAATTGCTTTGCTCACATTTTTATTGGTACAAGGTATAAATAATATAATTTAATAGAAATAAAATAGAATAAACTATAATTTTTATAGTTTTTTCATGAAAAAACTATATTTGCACATTTTTTTTAAATAAATATTAATAATAAATAAATATTAGGTTTGGATACAAAACATTTTAGAAATCAATTTATTTTGAGTCATCTACCATCAATGACGACCGACCGATGTGTCAGCTCCCACCACCGCGTAGAATAACTATCTGTGTATTTACGTAACTACTGTAGTAACGTAACTCAAAGAAATTAGCAAGCTGAAGTGGCAGTGGGCCGGCCATATCTCGCGAAGAACCGACAATCGATGGAGTAAATTTGAGTGGAGACCGTGACTCGGCAAACGTAGTGTAGGGCACCCTCCGGCCAGGTGAGATGACGATCTGCGAAAGACTGCAGGCAGATGCTGGATGCATCAAGTTGAAGACAGGGTACTATGGCGCTCATTAGGGGAGGCCTATGTTCAGCAGTGGACTATTAAAGGCTGATGATGATGATGAACTTATGGAAGACACACTGGTGACTAACCAAGGTCTCTGCAAACGTCTTTGAGATCGGGAGAGCTGTATTGGACGCATTGATTCGCCCATCTTTGTGCAAACACTTCCAATTCTTTGTTCCACTCCTGAAAAATATTAAACATCTTATACCTTTAAACAAGCAATTCTTGTATAATATATAATATAATCCGGATCTGGAAACGGCTCAAAGGAGTTTCATGAAATTTAGTATGCACATTTAACAGTAAGTAATATCGCAATACATCTATGAAAATCTAATGTATACACACAAAAACAGAGATAACTTTATGAAAGGATGTAATGTTTACAATAAAAATACAAGAAACAAGAACAAATTATCCTAAGATTGTATTAGTTGATAAACGATAAACTTGCTAGTGGTTTCTTTTTCACTTCTTCCGCTAGTGGACAAAAAATTGAAGTGAATTAGAGTCAATTGCACCTTATTTCTTGTTTGATAGTAATAACTATTTATCAAGCTATTTATATACCTAGTAAAAATTTGACTTGTCTAAGTACTTATTTTGTAAGTCTAAAGAAATAAACGATTTCACTCTGACTCTGACTCTGATACAGGGGGTTTCGGGGGCGATAAATCGATCTAGCTAGGACTCATTTTCAGAAAATGTCGTTTTATTAGTTTAATTATGTTTTCAATAATTAGATTTATCGTATACAATTGTCTCTTCCTGACATAGTAGTACTATTTTATCCGTGTTTTCAATAACGAACTTTACCCCAATCACCTTAGGAATTAAAGTGAAAAATATGCCTATTTCTGACATCTATTGGCGAATAGTACTACCATAATTTCCAATAAGCACAATTTACCAAAAAAAAGACGTGTGGCACTCGGTGACTGCCGCGGTAAAGCTATTGCATAGCATAAGTCATTAAAAGTTCTGCTATTCATCGATAGATAGCAAAACTAAAAAGTATCACCGCTGTGCCGGTCGGAGTGGGGGGTGTTAGGTTATTTTCGTTACGGAATTTCTGGATTCAGTCTCCACTCCACGCTCAAGGCCCGCGATAGAAGCTATGCAATAGCTTAAAAAAAACCGAGCGATGCTCGGTCACCCAGGTACTTTACGTAAAACTAGTAAAGAAGTCCCACTAGTGTATTTATGTTTATTTAATTTAATGTTCTGTATCGGGTTTTGTCCTCTTGTGGAGGGATTGTACAGCACTATTACCACATTTATCACTTTACCCCTCGCACGATAAATTAGGAGTTTTTAACAATGTAGGGCTTTTAATATTCCCACGGTGATAATAATGAGAAGGTAAATATCTAAATCTAAGTAAATACGTAAGGGGTAATGAGTTTGTTTGTCGCTAAAATAAACAAAAGGAAGATAATACTCCACTATTATGGAAACTTATCTTTCAAAATATCCAAATAACTGATAATATTGGACGGCCTTTACCAAAAGACATCAATATAATAAAATCTCTTGGTTTTTAAACCGACTTAAATTTTTATAGTTTTTTCATGGATTTTTATGGATCCTATTGTCAGAACTGAACAAGATTAAAATGGATCACACGGGAAGCACCAGCTTTCATATAAAAAAAATATTATGAAAATCGGACCAGTCAAAAGTTCTGAGGCAACAAACATAAAAAAAACAGTCGAATTGATAACCTCCTCCTTTTTTAACTCTGTTAAAAACAAAGTTACTTCTCGCTGCCTTTCTTTCTCTATGTATGCTTAAATCTAAAACTACGCAATGGATTTTGATGCGGTTTTTTATAGATAGAGAGATTCAAGAGAAGGGTTTATAAGGGTTTATTATATTACATCAGCATTGCACCCGTGCGTCGTCGGGGCGGTTCGCTAGTTAATAATAAACCAACGCTGTTGATATTCCTACCCACTTACTACCATCAACATTGTACCTTGTTTTGAATCTGAGCATAAACTCAAACTCAAACCCAAAAATGCTTTATTTCCATAAATACCTACAATAAATGTACACTTAGAAAGGTCAAATCATATTAAAAAATACACTGACACGGAAATAAAGTGGTATTTTTGATTTCGATCGCTTCGGTATGTAGACTAAAGTAAAGAAATGACGAAGAAACCTTTAGCCTGTTAGTTGTTATTTTTCGAGTTGGAGCATAAAGCTGGTACACCAGCAACAGCAAAAGTACTAGCAAACATTATTTTCCTTTCATTGTTTTGTATAATTAACAAAACCGTTGTCAATGTTTTTCTTCAACATGTTTGTCTTTGTTTTCTGTCTATTTTTTACCCGCGACGGAACGGAGACGGTATATGCGTTTAGGGTGTGATGTTGTTTGTATGTATGTATGTATGTGCAATTTGCAATAATCCCAATTATCTCCAAAACGGCTTGACCGATTAAGGTGAATTTGGTGGTTACTCCGTGACGTCACGAAGGCTCAGTCGGAAGACCAGCGTTGGTTATACGCAAAAACAACCAACTCATGCTGAGACTGGGACCGATTTGTAACTCTAACAAAATGTTTTCGTTTCTAAGTTCTTTTATCATAAATTGTATGTGTTTAAGTTACAAATAAACGTTTCTATTTCTATTTCATCACAAATAGTAGACCGAAATAAATGAAAACTGATTTATTCCAGAAACAAACACATTTGCGTCCTTCACCCTCCCTAATTTTTCTCTGAATATTTACGCACAGAAAGGTTTCTGAAAATCTCGTAAAATAAGGGTAACTTGACACCCTTAGCACAGCTTGGGCAGCTTTACAATGTAAAATGAGGCTCCAAAAAACTACAAGGTGTCCTAAAATCACACTAATATTATAAATGCGAAAGTTTGTATGGATGTGTGGATGTGTGGATGTGTGGATGTGTGGATGTAAGGATGTATGGATGGATGGATGGATGGATGGATGGATGTTTGTTACCTCTTCTCGCCAAAACTACTGAACGGATTGGGCTGAAATTTTGCAAACCGGTAATTAATCCTGGAATCAAACATAAGCTACTATTTATTCCATAAATCAGTTCTCGTGGGATTAAAATCACCTTTAAACGTTTCCATAGGAACAACGCGTGCGAAGCCGCGGGGCGCAGCTAGTCTGTCATTTCAAGACATTTCATGGTTTTCATGCGATGTTTTCATTGTAATAATTTCAGATTGCATTTATGACACTAATATAGGTACAAATATAAAATACATAGGTAGTAGGTATTATTTTATATGCGAAACTTTGTATGAGTGTTTTTTACCCTGTATCTCCGTAACTACTAAAACGATTTAGATGAAATTTAGAAGGGAAGATAGGTTACGTTCTCCCAGCGCTTACTCAAAAATTGGCATGTGTTACAACTACACGCAAACACATACGCTCACAGCTATATTTCCAGTCCTGCGCAATATAAAGAAGAACAAAGACGGAAAGACTTATCTAAGACCGAAGTGGGACCGAGACAAAAATATTTCACGCGAATCACACCGCCCGTGCCGCCGGTCCGACGGTGACTGAGGTGGGAGCACACAATTTTACACAATATGAGGTTGCCATTTTCGAAAAACTAGTACCTCATCTTCCCTTTTTAATTAATCAATGATGTAGACTAAGTATGAAGAGATTATCCTGTGTTTTTTCCTACCAAAGAACATAATTGGGTTTGTTTCAAAGAACTATAGGCCGACTTCAACTATATGGTTTTCTCGTGGATGCCATTGTCAGAACTAGACCACCGAAATGGTACCACGCGGAAAGTACCAGCTTTCAAATAAAAAATCATCAAAATCGGTTCACCCAGTGAAAAGTTAAGCGATAAAAAATACAGTCAAATTGAGAACCTCCTCCTTTTTTGAAAAGGGCAGGAATTTAACGTTTTATTTGTACAGAGAATAATAGATACATTTTGGTGCAAATATCAGCTACAAAACAAGTAATTAATTTCACTGAACTCTTAATTTGATTATAAAATTAATGAATGGCTTGTAACGAGATATTCCATTATTTGAGTATTTTAGCATTTCTAGCATTTACATTATGTAAATCGCAATTTTTTGGGAAACTATTGATATTTTTATGTAGGGTTTGGTCCCGGGAATTCCCGGTTCCGAAATTCCCGGGAATTCCCGAAATTTTTGGCTTATTTAAGAACCGGGAAATCCAAATTCATTTCCCGGGAAATTTCGGGAATTTCGGGAAATTTATATACTAATACCGAAACGACATAACTTAAATATATCTCATTTCGTCTTATAGCATTTCAAATATATCGGGTACCTACGCGGTACTGGGCAGGGTTGACATGATTTATATCACTTGATTTCAATCAGTAATTATTTTTCCTGCAATCAAACAGTAAACAGCATTCACCAAAATGACTCTGAGAAGTTCGGCTAGTGTTGTCAGGGTGCAGAACGATATATCAGAGCCCTTCCGAAATTTCGGTGGTCCTTGTCAAGGACGTTCTTTCATTCCTACTCTCCAATATAGACTTGACAAGTGCAGAAAAACTCAAAAATTTAAATTAACGATACCATTCCTTTGAAATCAGTTCAAGTTTTGGGTTATGCTGATGATTTGGATCTGATAGGGCGAAATTAACTGCCATGAAACATGCTTACCACGCCTTGTAATAAGAGTCAAGAAAGGCAGGAAAAAGCTAAATTAAACGTAGTCACCTTCTGTGTCCAAATTGGTGTTACCAATAGTTATACAAGCTTCTCATTTTCATTTAATTTTTTATAACTATTGGTATAGTTCGACCGAAACCGCTGTACCGCTCCTTAGGAAAGTGCGGCGAGGTGGGGAACGGGGAAAAAAGAGCAAGAGTACACATGAGATCGATATTGTCGGATATCGTAGGTAAACGAAATGTTTATATTATGTAACGATTATATTTTTCTATAACTAAATTTTCTACAGATATTCTGACATAGATTCTACTTCAGTTTCGCCATTGGAAGTTGAATTGGAGTCGTTCTGCAAATTTATTATTAATGGATCGATAATAATATTAAATCTGTTATCGCGATCACTTTTACATTCAAAGCTTTCTTTGATGGTCTTGACATCACGAGATAGCGCTCCCCCATCTTTCCATATTTATCTCGTGTGCATCTGACATACAGTACGGTACAAAAGCTACCTATCGCCGCCGTGAGCGTTGACGGCATACTGATGGATCTCAGCGACCGACGAGGGCGTATATTCCCCCCCCTCCCCCCTGTCTCGCCGCGCGCATAACTCAGGAGCGATACAGCGGTTTCGGTCAAACTATAACAGCGTTTATCTTCTTGGCTCACGGTAGCCTATACAAACAAGGTGGACGCGGAAATCAATAGAACAATTCAAGCCGCTAATAGATTCTTCTTCAACCTTTTCAAATATTTACGCTTTAGGTTGATCTAGAAGATCTAAACTACTCATTTACAAAACGCTACAACGTCCAGATCTTACGTAAGCCTCGAAAATGATTTGTGGGTTCTAACCAAGAAAACCGAAAGACTCGTGTTTGAAAGAAAAGTACAAAGACGAATCTTCGACGCTGTACCTGGATGGTGACTACTGGAGGCAAACCTGATATATATATATACCTGATACCCAGGTGGGTCGATGGAGTCCAACAGGACCTAAAGGCAATTGCAGTGTCCGGCTTGCAGTAAAAAAAGCCAAAAATAGGAGAGAATGGCGTATTTTACCAGATCTAAGCCCACCCGCGGCTGTAGAGTCAGGGTGGTAAAGATGAATGGAAACAGTCCAAAATGTATAAGAGAGTGCCCAAATCAAGCTTCCGTAAGCATGCATAATGTACCTCCATTTTGAAGAAAAAAACTTACTTACTAAGTGATTGAACCTTAAATTGAATCAACCTTTCGTAATAAATCTTTGAACTGGATAGACCAAAGCGTGTTTTGATTGTGATAAAAATAACAATTTGAAACCGATAAATTTTGTTTTAAAATAGCTTTTTTGTAACAATTAATTCATATATTCGGCGATTTTTCACACAAAGATACTTTCTGTTTATCAAGATCAAGTCCAGCCTCATGGAGTTTTGCTGCCTTGAGAGTGTTGTTGTAGGTAGTGCAGTAAATGAAGGTGCTGGATTCAGTCACGACTCTTTAGAACGAAAAGTTTTAAAGCTTGTTGTCGAACGAGGGAACAAAACACATCGACCACATTGAATTAAGAACTTGATATTCATTTTAACAGATGTAAAGAAATACAGCTCTAATATACCTTATATCGCATACCTATGCAATATAAGGTATGTTATATCAGGTGATAGAAGCGACATGGCTTAAGAGGCAGTTAAATTATCTAATTTCAGTAAAAATACAATATAAATATATTTCCCGGGAATTCCCGGGATTTCCCGGTTCCGACTTCAACATTTCCCGGGATTCTCGGTTCCTCGAAAAACCGGGAATTTGCAATCCGCTATACAACAAGTTTTCATAAATATATTGACTTGGTACTGTCATCATGCGTAGGGATTCCCATTATATAGATGGCACGAACTATTATTTTGATGATGGATACGGTATCAAAATAGTCATGGTTTGTTTACTAACATTCTAAGTGCTCGATAGCACTTAGAATGTTAGTAAACAAACCATGACACAAATAACTAAAACTCACTTGCTTAGCCTCGAGTTTCAGATGTTACTGTTAGCAATATTTATTGAAGGAAGGATCTCAAATCCATTTATTGGCAACAACACTACCAGCCACACTACCAGTAGTGCCGTTTCCAATTAACGGGACTACCAAGCCTATTTTGGATTTGATTGTACAGTCAACACGGCAAATCTCAGATTTTTTACTAAGGAAAACCATTGATTAATTAAAAAGGGAAGATGAGGTACTGGTTTCTCAAAGTGGCAACCTCATATTGTGTAAAATTGTGTGCTCCCACCTCAGTCACCGTCGTCGGACCGGTGGCACGGGCGGCCGTGATTCGCGTGAAATATTGTTGTCTCGGTCTCACTTCGGTCTTAGATACGTCTTTCCGTCTTTGTTGTTCTTTGTATTGCACAGGACTGGAAATATAACTGAGCGTATGTGTTTGCGTGTAGTTGTAACATATGCCAATTTTTGAGTAAGCGCTGGGAGAACGTAACCTATCTTCCCTTTTTAAATCAATGCCCTCTAATGAACTTTTTATTCTCATACCCACAATTAAACTTATATATTCGCCGTAGACACAGAAGACATACTTGGATACGTCAAATAAAATACACCTATGGGTCGCACTTTTTTTTTGCCATAATATATAGACAAGACGGAAAAATATATAAAAACAAGTACGTTAGGAATTTATACATACAGAAAAAGCAAGATATAAATAGATCAGTTGTAAATCGTTAAATGGCCGGAGAGCGTCCCACACTACGTTTTCCGAGTCGCGATCTCCACTCAAGAACTCGTTTACCCCAGTAGTGGTGGTCGGTTCTTCGTGAGCAGGGGAGTACCTACCTACTCCAGAGTTGAGCAGGCGTCTTCACGAACGATGTCGTACTGATTTACAAAACCCGCAGTTTACGCCGTGTCCTACTAATAATATAATAAATGTGAAAGTCTGTGTGAATGTTTGTTACCACGTATCTCCATAATTATAAATCCACAAAGCTAAGTTTGCACCTCGCTATTTTGTGTATATTTTAATGTAGTTAAGTATAATATAATTTTAGAAACAGTAAATGCAAAGTAAAATTCAACAAACATATATTGCGAATCCTTGCTATTGCATAGCTTCTATCGCGGGCCTTGAGCGCGGGGACCGAATCCAGAATTTCCGTAACGAAAAAACCTCACGCCCCCCACTCCGCCGGGCAAGGAGGTGTGGCTTGAAGGCCGTGCATCGTCTAACGTCGTTTCAGTTCAGCAGTCTTCGATTAGACGTATTGTACGACTCTACGAAACTCGCACGAATCGAGACGAGCTGCTCCGAAATTGGACGAATACATAAGCAGCTGTTTATGAGACAGTATATAGGTGTATAGGTATTTATATACAACAGTGAATAGCTGTACTTGTAAAATTCTTATCGGTCACCACGCTCAAAAAGTGTAACTTGAATTAATATCAAAGAATAAGCAATACTGCATGAATAAAATTATAATTGCATAAGTTGATACAAAATGCTATACAATAGCTTTACCGCGGCAGTCCCCGAGTGCCACACGTCTTTTTTTTTCAAACCGTACCTACCTAAGCGTCAGTGTGATGTAATCGACGAGAAATTTTGATAAGGTAACTTCTGAGGGGGTTGAAACAGGTGGTAATGTTTTTAAGTAATTATTATTCCTTCAATTGATTGAGATCAAAACTCCATCGAACTGGTGCTGATGATGATGATGACACGTAGCGCAGGTGAGGGCGCGCGTGTGCCAATTTACTCCTTTTGTTACGTTGACAACACTGCTCTGTCATTGCAGCCTAATTGCAAGTCGTTCGGCGACGAATAGGGTATATATGCATGTGATTTCAAAATGGCTAAAAAAATATATACGTATTCTCTATTGATATAGAAACATATCTACATATTTATTTTTGCATTTTGAGATGTTTTTATTGTAGAATTTAACCATTGAAAAATTGATATTTTAAATCTCAATCGCAAAATTTCAAAACGCTACGCCATTGACTAGAGCGGAAGTGACATCACTGTGCACATTTTTTTTTTTTATTCTGCTTGCTGCACCATGATTTGACACTATTCTGACCACTTGACATTTCGTATTGTCGATTATTTTCAGTTTTTTCGGAAAACCTCTTTCCTGAGATGATCACTACCGAGGTCGTCACCAAAGGTTTTAATCAAGTGTGTACGTCGACGTCACATAAACATGGCGCCAATATGGCAGCGTTTATATCACCCGAAAATGATTGTAGTTTTGATATGTTTTTTTTACCTTGTTAATGCGAAATTCAGTGAGCGTCTTATCATTCCACGGTTAAATAATGACCTAAAGAATCGATTAAAACAATAAAAAAAATCGATGCATATACCCTATTCGGTCGCTCGCATTGCCACACAATTACCTAGTAAGTTGGACGTACGACAATGCTATAGTGTCCAAACCGGCGAGAGAATTGTCGGTCATCAAGATGCCGTTATTATAGGTCAGTGTCATCGAGTTAGAATCCTAGGATCTATCCTTATGATTCTAACTCGATGGTCAGTGTGCTTTATCTGAGTGAAAACATGTTTTCACTAGAAATCGTATTCTCTTTGACAAAGATATTGCAATATCTTTGTCAAAGAGAATACGATTGCTACTTCAGTTTTTGCACAGACTCTACTGAAACTTTCGTCATTTGGGACCACTAGATAAAGGAACCACGGTCCCTTTCGCCGGATTGATTTAATACCCCAATGCGCAAGCTATGCAAGCGGAGCTTAGTATTAAAACTTTCTAGTTTCTACGTACTAAGCTATAAGTTACAAAGTAGATGTTTCAACTCACCAACTTCATCATGTCTGCTGAAGCTGGCAGCGATCTAATTTCACCTCCAGCTACTTTGTTCCGTCTATTATTTATCTTATCTAATATTGCTTGGCGGTCGACGTCGCTTCTTATTGTTACCTCGAAGTCGACGCAGCTTTTAGAAGGTTCTTGACTCTGCAAAGTGAGTTTCTTTCAGGTTTTTTTTATGATAGGTAGGTAATTAGTTGGAGAGTTTGATTACGTCGCTGTACGCTGGCTGTCGAAAAGTCGACTAAACTCCGTGTAAGTACTCCAAACTTCAACGCAACTCAGATGAATGTGTTTCCATGTAAACCGCCTATAATTGGTTGAGCACTCTCTATTCCATTGTGTAACTTTGCTGTGTATTAACTGTTGGTGAATCATAAATAAAAAACAAAATAAATGACTAAGCAGCACGTCTCAAGACTAGATGCGATTTTTTGGCAGTTTTCTAAATGTCAAGGATTGGGCGAATGCGAATTGGACTCGCAATTGTCCGGTTTTATTTGATTTATAAAATTATAACCCAAATAAAACTGAGATTCTTGTACCTGTACCTACCCAGCATAGCTACTTTATAGATCAATAAATTTTCCTCTAACGACCCTCGCTGATTTTCTTTCATGTGGTTCACGTACGATAGATTTCGTTACAGCTTTCGTGGAATATTTTCTTGATTTATACGGGTTTTTACCTTTTGATTAATCTGCATAGCTACGTGCCTTTTAGGGGAGGGATTTATGTCTAAGCGTGACCTTGAGTAAAAAATTATTTAGGTTGTATTATTCAACCTAAATTATTTTTTACTTTTAATATTATATTAGACAAGAATAACAAGCAGAGTTAGGTCAAGATGTAGGTGAAGTTTCATAGTTTTTTATTATGGTCTTCCTAAATATATTTTAACAAATACTGGACATGTACTTATGTATAGGTACAAAGGCGAGCTTAACCCTGAAAGGCTTTTCTTACAGCACACATAAGGATAACAATGTGTATTTTATATTTTATTAGAGAAATAGTAAACCGAAGGTATAAAAAGCGTAGGTATTCTATGACGCGCTAAAGGTATGATGAAATAGAGCAGGTATTTACCCCAAGTACCTAGGTAGGCACCCAAGTGGCTAAAAATGGAGGTAATGAAGAAGAAGAACTAATCTTCATTAGCCCCATTTTTTCTTTTAACACTTAGCCTGAGATGTTTTTTGAAGTAACTATCCCTTCCTCTCTTAAATTTCTCGATTATATATAAGCTGTTCTGAAACCATTTTGAAGGTGATAGGTTACATAGAGTTGGTTCGGTTTGAAAGTAGGTACCTACCTACTCAAACTCATCTAGATTAGGTTAGATGATGCTGTGTGGATCGTCCAGTAGATATTATTATTATTATCTATCGTCTACGGTACTTTTTGTTACGTTTTTTGTTATGTTTTTGTTAGTGTAAATCTGATGCTCATTAAAACACAATTAGATGAGCAGTTTCCTTGCATTCGGCAACCTGCCGTCCGGGTTTATGAGCCCTACAGGTTCTTTGGAAAGCACTTACATTCACATAGCTCGAAGCCATGTCGACGAAGACACTAATATCCTGTCAGACCAATAGACCGGAAGTTAATGCTTCCCGTCAGATTGCGCCGCGTCTAGACTAAGCTGTAAAAAGAGGAAACTGCGCGAGGGGAGAAAAAGTCGGTAGGTAACCATTGATTTAAAAAGGTTACGTTCTCCCAGCGCTTACTCAAAAATTGGCATGTGTTACAACTACACGCAAACACATATTTCCAGTCCTGTGCAATACATGCAAAGAATGTATTGCACAGGACAATGCAAAGAAGAACAGAGACGGAAAGACGTATCAGGGACCGAAGTGAGACTGAGACAACAATATTTCACGCGAATCACGACCGCCCGTGCCGCCGCCGCCGCGCCGCCGCGCCGGTCAGACGGTGACTGATGTGGCAGAACACAATTTTACACAATTTGAGGTTGCCACTTTCGAGCAACCAGTGCCTCATCTTCGTTTTTAATAAATCAATGTAGGTAACTATTTTGTAGGTAGGTAAATGTTTACTATGAGTAAGTAGGTACCTAGCGAATAAAATCCAAGAACGACATACTTTTTTATCCTTAAAAACCTACTCAAGTTGAAGTACCTACCTACCTACACATTACGTTTTTAACGTTATTTCAGTGATTTGATTACTTACTGGAAATCTGCAAAGTGTGTGTTGCTTGGTGTCTCCACAAATATTCGGGTTGCAAAAGTTTTTTGTGCATTCCGAAATTCGGAGCAAAGCAAGCATTGCTACTAGGATTAATGATTGTTTGTTTATCATATTTTAATTGAGATCGGTGCCTTATGGTGATGAAACTTCTGAAAAAACTGGGAAAATTGCAAACCCGATGGATAATTGAGTGACTCGCTATACCTACCTAAATAAATAGTTTGGCGACTTTGCAAATCTAGTTGGTTGGTTGGCGACCTTGGTCTGTCTTTTATTTAAGATAGAGGATAGGTTAGTTGGATACGATACCCATAATAACAATCATAGATACCTACTACGTGTGGTAGGTAGGTACCGCGAAGCGTACCATTTCTCAATCATATACCTACCTACCTACATAACGCCATCTATGAATGTGGCAAGGCAACGCAACAAGTGAAATACCTACTTGTGAAATGAAAACCACGAATTACAGAACTGCAATCTTTGGTGAAAACCTACACCAAGAATGGTTGGTAGGTACCTACATACGTGAAAACGAAAAAGTTACGTTTTGAGGTAGGTAGGTAGGTAACTAGGTAGTGTAGGTACCTAAGGCACACACAAGATGACGCTTTCCGAAATGGCAAAAAGGAGGGCAATTCTCGCAATAGATACCTATCATCATCATACAACAAAATCTCACTTGATAACAAAATCTCACTTGCTTAGCGTCAAGTTTCAGATATTATAATTGTAAGCAATTTTTATATTGAAGGGAGGATCCCTACAATCGACAAGTAATATAAATTACGTACAATGATATTATATTATTAAAACATCATTGATTACGTAGGTACCTTTAAAAGGACGCGCCAACAAAGTAAATTTTAGGTTAAGTATGGGTGGTTTGTTTACGTTTATGCTCCATTCAAAATGGATATGATATAGGTATATCTACTCGATAGGAGATTCTCAAAATCTGCAATTTCGTTTTTAATAAATCAATGTTGATACCTACTTATAATTATACTTTCAGGTATGTCGTCAAGCTAGCGCGATGAATACCTGTATTCTTCGCGCTAGCCTCATCTCGCCGGTCTCATCTGAACTGAATCGGACTGAAGACAGGCCTTCACAAGACTGCCCCGGATGTCAGAACTAGGGTTGCCAGATGTCCGGTATTTAAGCGTACAGTCCGGTATTTTCGAGGCCCGTCCGGTAAAAAATAAATGGTCATACCGGACAGAACAATGTCCGGTATTTTGAGAAAATTCGGTACTACTGGTCAAAAGCGCCTACAAAAGTAGGCATATGTTATCCCTCAAACGCAAAAGTCGCGCGCGTAACGAACGCCTTCCTCGAGCGCATTTCCAGTGTGATGGGGAATATATGGAATATGGACCAATGAAACCGCCTTGGTCTAGAGACTGCGAAAAGTGAACTGTGTGTTTTTTCAACATAAACTCGAGCTGCGCTGATTTTAAAGAAAGTGTGGTATCAAATAAAACACTATTGAAAGCGGTTGCGTCAAATGCAAAATATGTTAAAAAGAAGTAAAAGTACCTAGGTACAGTACAACATACATAAATTATTTTTAAAAGAATGATTTAACTTTATTATTTTTGTATGTGTTTTTGTTTCTGAAGTTCCTAACTTTATTTCCTACCATTGTTTAATAAAGACTTAGTGAGCGTAGTCTTGGAGACCACTATTTTATGACTGCATTAATGTATATGGTTAGATTAATAAATGAAAAACCCGTATTTAGTTCGACCTAGCTTCACACTACACCGTCGTCCGGTATTTTTTCGCGACTCACCTGGCAACCCCAGTCAGAACTCCGTGGCGACGACCCGACCCCTTCCCCGAACTTCTAGATCCCACGACCATCATCGTCGGCAACCAGCTAACAAACAGCTTCTGACCAGCCCATAGATATAATTATTTATTTATTTATTTGAACCACCAACAGTAAATACCATTGATTTAAAAAGGGAAGATAGGTTACGTTCTCTTTTCCCAGCGCTTACTCAAAAATTGGCATGTGTTATAACTACACGCAAACACTACGCTCACAGTTATATTTCCAGTCCTGTGCAATAAAAAGAAGAACAACGACGGAAAGACGTATCTAAGACCGAAGTGAGACCGAGACAACAATATTTCACGCGAATCACGACCGCCCGTGCCGCCGGTCAGACGGTGACTGATGTGGGAGAACACAATTTTACACAATTTGAGGTTGCCACTTTCGAGCAACCAGTACCTCATCTTCGTTTTTAATATATCAATGGTTAATACACAGCAAAGTAACACAATGGAGCGCTTGTTTGTGCTCAACTAATTATAGGCGGTTATTTAAATAGAGTTGACAAGGAACTAACAACTAACGGAGACACAGTTAATCTGATACTAGTGAATATTGAGGGTAAAATTATATTTAAAAAAAATCTGATGGATTGACACTTATTTTATTAAACTTATATTAAATGAATTACAGATAGATTAATTACTTGAGTAAAGCTTAAGCTTAGCTCGTTTCGTGCCATCATCTTGCGTAGACTATACCGTGTCCATTTTGAATGAGGCATAAACGTAAACAAACCGCCCATACTTAACCTAAAATTCACTTTGTTGGCGCGTTCTTTTATACGTAATTTACATTAGGTAGGTAGGTACTTGTCGATTTTAGATCCTCCCTTCAATAAAAATTGCTTAGGTACAATTATATCTGAAACTCGACGCGAAGCAAGTGAGATTTTGTTATTTGTGTGACACAAATAACAAAATCTCACTTGCTTCGTATTTTGTGTCGTATTTTTTACTAACATGCTCCATTCAACGTGGACAAACCATAGTAGAAAGTGTGTTGTATCCACAGAATTCGTTATAATGTAATTGGACCACATAGTTATTGTCAATGTCACATTAAATAAATAAATAATAATAAAATCCGTTTATTGCAGGCACAAAATGATCCATACCTATCACACCACACATATAACTTAACGCAAAAATTAAAATAACTGTATTATACATACCTACCTACTCTCTATTATTTTCTTGTACTCTTACGCATTAGGTAAGTACCTACCTACCTTACCTCTCAGACCACTAATAAATCAAGACAGAGTGGCACCTGCCGACAAAATGATGGCGGTTTCGTAAACATGTGCGCGTTTGATGAGTGTTGCCGTGTAGTAAAAACTAATTACCCCTAATATTTTATTGTATTAGCAGAATTAAAGGATAAGTAGGTAAATAGATAAGAAAACATTTTTTCAAATTGTATATTTACCTCACTTGGAGGTATATAAGTATGTTTATTCCGACTAGAAAGGGGGAAAACAAAACAATAGTAATATCAAACATTGATTTTAATGGCCTTTATGTATTTTTACATAAAAGGAGTATACGACGGTAAGAGAGGCAAACTTTTTTTTTAATTTAATATTATTTTTCCTCTACATGACTGTGAAAAAAAATCTTTCAAGTCACTGCTTTCGGGAGATCTCAACGGAGGCTAAGAAAAGGTGGTGAGAAGGGAGTGGTTTTTTTATTTCGATGCAAAATAAGCCTCTATATCCCTGCAATCGAAAACCCTCAGTAGCACTTACAAAAGGGGAAGGAGGGCTGGGGGCAATGTAATAAGGTAATACCTTTTTTGCAATAAAAAATATCCCTTTCTATATGAACGCAACGCCATAAATGTTGTTATCCAAATTAGTCTGTGTGCAAGATTTGTTCCGGGGGGCCAAATCTCAAAAAGTCGGCATTTTCCTTAAGTCCGAGACCCGAGATATACATTTTCCTAAAAATGTCCTTGTCTTTGCATGTCCTTAATGATTTCCCTTAATCGAGCATAATATGCTCGATTAAGGGATATCATTAAGGTAAATATTATTTACTAACATTTAACTTTTAGACCCATACTTAGACCACGATATCTCGTTCGACCCCAATTTCGTCTGATGTTATTTATCTTATAACTACCGGGGCATCAAGACGAATCATTAGACACCTCATTTACTGAAATCGGACTTGTACTTTCAGCGCTACGTGACAAAATAAAATCGGCTACTTACAAACAAACAAACGAAGCCAACCTTATAATATATCCATGCTCCGTTGGGTAAAAAAAAATAGGTACCTAAGTATATGAATACATAACATTAGGTTTCACGTCACATTAATAACTTCCCCAACAAACGGGGACTATTGTGACGCTTAGTGTTGGCAGCACTTGTGGCAGTTTTGTGTTCCAAGTTGTCATGATAATTTATAAAGTTGATTTACTAAAAATATATGTTTTAAGTTCATCCTAGTTCTTGTGTATTGAAGACTGGTTTTTACGCCATTTTACAACACAATTTGTCATTTTTTCTGTAAAAAATACGAAATATTATATCGTGACACTCCGCGCGCCCGCATAGCTCGACTGACAAGGTATGGCTTAGTTTCGTTATATGTCTGTGCGTGTAACTGTGTACGTACACAGCTAGGCTTAGTTTTGCCTCCATCAGTGAGTCGGCCGGCGAAACTCTGTCTGGTTTTTTGACTTCGTCTGAGCCTTACCTATTGTATTCTGCACACAATAAAACATAATTAAGAATAAAATTTACATACGGTCGGTTACGTATTTTCTGTTTCTATCCTATGGACAGAAAGCCAGGGGGCAGGGTCTGTAAATGGGATTGGTCAGATAGTCAGAGACAACCGTCAGGATGGTGTTTTTAGAGCGACTCAGTCGATTCCAGTAGGCCGACAAAGATTACCTAAGCCTAATCCCGCCTCAGAAATGTTCGACGCACTGCAGTGTCTTGGCAGCCTCTTATGGGCCTGCTATGCATTATTAATAATATAATAATGCATAGCAGGCCCTTAAGAGGCTATAATAATTAATAATAATTTATTAAACACTGTAGGTACCTACCTATACCTACCTGTATGGTGCAGAAAGATTTCCTTGTAAAGTTGTTCCAAAGTTGGCATGTTTAGGCCTCAGACGAAGTAAAAAAACAAGACAGAGTGACGCCGGCCGACAAACTGATGCCGGTTTCGTAAACATGTGCGCGTTTGGTGAGTGTTGCCGTGTAGTAAAAACGAATTACCCCTAATATTTTATTGTAAGCAGAATGAATGGATAAGTAAATAGTAGATAAGATGACATTTTTTCAAATTGTATATTTACCTCACTTAGAGGTAGTATATAAGTAGGTATGTTTATTCCGACTAGAAAGGGGGACAATAAAACAACAGTAATATCAAACATTGGTTTTATTATATTGCGTAAGTTTTCTGTAGAACTGTCATTTACTGTCCACCGTTCTGGAAATTGTTTCCAATTTCGAAATATGGTAGAAACGTATTAGGTACATAAATATTTTTCGATGATGCATCGCTTATTTTATGCTCTTGGCCAGCATAACTGTGCTCAGTCTCCAAGTTAGAGAAAACGTTGTCTTTGCCAATAAATCGTTTTAAAATCTTTTTATCAACTGATTTATATTGCTTTTCACTAACTATCACTATGCTTTCATTACATTATTTACGCACAACAGTTTCACAATTTTTAGGCCAATTTTTGGTATTTTTACATAAAAGGAGTATACGACGGTAAGGGAGGCAACCTTTGTTTTGAATTTAATATTATTTTTCCTATATAGCAATATCTTTCAAGTCACTGCGTTCGGGAGATCTCAACGGAGGCTAAGAAAAAGGGGGTGAGAGGAAAGTGGGTTTTTTTTATTTCGATGCAAAATAAGCCTCTAGTTCCCTGCAATCGAAAACCCTCAGTAATATAATAAGGTAATACCTTTTTTGCATCCCTTTCTATATGAACGCAACGCCATAAATGTTGTTATCCAAATTAATCTGTGGGCAAGATTTCCTTTATCCCTTAGTCGAGCATATTTACTAACATTTAACTTTTAGACCCACTTAAACCACGATATCTCGTTAGACCCCAATTTCGTCTGATGTTATTAATTATCCTATAACTACCGGGGCATCAAGACGAATCATTAGACTCCTCATTTATTGAAATCGGTCTTATAGTTTCAGCGCTACGTGAGAAAATAAAATCGGCTACTTACAAACATACAAACGAAGCCAACCTTATTTATCCATGCTCCGTTGGTAGTCGGGTAAAAAAATAGGTACCTAAGTAAATTAATACATAACATTACGTTTCACGTCACATTAATAACTTCCTCAACTAACGGGAACTTTTGTGACGCTTAGTGTTGGCAGCACTTGTGGCGGTTTTGTGTTCCAAGTTGTCATGATAATTTATAAAGCTGATTTACTAAAAATATATGTTTTTAAGTTTACTTAAGTATGAAATGTGATTCCATCCTACTTCTTGTGTATTGAAGATTGGTTTTTACACCATTTTACAACACAATTTGACATTGTTTCTGTAAAAAATACGAAATATTATATCGTGACACTCCGCGCGCCGGCATAGCTCGACTGACAAGGTATGGCTTAGTTTAGTTTTATGTCTGTGCGTGTAACTGTGTATGTACACGGCTAGGCTTAGTTTTGCCGCCATCATCGGTGAGTCGGCCGGCGAAACTCTGTCTTGCTTTTTTATTCATCTGAGGTTTAGGCACGTAGGTACTCTGGCTGGCAGTTAGGTTATGCCATAAACAGGGTGTTTTTACGGCATTGCAGTTGGCAAATCGGCGTGCGAGCATGTTTCCCCTGACTGACGCTGACGGCGAGAGCTCTCCTCTCCCGCTCTATGTCCACATCAACTTTTGATGACTCCGTCAGTAGGTGACCAAGGTAACTGAACTGATTGGCCATTTTAATGGTCGTAACATAGAGTTTATAATTAGTACTAGCCATACAAGCTCGATGGGTCGAAATACTGCCCAATTGACCTGAACATCATAAATTCCGTTTTAGTGACGTTGTATTTTAATCCATGAGCAATAGAATATTGCTCACAGATTGAAAGCAGCTTTTGTAAACCTAAGGGACCGAGGGACTAAGGAGCACCTAACAAGGATAAAAGAGACTGAGATGTCAATATTATCATATCCTAATGATGACTGACAGTAAACCTTTGGTGCAAGCAGACAGAGCCATCAGACAAGAAGTTGGTTTAGCTTAGCTTAGTTCTGTTACGGTGGTGCCAGATCGGGGGCATTCCCTGCTAATTCGGTTTTTTTTTAGACTTTAGGGGGAGATTAGGATATCAGGGTTCGGAAACTTTTCGCAAGTTAATTCTTTAGAAGACAAATTGCGCAACCGAACGGCAATAGAAACTGTCGAACCGGTTGTCAGAATACCTACAAAATTCATTTCCACGATATTCATTAGGTACCTACCTACGGTTGTGTCAATTTTTATTCTGACATCTCAAATGTTAAAAAAGACGTGTGGCACTCGGGGACTGCCGCGGTAAAGTTGGAGTGTTAGGTTATTTTCGTTACGGAATTTCTGGTTTCGTTCTCCACGCTCAAGGCCCGCGATAGAAGCTATGCAACAGCTTAATAAAAATGATAGCGAATTAAATTGAAATTCATTTATTCTGATAGGGATATCTAGCTAGCAGAGCAACAAACAAGACACACATGTCAAAAAAGTTTGTTTTGAATATGGACAATTGACCATCAATTGGCCACCAATTTACTTATTGAAAGCGAACATGTAGCCTAAGATGAAGCACACATTTACAGAAGAAACTTATTTACCCTAGATTTAAAGCCTCCAAGATTGTACCAACTTTATTGGGAAAATAGACGCATGAAGTTCATTCCACTCTTTGGAGCAGAGCTGGTATTGCTTCAAGTTGGTATTTAGCCGAGCGAACTGTCCCAAAGGTGGCGGCAGCAGTTGAAAGTTGGCCATGAAAGTTTGGACCTGTGCCTTATACAGGGTTTCCCAGAAATGGTGGATAATCCTGCACGTGCATGTGCAGGGGAGGGGGAGGACCTCCACAGATCTGACGAAACTGTAAAAGCTAAAATATAATGGCGATGACTAGGATAGTTTTAAAGATAAAAAATAACGAAATAAGTAATTATAATTATTATGTACCCAATGTTTGGACACCAGAACGAAAAATATGATTCTAACATAATAATTTAAGCTATTAATGAGAGTAAAATTAAAATATTAATTGGTTTATAAAAAGTAAAAATCTGTTTTGGAACTTTTCTTCACAATAAGCAAATTTTTGGAGAATTTGGGATAAAGTAGGGGGAAATCGACATAGTTATCTGGCAGCACTGTTTGTTTACTACTTCACTCACTCACTTCTTGCTCACTTCACTTTGTTTTGTTTACCGCAATTTTGATGAAGATAACCTATTGACTGTGAACTATAATATTTCATTATTATTAGGTTTCCTACAACTCTTCGTGGTCTTTAAGCTCCTAACTCCTAGAACTAAAAATAAATACGATAAAATGAGCCGAAATCTACGTGCACTAATTGGACCTTCGATTCTAAATGCAGATTTATCCAAACTACAGGAAGAATCACAAAAACTACTGGACAATGGTGCTGATTACTTGCATTTAGATGTAATGGATGGTCATTTCGTTCCAAATTTGACTTTTGGCCATCCTGTAGTGAAGTGCTTGCGTTCGAAAATAAAGAGCGCCTTTTTTGAAACTCACATGATGGTTTCAAAGCCAGAACAGGTTTGTGTTTGTTCAGTATTAACCATTTATGGCTTTGTCGCACATGCTATTATTACGCCCTCACTTTTATAGTGTATACTAAACATTTTTTTGGGGGAAGTCACAGTCAACGTCAATTCATTGACCTTGTTTTTTTCTTGTGTCCCGTAACCTCCACAGCTACAATAGTTTTTTTTTTTTTTTTTCAGTATTCAGTATCTTTATTGCAAACAAAAACATTACAAAAAATATAGTTAATAGTCATTTGTTATACAAGAGTGCAAAGTTGCTTGTTAACCGCGTGTTCAATTTTGATGACCGAGCAAGCGAAGGATTCTAAAATTGAACTTTCAAAATTAGAATCCTGAGCGCTAGCGAGGGAATCAAAAGAGCATGAGGTGAAAAATCTTTGCACTCGAGTGCAACACGTAACTTTTCATTCCACCTCAGCGAGGAAATGACTAAATGCAAAAAAAAACGTTTACAATCACAAGATAGGTACACTTTTATTTCAGAGAATCACTCATTTTAGTTTTTTCACCATTTTTCAAGTTTCTTGTTTTTAATATAAGGTTTAACAACTAAAAAAAAGTTGTATGATATATTCGGCACCATAGAGGTAGCAGTAAATAGGTTTAATGTTTTTTTTAATTCACAAACTTAGTGCACATGATGTTCTAAATTCAATTTACTTTATCCTCTAGAGAATAAAAACGGCTTTTCCACTCAGATATTGAAGATTAAAAATACTCTTTCCGAGATGGTGGGGTGAAAACAAAATTTATGAGTTGTATGTAACTAACAGTAATGTCTACAGTGGATAGTCCCTATGGCCGAAGCTGGAGTCGACCAATACACATTCCATATTGAGCCTGTGACAAATGTTGAAGAAGTCTGCAGAAAAATCAAAGAAAATGGCATGAAGGTAAAATTCAATCAATTATTGAAAAGTATTTAAGGAGTTTTAACAGTTCTTAAGTTACTAACCTGTGTTCTGACCGAAGACAGACCCAAAAGTCTTGAATACTTACCAATATTAGCATCACGGAACTAAATTATGAATAAAATGTAGCCTACATTTTATTCCAGACCTATTATGGAAATTTCAGCCCAATACATTCAATAATTTTGCCATGAAGAAGTAACAAACATTCATCCAAACTTCACACTTATAAAAAATTTGAGTGATGTTATCTGTCTCTCAGTATTGATGTCCTTGACAAAGGTCAATGTCTTAATGTACCATGTAAAAATCTTTTATTTAAAAAAAAAATGACGACCTCTGTGGCGCGTTGGGCGTAGGTCCACCTGCGACGCAGGAGGTTGTGGGTTTGATTCCTGCCTCAGGACAAATGTATGTACAATCTGCAGACTTGTTCAGGGTGTTCTGGACGTTTTGTATGTATATATGGTATATCAGTTATCTAGTACCCATAATACAAGCTCTGTTTAGCTTGGGGCTAGATGATGTTTTGTGATTTGTCCAGCATTATTAATATTTTTATAATTATAATTCCAGGTAGGACTAGCAATAAAACCTGGCACACCAGTTGCAGAAGTAGAGAAGTACATTGACTTATCAGATATGGTTCTAATCATGACTGTGGAGCCAGGATTTGGAGGGCAGAAGTTCATGGAAAATCAGATGGTAAAAGTCAAGTATCTGAGAGAGCATTACCCTGAACTGAACATTGAGGTTGATGGTGGTGTTGGACTCTCTACCATTGATTGCTGTGCAAATGTAAGACATTTTCAAACTTTTATAACAACAGCAAACATGTAAAGGCATGGTCCGAAAATTGTGCTGTTATTTTGTAAAACCACTAGCTGCTTGCGGCTTCACATGTACTTTTTTAGTAGCCTATGTCCATCTCTGGGATACCATTTACTTTTGTATCAAGTCATCCACACCCACAGAAACGCTGAAACAAAGCTGTCAGTAACCAAAAGTCCTGCTCCTATACTTCAAGAAGCTGGGCTCGTTAGGGCTTGATTTGGCAGGGAGATAATGCACAATACACTTCTATGAGAGATGTCTGTAAAGATCTTAGTTCCCCACTTAGAATTAGAATTCCCTGCCAAATTTTATTGAGATCCATTTAGTTCTTTAAGTGTTAAAAGGTAACGAACAATTATTTCTCTACAGAGTTAGAAATCTGCTGGTTTTTTTAAAGATTGAGCATAGGTACCCTTTCCTTGTGTTTGCTTTAATATATTGTGTTATTTTTAGGCTGGTGCCAACATGATAGTGTCAGGAACAGCCGTCATAGGAGCTAAGGATCAAGCAGCCACTATCAAGCTACTTCGTACCTCTGTACAAGATGCTATCAGTAAAATAAATAAACTGTAACTTAACATCTCATCAAATGATTGACTTAAAAATCAAGCTTATGGGCATCATATAAGGTTTATTTTAAATCTCTTTAATTAACTTTAGTACCAAGTGGGACCATATTTTTTGTAAATGTTTATCACAACACCAGGGGGTGCTAATTAAGCCTATGGAGAAGTTAAGGTTTTTACAAGTATTTTTTTTTGTTATTTTAGTTTAAATGTTTATAGATTGTCATCAGAACTTTCAGTGCATACCAAATTTCCATTCACCAAGGTTCAAATATGAATGACTAGATTTAATTGAAAACAAACAAGGGCAAGGCGAGCTAAATAAAACTGTTTAAAAAGGACAATTTTGTTGTAGCTAACAACATTTAATGTATTGTTATTGTTAGGCTGGTGTTGTTTCTCAGCATATTATCTTATAAGGTATAGGGCTTCCAAAGCATAGTTTTGTAATGGGATTTACACAATAAAAACACTTTTCTACACTTACTTACATATTTTAATCAAACCTGCTTAGATCTAGCTTAGGTTCAATTGGTTCAGATGCAGCTTTCAATGATGGGAATGCTGAACTGCTAGCTATCCCTGTGTCTTTGAACACCATAGGTTCATTGTTACCTTTCATTTTACTCTTTAAACCTGTCAAGGCAACAATTATTGCCTCTTCTGTTCGGATAGTTCTAGAGCCTTGGTTTGGTAGTACATTCAGGTAGTGGTTGAAAAGCAAGCTAGCATCATCTACCTGGAGGCTTTCATCGCTTTCTAATGCAGCTTCTATGCCATGTAAGCCACCAAACACTATAAGAGCATGGTTATATGTCATAGCTTTGTCCGGCAAATCATCAATTTCAGAGCCTCTGTCTGAGGTCCCTATTGTGACATCATACCTGAAAATAAACAGTCAAATCTATGAAAATTTGTCTAAATTCAATATACTTCAAAACTATAGGCCTGATTTCCTTAATACGAGTGATTTGATGTTGGATTTAATATTATAAAAAAACAGTACTTCAAACTAAACACCAAGTAGAAATCAAAGCCAAAACATTAAAATTACCAACCCATTCTTGTACGGACTTTGTGTGAAAACCTGACTCAGGTTGTTAGCAACCCTCACAGTATATCCCCAATACACGCCGGTCTCCGCCCTGGGTGTTGTGAGACTAACAATCTTTCCCTTCATCTTTTTGCCCCCTTCTGAAGTTGGTAACATCCTGACTGTAACTCTTATGCCAGGGTTAAGGAGCTTATCAGTGGATACATCCTGTAATAAGCCAACATTGACCTGGGAACCTTTTCCAGGTTTTACCTTCTTGTTCATTGTTATTCCTTCTCTGAAATAGCAAAATGTTTGATAAGGTTCACTAATAAATAAAGTTGTTTCGAATGCATTGCTTGATGGTAAGGTTGTTTATGCAGTTTATGACTATGGATCAATTGATAGTTACCTATATTTGAAATCATTTGACTGTCTTAGATGGTGGGGAGCATCCAATGGATTCAGAAGTCCAGCAAACTCCAGGTCTTTATGAAGAGGAAAAAAGTGTTTCCTCAAATACTGGGGGCACTCAAGATACTGCAGAATTCGCGCTAACTGCACACAGCTTTTTCGAGCCACTCTAACACCATCTGCTTCCTCTAACTTGGCTTTCTTTGTATCCATCTTGTCTCCAACATCATCGTAAACAATTACTTCGTCAACGCAAAAGACACACGCCGCTCGTGCTATCTGACCAGCCAGATATGTGCGTAATTCCGCCGACTGTGCATTCTCCAGTATTGACCCGGGCACTGCTATACTGATTGTTGATATTTCTGCGTACTTTTTCTCTCTTTCGACCTCCTCTTTTACTTTGTCTTCTTGGTCCTTTTCAAGGGCCACGCGTTTTTCTTGTTTGACGATCTTCTCCTCATTTCGCTGGCGTTTCAGTGCTTTTCTTTCCTGGTTTATTTCCCGCCAGCTCTTACCTGCTGGTTTTGGTGCTGGCTGAGACATACTAAAAGAGGAATGAAAGAGAGATTTGTAAGAAAAACATTCAGAAATTCAGCATCGCCATGTGAAACAGTGAAATTCGGTTCAACTTCAACTTCTTAGTTCATGGCTTGCTGGAAATTATGCTTGTTTATAAAATTAACATTGACATATGGATTTTATGTTAGTTTTCTTCTTCTTTTTATCCGACTACCAACAGAGGGTAATGATGAGTGTGTGTAAAGGTACGCGATAAATACCCGATAAATAATCATTAAAATGATCGTTTGATTCGTACTTAGCATGCCACCGGTGCCGGTGGTTATAGGCTAGGTAACATCACAACTTTTACGTTGGGTTGTATTGTAAATCTTATTTTATAATTTTTAGCACCGCTGACTACATCATTTTTTGGAGGTTACGTTTGAATAACAACTAAATAAAAATGTAAAATGGGTGCCACATATAAACGGCATAGTTCTTGGCCAGTTAAAGAAATCGGCTCACTCGTTTATTCACAAAGAAATTCGGTAACAGTTATTCTTTCAATGAAAATAAAAATATAGCCGTTTGTACAGTATATAAACATTTATTCGCTCGATTATTAAAAATTGTAGTAAATAAGCAACTGATTTATGTGTTAACAACTGAAATGTGCAGAATTTTCTTAGAGAGTTTGGCCGCGACGCGACGACGCGCGACGGCGCGCGGCGACAATTCATTCTGGCTTGGCGGGGTTGTAGCCTCAGAATAATATGTTTACGTGGCATCTGAAATACAGCTATTCATGAAATAAGAAGTTGGAGTACCGTGTTTTCTCTTTGTTGAAATAGACCCATGCTGCAAGTCTGCAAACTGCAATTTTCCGATAGTCACACTCGCAAAACAAATCATCGAAGTTCAAATTCTAATCTACTTCATGCGGCCACTGATTTCTAGCTTGAAGCTTTCTTATAAGAATTAAGACGAAAGAAAATCCCCGCTTACACATAACCAAGTCTTCGTTGCTAAGTGGCAAACTGCTTGCTGATATGTGATACATTTACCTTGGATACCTTCGATCTTCAACGGCATAAGATGAAAACATAACATTACCTATTCTGGCTGGAGCATAGGTTTAGATACTTTTTGGAACTTTAAAGATGTTTTTCTCTATTCACCTTCTCCAAGCAGTTGCCTTTTTGGTATGTTTTTTTTCTAATCATCTTTCTAACCGATAGAGCTTTGTTGTTATCACAGCACTGTTTCTGTACTATTTTATAGAAAGCAATTGTTTAGGTAGGTACATAGCAACTTAAACTAAACTAACACCTTCATGGCCCAAGACGCAGGTGCCTGCGTAGTGGGTAGTGAATCAATACGATAAGTAGGTAGTATATATAATTTTTGGTGGTATAATTTAGTTAAAATACAGTACGAATATTCTTTGATTTCAGGACCTGTTCGCCATTGGTCTAATAGTGCCATTACTGCCAAGCCATGTTCAAGCGATGGGAGGAAACCACATTTATGTGGGCTTACTTGGTTCTATATATGCTGGATTTCAGCTTGGATCTGGGCCACTTATTGTAAGTCAAATCAAAAGTTTTATTGCAACCAAATTGTACATCAGATGTCTCAACAATCTACCACAGCTTGCAGCTACATTCACATAGTTCCTGTACAGGTAGGTACTTCAGCTTACTTGCTTTATTTATTACACAATAAATATAGCCTACTAGCTTCTACCTGTGACATTACACACGCTTACCAAGTTACCTTGTCCTTCCCGGGGATATTGTTTACCTACCTGCCAAGGTTCATTAGGATCCGTCAGCTTGAGAACTTTAGTTAGCTTCTTGCCTGCATTCGACAACAAAGAGCACCATAGAGTCGAATGTTGAAGACCTCTGAATGAAATCAGCTCGATTGAGAAGTATTGACATGGCATAAAATGTAAACAGACAGAAAGACAGAGATTTTCGAATTTACAATATTTGTATGAATATTACTTAGAATAAATGAATAAAATTTACTGATTCCTGATTGCACCCACTGCGGAGCCTAGACTTTTTCCATAACATACCATTGGTGGTCTTGTGCTATAAAATATTGATGAATATTTCATAAAATTTCAGGGAAGTCTCAGTGATCTCAAAGGAAGAAAGTCAATTCTCCTGTTAACTTTGGTTATGTCCAGTATAGCCTATGTTTTTATTGGAGTGACTGATTCAATTATTCTTATTTTGCTGTTCAGAGCATATTTAGGTAAGTTCATTTTGTTTTTTATCCTAATATACCTAAAAAAGTGGTTAGTCCCATAGTGAAATATTTGACAATGCTGCTATTTTGTCCAAATGGCTTCACACTTTCAAACTTAAATATTTAGATAGAGGACACCTTATAGGTAAATAAAAATACCGCTTTTCATATTGTCAGGCTTCTACAATATTTACATATGAATATAATGTATTTATTGGAGAAATAAGCCTGTGTGCTGCTGCCGGCTTAGAGTTTGCACCACCCAATCTCTTCCCGCGGGTGTCGAAATAGGTGACTAAGGGGTGACAGGGAAGGCAGCAGCGCTTCCTGCAAATCAATTCTACCACCTAACTGTGATCCCCAACCCACATGCCCAGTGTGGGGATTATTACCCCTATGAGATAACAGCCAGTAAGGTGCTTATCAGGGGGAGGCCTGCGTCCAGCAGTGACAATATAGGCTGTTGAGGTTGAGGAGATAAATAAGTAGTATAGGTATTTTCATCTGTGGCAGTTTAGAAAAAAAAACGCTGTGGTAGCCTGGGCATGCCCATGTTAATTCTGCACTTTGAATCACTTAATATCTAATAATAGTAATCTTCTAATATATAGTAGTGACTATTAAATATAGTACCTAATATATCATAATAATAGTCTAAAAAACGCGTGCTGAAGTCCGTTTTTAAAAGTTTTATAGTGCTGGATAGTTCACAGCATCATTTTGTTGAAGCAGTGTAGCAGATAGCTTTCGAAATTATTTGAACAAATTCAATAATGAATGACGTTAGTCTATAGAGTCTTTTCAAAAAGAGAAGAGTCGCGGCGTTACGGTGAACCTAACACTTTTAGTCGTATCGTAGGTACTGCAATGACAGAGCAGTGTTGTCAATGTAACAAAATTTGTCAAATTGGCACATGAGCGTCCTCACTTCCCACGACTCTTCTCTTTTTGAACAGACTACCGATGTAGGTATAAGCGGGTTAACTACGAACCTTAATTGTATAGGATATTAGTCTTCTATTACAATCTAATGTAGCTAACTTACCTACATACTTTGTTATTTTTTCAGGTGTTTTCAAACAGACACAAATCTTAACAAGGGCAATGGTACCAGACTATGAAGCAAACATACAGAAGCAGGGTGAAATATATGGCAAGATGATGGCTACATCTGGAGTGGGCATCACTCTGGGCCCCATAGTGGGAGGGCATTTTGTTGAAGCTTACCCGAAAAATGGCTTTGCCTATTTATCAGTTGCAGTTAGCATGATTTTTATCATGAATGCAGGTTAGATTGTCATTTCTATTCACCAATGGTGTCGATTTTGTTGTTTTCGAATAAAATTAGGATTAAGGAATGTCAAACGATACATTTCGATTCCTTAATCGATTCCCAATGATTCCTAATTCCTTAGTTTAGCAAATTTTGATGTCAAATAGAAGATAACTATTCAATTTGAAAAGCTATCGTATAATTGACATTCGTAATCCAAATTTTAATGTAATTCTAAAACAACAGAATCGACACCTATGTCAAATCATTTACCCTCTCAAATATAACTTGCTTTACCTCTCTACAAACTTAAATCATCATTATGTTAATTTCAGGTCTGGTATATTTCATCCTGCCAAAAGCAAAAGCAAAAAATACGAAGAAACAAAGTCATAAACAAAGTGGCAATATGCTACACTCCATATCATCCAGTCTCAAGCAATCTATGGATGAACTCTACAGCATTAGATGGTTATACTTTTGGGATATATTTCTGTTGAAAGGCCTTATTGGTTTTGCAATGGGGATCTATTATTCCAATTACAGTATCTATTTATCAACACAATTTGGACTGTCACCAAAATATATAGGTTACACTATATCATTTCAAGGAGTAATAGGCTCATTATCTAGTTATTTTATAGGGTTTCTAAATAGCTTTTATAACCAAGACAAAGACTATACTCAAAGGAATTTACATGTATTTATCATGATGACTGTAGCTTTAGTAGGTATAATTATTTCTACTAATATGTATATGTACTTGTGGTTTTTGATACCTCTAGCTATTGGTAATGCTATGGGTCGCCTTATTACTTTAGAAATGGTATTAAATCGGAGTAATGGGGACCATAGGGGAACTCTTATAGGTGCGTCAAATAGTGTGAGATCTATGTCTGGTGTTATTGCTCCTTTAGTGGGAGGGGTTATCGGACAGTTTAAGGGGGTCAGTTATGTTATATATGCTTCACTATTAGCTACCTTTTTGGGTGTTATTATAAGTTATAAAATTAGGCTAAAAAAATTAAAAGGTGAATAATGGTAGAGTCTGTTCAAAAAGAGAAGAGTCGTGGCGTTACGGTGAACTAACACCGTACGTTACGTATCGTACGTGCGTTGAGCAGTGTTGCAACCAACGCAACAAAAGTCGTAAATTGGCGCACCTCAATTCCCACGACTGTTCTCTTTTTGCACAGACTTCCCTTTTTTCTAAAAGGTAATATCTAAATAAATTTAATAATCAAATATTTTTTTTTGTTATTATGTATTGTTAAAATATTAACGTAAAGAGTGCTTGACTCTATAATTAATGCAATATTTATATACAATACAGTAGGTAGGTGGTACAGAACCTGACTTGCACACCGAAAAATTAGAACTATTGTTCCTTAACTCAAAAAATATGCATTCGCATCTCCTTGGTGTGTCATTAAATCGGTGACTTTAAAAACGTCAATTTACCAAAAAGGTTAGGTACCATAGAGTTTTAATGTACTACCTATATAAACTCTATGCTAGATACCTACCTATTATCAAAGAGAATACAAAGTTATTGTATTCTCTTTGTACATTGATTTATTAAAAACGTCTTTGTACAATAACTTCGTCCTAATATTTTCTCAGGGTTTTCTAAATTCACTGTTTTTTCAATTAATTTATAAATTATGTAGGTAATAAACAAGTAATCATAGGAGATGCCATGGGTAGTTTTTATCGAATATTGTGTGAATCTCCAGAGTTTGTGGAATAGGAGGAATGAATTTTCACATTTATGTTCTCCAATCCGTTGCCTTTTTGGTAAGTTTTGCTATATAAGCTACCTATACGTTATACTTTTTGTGTATGTAGGTAGATACTAAATTTATGCATTGGCAAACGTACCTAGTACAGGTATGACGCCCTCCAGCGAAGGAGGATGGCGATCTGCGAAAGACTGCAGGTAGATGCTGGATGCGGCAAGCTGAAGGCAAGGCGCTAGGTCTGGCGATCATCTAGGGTCTGTCCAGCTGTGGACTAGGATGATGATATAAATGAAAGGCAGAATAGTGGCTTAGGTAGGTAGGTACTATAGCTATCTATATAAATTTCTTGTTATTTTAGAATATCTACTAAAACATGTTTATTATATTATATTTCGCGAAGAACCGATAACCGCTGGGGTAAACGAGTTCTTAAGTGGAGACCGCGACTCGGGAATACGTAGTGTAGGACGCCCTCCGGCCAGGTGGGATGACGATGTGCGAAAGACTGCAGGCAGATGCTGGATGCGTCAAGCTGAAGACAGGGCGCTATAGCGCTCATTAGGGGAGACTCTGTCCAGCAGTGGACTAGTATAGGCTGATGATGATGATGCTCATAATGATCATTTCCGCCGAAAAATGGTCCATTGCCGGATAGAGGGATCCTCAATAGGATAGGATAGGTGCCTTTTTTAATCTTAGCATGTCTCGGTTCATTCTACTCTACTGGTTTACTAAGAAAAAATATGATTTCAGGATCTTTTTGCAGTTAGCCTCATAATCCCGTTACTGCCACGTCATGTTACTGGACTGGGAGCGGGCTACATCTATGTAGGCCTACTTCGTTCTCTTTACTCTGGATTCCAAGTTTGTTCTGGGCCTCTTATTGTAAGTCTCTTGCCTCTATAAAAGGACCTCAGTGGCGTCGCGACGCCACTGAGGTCCTTTGATATTCGCCCGACGCGTCGGGCGAAGGTCCGCCTGCGACGAAAGTTGCAGGTACGATTCTAAGGGACAAATATTCGCATGGTCTGCATAAATTATGAGATAGGTAGGTACTGGATATTTCTTATTAACATAATGCATGTCATAATGCGACCTTTTTGATATCAGTGGCTAAATAAATAAAGCAAAATGCACATTTCTGCCGCGGGTCAGAAGTCCTACACTATGTTCAGAATGTTCAGATAACTGGATAAAGAAGATTCTGAATATTTTTATTTCAGGGTTGTCTTGGTGATTTAAGAGGCAGAAGATCGATTCTACTAATGTCTTTAGCTATGCCTGGATTAGTCTATATTTTAATGGGAACAACTAATTCACTTGTAATAATTTTGTTACTAAGAGCATATTTGGGTAAGTCGTCACATTAAATATAACACACTATCACATCACATCACACTTATATTATACCTAAATGCGAAAGTTTGCACCTATGGATGGATGGATGGTTGTTCATGCCAATACTACTGAACGGATCAGGCTGAAATTCTAATTCTAAACCAGGAATCAAACATAGGCTACTTTTCATCCCATAAATCAGTTCCCGTGGGATAAAAATCACCTTTAAACGTTTCCATAGGAACAACGCGTGCGAAGCCGCGGGGCGCAGCTAATGTAAGATAAACATAACCGCTTCATTGTTAGTCTTATAAAAGTCAAACACAGCACTCTATAATTGAAGTAGGAGCTTTGTTACCTCTTCACGCCAAAACTACTGAACGGATCGGGCTGATATTTTGCATAGATAAAGGTACCTAATTCTAATCCTGGAATCAAACAGGCTACTTTTTTACCCATTAATCAGTTCCCGTAGGATATAAATCACCTTTCAACGTTTCCATAGGAACAACGCGTGCGAAGCCGCGGGGCGCAGCTAGTCTAAGATAAACATACCGCTCCGTTGTTAGTCTTATAAAAGTCAAACAGCACTAAAAAATTGGAGTACTTACCTATGTGTTTTAGGAATCGTCAAACAGACCCATGTGCTGATGAGGGCTATGATCCCAGACTATGAACCCAATCCCCAGAAGCAGGTTGAAATATATGGCAAGATAGTAGCCGCATCTGGATTGGGTACATCTACAAGCCCTATAATGGCAGGGTACTTTTTAGAGGCTAACCCAACTAATGGATTTGCCTTCTTATCAGTTATCGTCGGCCTGCTTTTCTTCCTGAATACAGGTAAATTATCTTTTCTTCGTTTCAATGAAAGTAAAATTTTACAGTCCACTAATTAGGCATAGGCTTCTCTAGCCGTGGGTGCAGCAGCGCGTCCTGCAGAACAAATATACCACCAAACTGATAACAAACCCGCATGCCCAACATGGGGATTATGGGCACTACCCACCATGAGATAACAGCTAATAAAGAACTTATCAGGGGGAGGCCTGCGTCCAGCAGTGGATCAATATAGGCTGTTGAGGTGAGGTGAGGTTATAAGATTATTCTTATGATATGAATTTAATAATATACCAGATTATATAATTACCATCAAAAGATTCAAGTTTTTACCCGGAGAACTGATTTCTAAAACAAAATTAGCTGCAGAGAAGGTGCTTGTCTCTCTTCTTCCGCTAGTGGACAAAAAATTGAAGTGAATTAAAGTCAATTGCATCTTATTTCTTGTTTGATAGTAATAACTATTTATCAAGCTGTTTATATAGTAAAAATTTGACTTGTCTAAGTACTTATTTTGTAAGTCTAAAGAAATAAACGATTTGACTTTGACTTTGACTTTGACTTGAGGATTACCGGATCGGGCATGACCTCACCAAGTGGAAAAATATGGGGGAGGCCTTAGCCCAGCAGTAGGGTGTATCAGGCTCGATATTTCTTTTTACCATAAACCACTTCAGTAACTAATAGGTACTATAAAAATTATGTTCCAGCGCTGGTTTATTTTCTTCTGCCAGAAGTAAATAAAAGAACTAGAAAGAAAAGGTCACGTAAACGATGTAACAAAGGCGTATTAAACTCCATAACATCAATTCTCAAGCAATCTACAGATGTACTCTGTGGTATTAAATGGTCTATGTTTTGGGATGTATTTCTGTTAAGATTCCTTATTGGTTTTGCTATGGGAATCTATTATTCCAGTTACAGCATCTATTTAACAGCGCAATTTGGCCTGACACCAAAATATATAGGCTATATTGTTTCATTTCAAGCATTGGTAGGTACATTTTCTTATTATTTTGCAGGTTTTGTGAATCGATTTTACACTAATGATCAAGACTATACTCTAAGAAATTTACATGTTTTTATAATGATGACTGTAGCATTTATAGGTTTAACTTTTTCAAAAGATATTTTTCTTTTCACCTTGTGTTTAGTGCCATTAGGTATTTCTAGCAGTTGGGGTCGCCTTCTTAACATTGAAATGCTTCTACACAGGGGTCATGGTAAACATAGTGGATCTCTTATTGGTGCATCAAACAGTATAAAATCCATATCCACTGTTATAGCACCTTTGGTGGGGGGGATTATAGGACACTATATAGGGATCTCATCTGTTAGTTATGTATCTTTACTAGCAGCTGCTTTGGGTCTTATCATAAGTTATAAAATTAAATTGAAAAATTAGGGCTAGTTAGATTTTGAAATAAATCTTTTATAAAAAACATGTCACGTACCTTAACCTACGTAGGTTCCATGGAGGAAAGGGGGGCGCAGACAAGTATGCGAGACAAGGATTTAAAAGTGCGCCAAATCCCCCACTTTTGCCCCCAAAAGTTCTAACAGAGGGCGCATTTATCTCAATTCTTTGTAAATAAAGTAGTTGCAAAACAATTTCATTCTTGTTCAGATTCCTAGTGCTAAGTTTAGAAATGATGCAAAATATAAACTTTGAAAACTTAACAAATTTTATTTTTCTAACACAACAAATCCTAGGTTTCTTACAATTTATGAGGCTGCGGTACCTACTTATTATTCGCCTTCCAAACTATCCATTTGTTTTCTTCGTATATCTTTGATCAGCTGCTGGATAGCCTCTCTGTCGCCTTGATTTTCTGGTGGAAAGATTTGTCGCTTGGTGTTGGTTACCCATTCCTCGAAGTATTTCGGCTGGTTGAAAATGAAGAAGAGTGCAACTGGGAACGTCGTATACATAGCCATTCTACCGACTTCGAGTTTCCAATTACCCATTGTTTTGTAGTAAAAATGTAAAGTAGAAAATTATTCCTTTTATTTATTGGTGGCTTTCCTTCTGTGGTGTTCGCAAAGAGAAGGAATACAATTTGACAATAACTTTGTAAGATTAGTGGTGTTCGTTTTGTTTTTTTGGTTGGTTTATTTTGACTTTGACATTATATTGACAGTTTTCAGCATATGGCAACATGAAGTCTCCACGAATTTTATTTCCAACATGTTGGTAAAATGCGAAGATTTCTTAGCCACTTACTTTACCTACATAATTTAACTAATTACGAGTCATTAATAGAACTAGTACCTATTCGATTGTAATTTTATTTATTTATATAACTTTTGGAGTACCTAATAGTTATGTGATATCAAGATGATTTGAGCGCTTTGATGATCAAGGCGCTTTGGACTCGATAGGCTGATAAACACAGTAAATTCAAATTCAAATTATTCAAATTATTTTCAAATTCAAATTATTTATTATTAAAAAAGACAATAACATTACGGTTGTCTCCAAATCGTTATGTCTAGTACACTAAATAATTAATTAAACAATCTCAAAACTAAAAAAAAAAAAACAATTATAAATTTATACAACAGATAAAATAATTAAGGAATTTTAAAAATGTATAGAAATATTATGGAATGTAAAGTAAAATATATCTAGTTAAATTAAAAAGTAAAATATAACTGTTAGTTAGCTACCTATATACAAGTACAAGAAGACATTAAATTAAACACTCACAATATTGCAGGCACACTCTTTCGATCATCTCCCAGCCATCCGCAAACACATCTAACTGAGGGTGGTTGGTGATGAGTGCGTTGAGATTGCGCTGAGCACGGGAGACGGGAGACTGCTGACGATGCAGAGTGCGGGCCCGGATTGGCTCAAAAAGACGTACACGTCCTGGGCGGAATCGCGCGCGATTTTGTGGGACGCAGAGCCTGCTTCCATCGGTCAGCAGGGTAGGGCAATCCGTTATACCGCGCAAAATACGACAGAGACTTAGAAGCTGGTCATTTAGACGCCTTGTTTCTAAGGAGTTAAAGCCTAGTGAACCCTGAAGATACTTGGTAGGGTACATGAAAGGATAATAACCATGTCATTTTTTGTACAAGAATCTAAGGAATCTCTTCTGTACCTTTTCTATCATAAGCGAATAAGTTACTTCGTACGGGTTCCATACGCACGCGCTAGCCTCAACCTTTGAACGGATTAGTGATGTGTATAGGGTTCTTATGGAGTTAATATTAGTGAAGTCCTTACATGTGCGGGACACAAAACCTAGTCTTTTGAAACACGTGACAGTTAGTGAACGAATATGGTTATGGAAATTAAGTTGTGGGTCAAATTCTACACCGAGATCTTTTATTGAGGTACATCTTGTGATATCCTCAGCGCAGAGATGGTAGTCTGTGATAAAGCTTTGCGAGGACCGAGTAAAAGTCATCACTTGGCACTTAGAAATGTTGAAACGTAGATGGTTCAAGTCACTCCATGCTTGAATAGCATTAAGGTCATTCTGCAATTCATCACAGTCTTGTTGAGATTTAATCTCTGCAAAAATCTTAACATCATCGGCATAGACGAGGCAATTGGCTTTATTGAGACCGCTGGCTAAGTCATCTATCATGATCGTAAAAAGAAGTGGCCCAAGCGATGATCCTTGACTCACGCCAGATTGAGTGTGGTAGGCGGGTGAATCAAAGCAACCAAGGCGTACAAATTGTTTTCGGTCGCTCAGGTTGTTAGCGACGACGACTTTATGTAGATTAGATAAGGCTTAAAATAGTTAGAATACTTCATAAGCTTGTTGTTTTAAAATAGAGTCCAAATTCGAATGTTAATTTAGGTAAACAGAATATGTAATAGTAATTGTAGACGTCGTCATAGAATAAGTAATAGTAGTTGCGCCCGAGCGACTCGCAATATACATACCTACCTATATTTGTATAGATTAGTTTCTGGAACGAATAGAAAGGAAAGACAAGGACAATAAAATATTCTAGAATAAAGAAAGGGATAGCTATAGCTTCGGGAAATGTGTGGAATTTTCTAGGCGGGACCGATTTAGGTATAAAAGCTGGGCCTTTTGGCCGGTTGATTATTCAGTTCTAAGCGATCGAAGAGTGAACAAGTGATATGGAAAATTATTGAAGTGAATTATTAAAGTGCAGTTACAGTGACCTTTTGTGTTAAGTGCGTAGTTGAGTGTATGGTTGAATAAACCAACTTAAAGTGTTCTGAAGTGTTTTTACTTGGACATCATTCCCGACCAGCCCTAGTTGAAGTCTTACACCTTCGACGAGCCCCTACACAGGTAGTTAGCGAAAAATCGTAATAAGCCTGGTGCTACTCCGTAAAGTAAGATTGTGATTGTGATACCTACTCTTCTATTGATATAATAACTGTTTTTATCATATTTTTACTCTGGTTAGAGTGCTTCGTGACCGCAATAATTGACCCGCCGCAATACGACACCCGTGACACTGCAGTGTGACACACCAAATAACACAAGCTCTGCTCTGCTTGGGGTAGAAAATGCTGTGTGGATTGTCCAAACAACTTTATTCATTTATTTTCCAAGAACGCTCGATATTATATATATTTATATATACCTATATCGAGATGCAATCGACATGTTATGTTACTGTTCTATTTATCTTTGACCAGAAGTAACGTGCAAAATTTTTGGGTACGGAAGTCACTCTGAACCGTGTGTTCTCGTCAGGGCGATCTAGAGCTCGGCAACGTTAACTAGCGACATACAGGTTATGCACGGCACGGCCTCTTTTTTTCAAATCCTCAAAACCGTAATTATCTAGCCCTCTGTCCGTTCTATCTACCCCGCCTAACCGCTCTGTCCGGCCAACGATTGGTAGGTTTAACTGTTGAGCTGAAAATCGATTTCACTTCTTTTATTTAACCGATTAGCACTGAACAGTTCTAGGAGCTCTGGTCGCCTGTTTAACTCACTAGCACTGATCATTTCATTTCAACTGGTGGTGGTGGTGCTCTGGTGGGCCTCGCCCTCGGCGGCGGAGCGGAAGTTTCAGCTAACGCCCTTTGCCAAAACTTACGATTTGATTTGGTATGTTACTCTTGGAAAAGTGTTCATGTTTGGAAATAGAGTCGATTAGGAGGACCAACTTGTTTTTTTTTACAAATGTAATTTTTTGGGCGAACCGTACTTTTTTTCAATAAACTAAAAATAACTATATTATTTTCTTCAAAATATAATAGAAAGATAGATAGAACTAGGGATATGGTATGGTATCGAAACAAATGCATCAATACTAAACTCATGAGTAGTATCGCAACAAATATAATCGATACCGGTATCGTACTCGTATCAAAAGCATCGAGTTACTCAGGTATCGAGTATTTTATAATTTTTGATAATTAACATTACGAAAAATTAAATTAAAAAAAAATTAAATTACTTTTATTACAATCCAAAGTCATCTCCTCCCATAGTGCATCCAAAATCTCGGTATCAAAATAAGAAAATCACAATTCGTTTAGTCAGATTTTAAAGGATCGTTTTGAAACGTCTAATTATAGTGTGTTTTTCCTATGTATAAAATTTGTCTATCTTATCTAAATAAACTTAGAGATAGGTACCTACCCACAGTCAGTAACATACTTATCACTATCATACTTTATACCAACATCAATTTAATTTTCAATTTAGCTCTACTTCAGCTCATCGGTGGGCAGAGCACGAGCAACATGGAAAATTGCAACGCTATTACAGGAATTTGCGCCGTGTAATAGCTGCCATTATCCTTTCTCATCTAAGGTTTATATACCTAAAGAATCTAACTATCTACTTGCATAGAAAGCAGTTTTATTCCGAAAGTTCAGAATTTTGTAGGTAGGTAATCTAGTACCCTAACCAAATAAATCTTTAGTTATCTAGGTAGGTAGGTAGGTAGTAGGTAGTTCCTTTCTACATAGTTAGTTAATGTATTTGTGCTTGAAACGGTACTTACTACGAGGCTGCTGGCTCAGGGCCCCTGAGGAGTCACCTTCCCTTCCTACCAACCTACCTACTTACTCCCCGACTCAAGTCAGTAAGTTAAGAGGGCGATCTATGCCAATGACCTTGCTCGAATGGACGTTACCAATGAAAATTCCCCGCACCACATCTGAATTATATCACGCAGCGCGCACCAACATAAGTATAAGTATGTTGCACACATTACAACAGATACCGCCACAGAATAAGTACTAGTAGTTATAGCCGCGCGCTGCCGCCGCCGCGCCGCCGCCACCGCATGGCCTCTACAGGTTGTTTATTACATTTATTAACCGACTCAAAAAAAGGAGTAGGTTCTCAATATGTTTGTTACCTCAGATTTTTTGACTGGGTGGTCCGATTATCATGATTCTTCTTTTATATGAAAGCTGGTGCTTCCCTTGTGGTTCCATTTTGATTTGGTTCAGTTCTGTTCTGTTCAGTTGGAACAGTAGGATCCATGAAAATTCATGTCAATTTTGTGTATAAAAATTGCAGTCGGTTTAGTTTTTTAAAACAAAATTAATTATTAAACACCGATGATAATTCCTTTTCCCCACTGGATTCAGTATTGAGTATTAGTTATTAGTTATTTTCACTATTCAGTATAAAGAGAATAACCACCTCCCGCTGCCTATTTTGTAGCTATATTCGATTTTTTTAAACCCTGCACAAATGATAAACAAACCCGCAGTACTTACTATCAAATTAACTTTCTTGTTATTTTTGAACATAACATAAGGAAGTACTTGCTGATTTTAAGATTCTTTCTTCAATAAATATTGTCTAATTATATCTCTTTACCTCGACTCCAAGCATGTGAATTTTAATTTATGTTTTTGGAATGTATTGACATAATTTGCAGCTTTATGACAAATAGATCATAGCTCTGTCTCGAATAGTACCTACCCTACCCAAAATAGTAAATAGTAAGTAAATTAATAATTAAAGTATATATATATAGGTACCTACCTACTGTTAAAAAACATCAACTGCCCCCCCTTTTTTATTGCACCCCTCTCTAGTGGCGTATTGTTCCATAGGAAGAAAAATTTAAGTGGATTAGAGTCAATTGTAGGGTCATTGCACTAGATTCCGACCATTTAGCGAAGGCTTAAAGTTTTCCAAAAAAAAACCAACTGGTCAGCCTTGTTCGAAATGATACTAATCGGTAGTCTAGATATCTGAGTTTTAAATACATAAAGAGTTTTATAGTTATGCTATAAAGTTATTTATTTAAAAAAAAAAAACAGAAATGAGTAAAACTTCAGTTTTCGACCACAAAATTCCTACGGACCTAAACACGATTACGACCGCTTACTTAAAAGGTTTTCATGGAATAAAATCCTAAGTTTTCATGCTTTTTTTTTTCAGAAAAGTTAATTGTAGACAATTTTTTTTTATAAAATTCATTATTTGATTTTACAAATCATGTCGATGTTTGGAGGAGGCGAGTATGGACCTCAAGATAAAAAAAAATTAGTAAATACATCCTTATGCGGCGTGATATAAAACTTCAACAACGACGACTAAATTTATTATAATAATAAATTTATTATTATAATACCGATGATATTTCCTTTTCCCTATTCAGTGGGGATAAAGAGAATAACCACCTACCACTGCCTATTTTGTAGCTATATTCAATTTGTTTTAAACCCTGCATATATGATAAACAAAATAGTACACAGTACTTAACCTCAAATTAACTTTCTTGTTATTTTTGAACATAATGGAAAGTACTTGCTGATTTTAAGATCCTTTCTTCCATAGTGGCGTATCGTTGAATAGGAAGAAAAATTTAAGTGGATTAGAGTCAATTGTAGTGTTGCACTAGATTCCGACCATTTAGCGAAGTTCTGACTTTAAGGCCTCAAAAAAAATATTTCCAACTGGTCAGCCTTGTTCGAAATGATACTAGTCGGTAGTATAGATATCTGAGTTTTAAATACATAAAGAGTTTTATAGTTATGCTGTAAAGTTATTTTCATAAAACAATAAACAATCGGAAATGAGTAAAATTTCAGTTTTCGACCACAAAATTCCTACGGACCTGAACACAATTTCGACCGCTAACTTAAAAGGTTTCATGGAATAAAATACTTACAAAGTTTTCATGCTTTTGTTCAGAAAAGTTGTGACAGATATATTATTGTAGTTTTTTTTTATAAAATTCATTATTTAATTTTACATATCATGTCAATGTTTGGAAGAGCCGACTGTGGACCTCAAGATTAAAAAAAAAACTGAGTAAGTACATCCTAATAAGGCGTGATATAAACCTTCGACAACGACGCGAGGACATTGTAGTCCACTACTCAATTTTCAAGGGAGTGAATAGATTTTAAGTACCAGGGATGCATTGTAAGGGACACTAACACCAGAAGCAATGGAACCAACATACGAGCACAGAACACGCGCCGATGCAGTTCAGCGCTACAGAAAGTCTTGGTGCCCAGGCTCCTCTGCAGAAGAACCAAGATCCACATTATCAACTGAGTGAATCTATCTCTCGCTCACCTTAGTTTCAACTATATCTTTCGCTCATTTACCTCATTGATTAATTTTCGAACCTTATCAGTGCTGAGCGAAATGAGCGAATAAGTGAGAGCGAAGACGACTGAGCAAGGCGAGTGATTTGATGGAGCGAAATGTACGATGTCAGATACAACATGAAAAAAAGAGAAAGATAGCAAGACTAAGTTCAGGCCTGTAATAATTATGCAAACTGTTTGAATGTAATTATTTTAGAAGTAATCGTGTTGAGTATTATTGTTAACGGATAAGTATTTTTTATTTCTTTTGTTTATTTTTTTAAAGAACATAATATAGTGTACGCAAGTTATTTTTATCTGTCACTCTAGCGCCACCTAGCTCAGTTGAACGGAGACATTATATTTTGTTTTTTATCTCGTGCTCATGAGCTTGAGCATGAGCAACTCAACAAGACAACATCATTAATCTACTGAGCTAAATGAGCTAAAGAGCTAAATGAGTGATATATAATATCTTTAGATCAAAAAGTTTATCTATATAGTGGTATAAAATGCGCATCTCTAAGGAGAAGCCCTCGTTGTACGGGAGGTACAGATCCTCTGTGATTCCGTTCTTCATTGCGGGAAAACTACACAGGCATGTTACGCGAGCTTGGTGGGTCTATTCTAGGATACGGGATGTGATACGATAACATTTTCCTCAAAACCGCTAAGCCATCGCTTTGTCTTTTGGCTTAATTTGATATTTTTCGAAGGTAATTATTCTTGTCCATTACAAAAATGTTTGATTTCTACTGAGAATATCTTAACTTATACGAATTAGCCGAAAACGAAATGGGGTTTAAAGGCCTTTCCTATTCCGGCCACCTCATTTCTTCGAAGAAATTAAAGTTGAATGAAAACGAAACCATAATTCTAAACATGGTGGCCGTTCTCGACCACGGCCAAACAGATGACCAAATTCCCTATGAATAACACGGTAAAATGGGGGCCGAAAACGAAAACTTAGATTATTTCGGTCGACATTAGCTACGATACAAATATACTCTAATAACATCGAGATAAATAACAAAATGAGACAAAAGTATTCTGTGTATATTCGTACTTACTCTCCTCCCGGCCGAGATGTAAATTTTTGGTGATCTTCAACTTCCGATTTCCGACCACCCCAATTTTCAAGTAATTCAATACAAAAACCAATATAATCTAATCGTAAGTATCGTATTACGTAAAATAAGTATTTATTTAGTATAAAAATAATACACGACAATGCTTATCGACTCATTTCTAAAAAAACCGTTTTTATATGAACAAAATATTATTTATTGTTTTTTTACAGAGTAATAATGACAAAAACAATACTTATTATACCTGTCCCCTGTATATTTTGCCAGTTCGCTTTATTCTCTTTGAACATTCTGTTGACTAGGTTTTGGAGGATCCAGTTAGGCTGGGCAGCATTTGGACTAACTACGTCTAGTCTCCTCGTCATCCATAATCCGCAATGCTTGAAAACCAAAGTTTTCAATCATTGGGTCCTACCCGTCATGACCTACGGAGCTGAGACGTGAACACTCATGATAGGGATGGTCCACCAGCTCAAAGTCACTCAACGAGGTATGGAAAGAGCTATGCTTGGAGTTTCTCTGAAGGATAGGTTTCGTAACGAATACATCAGACAGAGAACCAAAGTAATCGCCATAGATCAAAGAATTAGCAAGCTGAAGTGGCAGCGGGCCGGCCATATATGGCGAGATATATCTCGCAAAGAACCAACAACCGATGCGGTAAACGAGTGCTTGAGTGGAGACCGCGACTCGGCAAACGTAGTGTAGGGCACCATTTGGCCAGGTGGGATGACGATCTGCAAAATACTGCAGGCAGATGCTGGATGCGGCAAGAAAACAGGGCGCTATAGGCCGATGTCCAGCGGTGGACTCATATAGGCTGATGATGATGATGATTATGAGTTGCACCGAAAAAATAAAAATATAAGTACATAGATACCTATACAATTGTGCAACGACCAGTGAGTTGAGTCCTTTAGGTACAGAGACAATTAATAAAATATTGGTAGTACCTACCTACTTACCATTTCTTTGTATTCTCATCGTGTATTTTATTTTCAATAACGTTTTTTACGATTCATTTTATTATACCTATTTTTGCACACATAATTATTTAAAATAATAAATAAATAAATAATGTTGGACAATCCACACAGCATTATCTAGCCCCAAGCTAAGCAGGGCTTGTGTTATGGGTACAAGATAACTGATATACATAATACAGAAAACGACATAGATAGATATTTTTTTATTTTACATAGAAAACACCGAGAACGCCCTGAACAAATATCTGCAGATCGTATACATATTTGTCCCGAGGCGGGAATCGAACCCGCAACCTCCTGCCTCGCAGGCGGACCTTCGCCCACCGCACCACAGAGAAATAATAAATATAATACCTATTCAAAACTATAATCACCCCTTACTAAACATTTACCTTACAACAAACTTACAAATAAACCCGCTGTATACTAAAAAAGTCAAATAAATAAATTTCAAGTTGGTTCCGCAGCGAAAAATAATATTGCTGTTAAAAGTAGCACAGGTCCGTTCAGCACAACGTCTCGTCCCGCACTGATTGTAGGGCCGGCAGAGGGGCGGCTCATGTGTAACGTTGTATCGATTACGTAAAAAATTCGTTAAAAATAATTAGATAACTTATTTGAAAAAGTGGGCGGAAGAGAGTCTCCGTAACTTTTTATTCTACATGGTGATAACTTTAAATAAATCTTGTGATTGATAGTTTAGGAGAAAAAGAGTTTTAACGGAAAAAATGGATGGTACTTTGCACCATTATTTTAGATACTTAAAATTGGAATTTCAAATTTTCGGCTTAAAGGTAAAATGCCTTGTATAGCATAGCTTATCATATATTTTTTTCAAACCTTTTTCTATAAAGAATAAGAAGAAAAACGGATTTAACTTTACCCAATTTACGCCGATTCACCTCTATCTGGGCCTTAAGTATGTAGGTAGGAAGTTGAGCCCATTTCCTTCGATCAGGTATTTCGCGGCCTCCCCGGAGAAAACTTTAATGCACACATCCATTTTAAACCGACTTCAAAAAAGAGGAGGTTCTCAATTCGACTGTATTTTAAGCTATTGCATAGCTTCTATCGCGGGCTTTGAGCGCGGGGACCGAATCCAGAAATTCCGTAACGAAAAAACCTTGACGTTTGTCTCTTTAGTTCAGCAACTCGCCTCTAGATGGCATTGCAATAGCTTTACCGCGGCAGTCCCCGAGTGCCACACGTCTTTTTTTTTGTGTTTATTACATCTCTGCTACTTCTGTTAAGCCCGTCTTGTGAAGCGCGATTTCGGCAATTTTCGAGCGCGATTCAATTTAGAATATTGGAAATGTTATTTTTTTCTTTAACTTTTCCAATTTCTTAAACAATTTAAACACAACAATCAAACACACTTTATAAATTAAATGAAGCGTGTATTTTGAAACGGGATTTTGGCGATTTTGTTGCGCGGTTTTTTGTAAGCGTGATTTCTAGACAAACACAAGACGCGCTTCAAAGATAGCGGCTGTGTGCGTAGGGCTTTACTCTATAAACAACATCGTTGAACGACACCTGTTTTCATTGAAAATACGCATCCCAGTCCAATGTGAAACAATAGTCTCAGTAAAACAAAATAAAATTGAAATAAGAAATGGAAGGCATGTTTTGGTTTACGCGCCGCCATCGCTGTCTCGTCGCCGCCGTTACACGCCACTCATTGCGGTTTCTTTGTGATGGAATTGCTACTTGCAACTGTTTACTTGGTGTATTTTTATGTAAGTAGGTAGGTACTATAGATACTTCTACCTAATCTTAAATATAAAATTTGTTAGTGTTTACCACCAAAATTATGTATAATTATGTATTATTATTCATGTGCATGTACAAAAGCCAAGTACCTACCTCAGACAAAGGAATATTCCTTTGTCTGAGGTACCTACCTATACCGTGCCCATTTTGAATGAGGCATAAACGTAAATAAACCGCCCATACTTAACCTAAAATTCACTTATTGGCGCGTCCTTTTATACGTAATTTACATTACTTGTCGATTTAAGATCCTCCCTTCAATAAAAATTGCTTACAATTATATCTGAAACTCGACGCCAAGCAAGTGAGATTATGTTATTTGTGTCGTATTTTGTTAACTAACATGCTCCATTCAACGTGGACAAACCATAGGTAGGCAGTATATTTAAGTTCCTTTATATCATTAAATTCATTCTTCGTTAGATACCGTAGAATGGGGTTATTTGGAATAAATCTTCGACAAAAATTACAATATCTTCGATAAGGTGACCACACATTTTGTATTTTTAATGGATAAATCCCATACCGGTCTGTCTTAAATAGTTTTTTTTCTTTTTTTTCATGCTGTTCCTGTTGGGTATGGGTACATAATACAGGTTGTAACTTAGGACCAAAGTTTCAGGGATGATTTTTAATGGATCACAGAACAAGATAAAATATAAAATGTTATTACCTATTAGATATCTACCTACCTACTTTACTAACAGTTATGATGATATTTCGCTTGTTAACAACGCCCTTTATAGTACCTTATCAAGGTATTTCCAATGTCTATATTCAGATAACAAATCGAGTCGTGCCGGGCCTACATTAGCAGTCGGCACGTTCCGGCCACACGGCATCTGATACCTACGTAATACCTACCACAGGAAAATAGCATTACACCTATCTTGCCGTCACAGAATAACTAGAGTTCCCTAGTGCAGTCCAAGGCAAGAGCCTTGTTTTTTGTGTTTCCATAAATCCGTTCAAAATACGGCGATAACTGGAAGTGATCGAGAATAATTTTAGCTGCTCTACTGAGTGAGGGGGCAATTAAATTATTTAGGTTAGTTTTAGATATAATTTAGTTTTAAGTTGTAGGTAAGTACCTAGGGACTTTGTTTAAAAACGGGACTGTCATAGTCAGAAATGACAAGTCCTATTTTAATTTAACAAAAGAATAAAAAACACACAATTACCCCGGTTGACCCTATCCCACTTGCAGACCTTATTATTATTAGATATATGGGTAGGTAAGTAATAATGTAATATTGTTTTATAATTATTTAGACTTTCACCCTTGCTTGCCTTAATGAATTCTTTGTAGGTACTTTCTGTATTATTTTCCGTCATGAATATTTTGCTGTACCTATCTCCCCACGAATAAAGTCTACCTACCTACCTATTATGTGCCTGTATGTACGGTCTAAAGTGAAACGAGCCTTTTATATGAGTGGGTACTTTGATAGGTAGGTAAGGTAGGTAAGGTTGGTTAAGCCTTCTATGTTATTATCACAGTTTGCTGGGGTTCTACAGAGCAATATCGTTGATCTCTCTAACTTGAACGCCGCCATCCGATATAGCCGATAGAACAAGAATAACTCAGTGAGGCTCGTGTAGAGAAGACATTATTGATTCTAAAACCTACCTACTTACCTACTGAATCCAATATCTGACGGATGACAATATAATTAGCTGCTCTTCCACAGAACTTGATACATTTCTGTGTGCTCTTCTTTAATAGAAAAGCTTTTTTTATGTTAGATTCGCTTATTATCTTATCATCTTAAATCACTGTATAAAAATAAGATCAAAAAAAAAACTATGTAGGTAATGTATTTAAACGCTTGGCTTAACTCACTCAGCGTCATGTCTCTGGGCATATTTTTAGTTTAGCCGAAAATAAGCATAATTATTATTGAGAATTTTTAGGCGTCCTTCCGTCAACCTGAAAGTAAAGCCTCATATCAATGCGCTTATAATATCACCAGCAACCATACCCTTCCTACCCTGCCGGGACACGTCAGTGCTGCTTTGCAGCTGAAAAAGTATGGTAGTAAAGGACTAACTATATCAGCAAATAGGCAAGTCGAGCCGCGACTTGCCTATTTGCTGATATAGGCACCAGTACCAGTCGCAGATTTACAAATTTGCCGCCAGTAGGCACCCAAGGAGCGGCAGTAGGCGGCAGAGTTGTTAAACTTGGGAAAAAAACTAAAAAATGCCTAAAAATTGCCAGTTTTCCAGGGTTACAAGAACCGCCAGGTTTTTGCACTTGGTTCCACCTCTCTCAGTTTCCATACGACAAACTTTGTGCCACACTATTAAAACTATATATTTTTTCTGTAGGAAGACATAAATTTGAACCATATTTTGCCACCTCCTCGTAGGCACAGATACGACTTAATCTTATCTACCTACCAAGCTCTGTTTTTCATACTCCATGGTTACTAAAGCGCTTTTGTGAACAAGTTGCGCACGGAAGTGTCGAAGCCAACCAATAATTGTTTTAAGTTACTGCCCCGCATAAACGCACGGAAATGATACTGAAGTAAACCAACAACATATCAATTTCATAGCCCATAATGTCTTCATGCAAACTAACCTGTGAAACTAACAGATGTAAGCCGATTTGTGCGTAAATAAAGCGCCAGTTAATATGACAATTTATAGGCGTGTATAACAGGGTTTCGGGAACTGGGGGAGAGGTGTCCGTCGAGATAATCGGCGCAGAGTTGTAATTGGTAACAGTTCATAATCTGAAGTCCGTTGATGAAGGAATTTTTGTCCCCACGACGCGTCGTGGCTAGAAACAAATACGTACTCCAAGTTCGACAAGGAACATAAATACTCCAACTTGGGGACGAGGCCTTGCCTACACCGTTAATGAATCTTGATGAGAATATTGGCAATTTGTCAATATTTCAAGACTTGGTTAAGTACGACTTCAGCGTTGATGTTAAAATTCCTACATCAACGGACTTCAAATTATGAACTGTTACCAATTAAAACTCTGTGCCGATTAATACGCGACGCGCTGGCTGCGTTGCCTGACTGCGCTGTACCTTCGCACATTTTTTGTTTTGGAAGACGAAGAAAATGTTTTTTCTTAGGTACGAGTCGCATTTAATGCAAATCTAGAGTGATCTGATACGATCGAAATCATGATGGACTTGAGGAAACACCTGCAATGTTCATACTTTAATCGCCAACAACTAGGGTGCATATGTGCATAACATAATCACAAACAAGCAGTTTAAGTAGGTAAATTATTTCCACTCTCAAGCTCATGTACCGGTGATCAATTAATCCAACTCCTAGAAAGGACATCTTTATGTGTCCGCCGTGCATGGACTTTAACGGTTCAGTAATGTATCGAGCTCTTTAAGTCAACGGGGTATTAGGTAGGGGTGAGGTGGGGGGAGATGAAAGAAGGAGTAAGACAGAAAGACTTCACTAACACCAGATTAAGGCCCGTATTATAAAAGCTTGCTCAGTTATAGAGCTATGCTTGAGTGACGTTTATGCCATCGAAAAGCGATGCTCAAGCATAGATCGATAACTGATTTATTTATTTATTAATAAGGATTTTGTTGCGTCATACACCTCTGTAATCGTTTGCATTGTGGCTAAGAACTCGTTTTTGTGTGCCATGTCAAGTGAATTAAGCCCTCCGCACACAGACGCTAATTAATTAGCCTGTTTTATGAAGCGCGATTTCTTAGATTTATAGCGCGATTTCGGCCCCCTATGATGCCGGTAATAATAATAATAATAATAATAATAATTCATTTATTTCAGATTATAGAAAAGTTACAGATCTTATTTAACTTATTCTATAATCCATAGCAATATATACCTTAAAACTAACATACATAAAATATAAAAACTTAAATAATAATAGCGAGAACGTGTAGGTAGGTAGATGACGTAATCAGGGTGTCAGCTGACGACGGTGCACGGCGGCGGCGGTATCCCCTTACAGGCGTCCAGTGAACCCGGTAAGACGATTGTTAGATTGTTACCCAAGGGATGAAAGTCCCTCGAACTATTATCGCCCTCGCTACACTTGGGCGTCAAACCCCGTCTCGGGAAGTTGGGACTGACTAAGTTACTTTTACCCAAGGTGAATACGGTGCTTTTCATCACGAATAAAAGGAAGATAAAAATAAATAAGTCATAAATGGTTATGTAATACCTAGGTATTGATTAAAATATGGTTATTAAATAATTGATTCGGCTTCAATTATATGGATCCCGTTGTCAGAACTGGACCAAATTAAAATGAGACCACTTCCCACACGTGAAGCACCAGCTTTCAAATAAAAAAAGAATCGTGAAAATCGGACCACCTAGTCAAGAGTTCTGAGGTTCAAAAATTATATAGAATTTTATTTTATTTTTATAAAGAAATAGTTGAATGTTAATTATAATTTGATAATTTACTTAGCTAACTACCGTCAAACACCCTAATTTCGCCTGGTGTACCTTAATTCGCCTGATTTTTTTAAATGGTCAGAACATGGACTATAACATAGATAACGGTTCCTAAACCTACCATTAAGTAGACAATTTTATTTTATGACAAGATTCTGCAATCGAATTGTAGCAAACTTCATGTATGAGATGACAGTCACATTTTGAGTAAAGTCGAACAAGGCAAGTTTTTTAAGTGGTCTGCAAAACTTCATCTGGAAACTGAAGAAAATAAGAGGTAAGACCATTAGCACCGTAATTAGTCTAAGCTGAATTTTGCCGGCTTTCTAACAATATATTAATTTATAAGCTAAGTTAAGTGGTTGTGACAAAAAATCCATTTGAATAATTAGAGGTAAAATTTCTGACATGTTAGTTCCGAAATTCGCCTGGGTTTAGGGTTGTCACTTGGTTTCCTTACCCGACTGCAAAATTAAGGGTTATGATTTTGTTGTATGTTGTGATCGAATGACTGAAAAATGATATACTATCGATGCTATATAATACTCGGTTCATAGCACAGATCGCGGTGGTGATTTTTTTTTCTATAAATATGTATATACCCAAGGTGCGATGCAACAAAAAAATATGTGGATTTAATAATATCTACAATTTGCAATGCATAATACTGGGTGTACTAAGCCGATGGGGTGGTTTTAGTCACAGTTGGGCGTTTTTTTTTTGAATTTTTTATTTCATTTTTAATGTTACATTTCAATATATAATATTATCTTCGTTTGTATGTTCTATTAAAGTTCTTACATAATAAACAATCTACAATTCATTTTTTATGAAAATATCGCCACTGTCATTAGCATCATCCATCCACAACCTGAATTTACCGACAGGTGGGTTTAGTTCTCCAAATTCTTAATAATTAATAAATGAAAAATAAATAAATAATTTAATAACAATTGATTCTGATAAATACATTTATAAAATGTTTGTTACGTTGTACAACTTAAATAAAAGATTTACCTATGCAATAAACAATATTCCAATGAAACTTAAACGTAAAAGCAATTGTAACAACGAACACAAAAATTTGTAACAAAAGGATATTTTTAATTAAAATGGTAGATGGGTACTAGGTTCGCCTTGTTGTTTGCTTGAATGGTGATGGAAAGCTTTTATTTATATTTCAGATAGCGATGCCTAAAATAAACAAAATTTCAAAACGGCGGAGAACAGCAAGTGATATACGTAGAGGAAGACTCGCATTTAAATATGATTTAAAAATTATAAAGTTATGTTTTTAAAAGACAGTATTTTTTAATTTTGATTAAAAACTGCCTATATGTGTTAGATTTATTGAAGACTCTAAATGTGTTTTATAAGCTAAAAAACTAAAGTGACACATAATTGAACAACTTTACTTTGAAGGATAAGGTACTTCTTTTATGAATAAAAATTCTTATTTTTTTTTATATTATCAACCATCATTTCATTTTAAAGACACACTTCAGTTGGATAGGTTATACTAGGTTTGCTTTACATTCGCGCCAGGGACCGAGTACGACGTAGTAAGTGCATATTGGTCTCATTATACAACAAAAAATATTTTTGGCAGCCCTAACCACAACTCGCATAATGTATGGAGCTGATGTGCGCATTGTTCAAAAGCGTGCCTAAATTCGCCTACCCCATTTTTTGTGAATTAGACTTTGTTTATGAAACATTAGAGTTTGAATTCGTTTGAAGCAAAACTTTTATACAAAACTTCTCTAACAACGCAATTCTCACGTCTTACAGGGACTGAAAAAATGAGGATAGGCGAATTTAGGCACAAGTGCCTAAATTCGCCTGGCATCTTTGCGACCCATTTTAGTATGCAAATAATTAACATTTTATCTCTTTTTAACTCTTATTAGATAACCTGATGTAAAAGAAAGTGACTGGTATATTTGATTTTGTTCAAAACTACATATATCTAGAATAGCAAACAAAAATGTGTCAAAAGTAGGCGAATTTAGGGTGATTGACGGTACTCGTACCTATATGTATTTCAATTTTATATCGCGCTGTATGAATTGCGTCAAACCAGACGAAGAAGCCATTTCACGAGAAGTTGAAGTTTAGCCCTACTCACATCGGCGCTTATTTTTAAGCGCGATTAAGCATCTGTGTCGCGCGATTTGCGATATTGGTTTGCAGTACATTTTGTACTAAAATAAAACGCATACGTAGATGCACACTGACTGTCCCAATTCGGCCGCCGGCGCCGCCGCTATCGGCTTGTCCGATGCGTTTCCGCGTCCTGCGATTTTGTTTCTTTTGAAGCTGCATAATGGCTTTTTTTAAGCTACGATTTGACTTTTATGAAACTGCGTCTTGGGTCTTGCTTCTTGCGGGCAGCGGTGCGGGGTAGGGGTAGGTCACGGTTTTTTTATGATTACTTAATGTGTTATTATAACTATAACATTTACCTACGTTGCAAGTTTGATAATTTTGTTTGAGTTTGAGAACCTCCACTTCAATCTTTCTCCGGTGCGGTGGGGTAAATTCAAAATACAAAATAAAAATGTCTTTTATCTTTGTCAAAATCAGGTAGTTTAGCACTAGTCAGTTCCAAATAAGGTACTAAACGCTGACTAGACTAGAATAAGGACCATCAACGTTGTATAATATACGCTGAATATACGTTTCAACCATATCAGAATATTGGCGGTTATTTATTGAGGGGTAATGCCCATAATCCCCTCGATGGACATGCGGGTTAGAGATCGCAGTTCAGTGGTAGAATGGTTCTGCAGGAGTCGGTGCTGCCCGCTCCCGGTGGATGTCCCTTAGTCGCCTCTTACGACACCCACGGGTGGAGATGGGGTGGTGCAAATTCTGAGCCAGCACCACGCAGCAACTCTTCTACAACGCAACGGTTCAAACGCGACACTGAATCATTTCATCAAAAACCATTCGGTCTTACTTACCTCAATTCACCCTAAGGCAGTATTTCATATAATATTAGGTCCTTACATATGAAATTGGCGTTTTGTATGGGAGGAACAAAATGTCGAATATTTTTTAATATAATATATTTAATTAATCAAAGTATGAACCATTATTTTCTATGCACTTTTGCCATCTTATAGGTAGTTCATTGATCCCTTTACTAAAAAAACCAGTCGGACGGGAATCAATAAAATCTTTGAAGGCGATTTGGACTGCCCCATCGGAGTTGAATTTTTTCCCTTGCAAGAAGTTATCCAAATTTCGAAAAAAATGGTAATCTGTTGGAGCAAGGTCCGGGGAGTACGGAGGATGTCTTAGACTTTCCAATTGAAGCTCTTCTAATTTAGTAGCCGTCTGTTGCGCAGTGTGTGGTCTAGCGTTGTCGTGAAGCAGCAGTGGCGTGGAGCGATTGACCAGCCTAGGTTGTTTAGCCGCTAGCTTTTGTGATGGTTTGCAATTGCTGACAATAGACATCAGCCGTAATAGTCTGGCCAGATTTGAGAAAACTGTAATGAACAATACCGGCACTAGTCCACCAAACGCTTACAAGTAACTTTTTTGGGGTTAATTTTCGCTTGGGGCAGGATTTGGCTGGCTGGCCAGGATCCAACCATTGCGCTGAGCGCTTCTGATTATCGTAAAGAACCCATTTTCATCACAGGTAATGATTCGGTTTAAAATACCTTCATTATTGTGCCGGTTTAGTAATGTAACGCAGCAGTCGACGCGCGTTTGCCGGTTTGCTTCAGTCAATTCGTGAGGTACCCACCTTTCAAGCTTATTAATCTTCCCAATTTGCTTCAAGTGAATTAAAACAGTTTTATCACTAACATCGCAGCCTGCAGCTAACTCGGATGTGGTTTGCGATGGATCCGCTTCCACAATAGCCTTCAACTCTTCATTATCAACTTGAGTCTCAGGCCGTCCACGGGGCTTGTTCTGCAGGTCGAAATTTCCAGAACGAAAACGTTGGAACCAAAAACGAACTGTGTTTTCTTTTGCAACACGACCGCCATACACATCATTCACCCTTCGAGTTGTTTCCGCAGCACTAGTGCCACGGCGGAACTCGTACTCGTAAATAATGCGATATTTTAAGTTTTCCATTTTGTAAAATGAGTGACGCAAACAGAAAAAAACAGAAGAAAAAAAACAAATGAATGACGATCATCGAAGCACAAATACATGAGTCTATAGCTGTACAAATTTGAATTTGGAATTCCTTACCAAAGAGGAGAAATTTGTGATTAAAGTGGCCAGTACGAAAAACGCCAATTTCATATGTAAGGACCTAATATATAACTATGTGCAGTCAAGTCACGGACCACTTTCAGATGTATTTTTCATGCTGCCATCACTACCAGATACCTACGTGTCAGCAACTGTTCCAACATCGAAGAATTAATCCATCATCAGATTCAGAATTAATGGAGCTGCTGCGGACCCCTGGCACACATATTACGGACCCCTTGGGGGTCCGTGGACCCCACTCACTTTAAGAAACACTGCCCTAACGGATTACGGGGTGTAGGTAGACATAGGTACTTTTTTACAAAATGCCTTTATTATTCCTAACAAGTTATCTACTATTAGATTGACCCGCCCAAGTACCTACTTCTTATACATAATACATAGATAGATTTTTTTTTTATACATAGAAAACATCCAGAACGCTACCTTAAATAAATATCTGCTCATACACACATTTGTCCCGAGGCGGGAATCGAACCCGCAACCTCCTGCATTGCAGGCGGACCTTCGCCCACCGCGCCACAGAGGTCGTCGAATTGGGAGTTACAAGGGCTCATACCTATCACATCACATCACATTATTATTATAAAGGCGAAAGTTTAGATGGATGTATGGATGTATGGATGTATGGATGTATGGATGTATGGATGTATGGATGTATGGATGTATGGATGTATGGATGTATGGATGTATGGATGTATGGATGTATGGATGTATGGATGTATGGATGTATGGATGTATGGATGTATGGATGTATGGATGTTTGTTACCTCTTCACGCCAAAACTACTGAACGGATCTGGCTGAAATTTTGCATTCAGGTAAATTCAAATACTAGAATAAAACATAGGCTACTTTTTATACCATAAATCTGTTCCCGTGGGATGAAAATCACCTTTTAATGTTTTCATAGGAACAACGCGTGCGAAGCCGCTGGGCGCAGCTAGTACCTAATATAAAAAAACTTTGAAAAGCTAAACCGAATCTCGTCGACCTGTTTCTTGACAAATCTTGACAATCCTTATTAAAGAACGTAACTCTAACGCTACGTTGTACTAGCAAAATCTCTACTTGATTGAGTAGGGTTTTGTCTATGGTCAACACATTTAAATATGTTGACCGTTTAGAAAATATTTCGTTAGAGAACCCACGATGACGATCTTCTCGAGAAGCGAGTTGTCCCTTTCTCGTCAGAATCTAAAACCAAGAGATTTAGATTCTAACGATATGTACTACCTACTCCAAGGTACCTACTCAAAAGTGAAATGGACATCTCGTCCGCGGACGAGTTTTAGATTCGCACAAGATATGCCTACCCTTTATCGTATTACCATTACCATGACTTCTTTTTTACCCCCGATTAGAGGTTAGCAAGGTGTTATAAGTTAGCTGTGTGGTGCTGGCGGCACCACCCCATCTCTGCCCGTAGGTGTCGTAAGTAAGAGGCGACTATGGGATATCCACTGGGGCGAGCAGCAGTCCAAGATTAGTTCAAGATTTTTATTGATCATGTTGTACAATAAATAAGGTCCCTACCTCTAGGTAGACTAAAATAAATATTTAGTATAGCTGGATATGACGCAAAAAGCCTTCAAAATTTAAACAATTAACATTCCTGAATCGAATTTCGATAGGTAAGTACCAACATTCAACAAAACGATTGCAAAGTGCAACAAGGTTGAATTGCACAATGTTTTGGGAAGTGCTTATCATTCATCTACCTATAAAGTTTCATTCAATCCAACATGAAAGTTTCCCAAATTATGCAATGAAGCATAATTGAATTGCTTTGTATCAAATCAACACCGCTGACCCCCGTGGAGCACCCAGGGGGCTGCAACAAAGCCTTCATGAATACAATATTATCATCTAAAACGGTTGTATTGTACGTAGTGGGTCTAGGTACCCTCTCGTACTAGGCTCATAAGTCTTTTGAAATGCAAATTTACCGTAAATTATTGTCAAGAAACAGGCCGACGAGATTCGGTTTAGGTTTTCAAAGCTTTTTTATATTAGGTATATTTATGAGCCCTTGTAGTTGTAACTCCCAATTCGACGACCTCTGTGGCGCGGTGGGCAAAGGTCCGACGCAGGAGGTGGCGGGTTCGATTCCCACCTCGGGACAAATGTGTGTACGATCTGCAGATATTTTTTTAGGGCGGAGTTCTGGATGTTATCTATGTATACGAAAAATATCTATCTATGTAGTGTATTGTAATAGGTATGTATCTAAGCTAAAAATGTTCCTTTACCTTATCAACCTTACTATCACTATTTATTTTTTAGAACTTTTATGTTGTTTAGAAGGTTTTTGGGAAACGAAACGCAACGATTTTAAACATTTATGGAGTTTTGGTCTTTGGCGCGTAGAAATCCTTTCCAAGCCTTACTCAAGCGTGGTCCAGAACACACCTATGTAAAGATGTGCTCAAAGAATCACTAGGCAGAGATATAAAAGTTTAAAATCGTTCTAAAATAGGCAATTACTAAGTAGTGCTTGGTAAACGTTCAATAAACGTGATAATACGTAATAACGTGGTAAGAACACATCGTTACTTGAGGGTTACATGAGTGAGTGTAGATTTTGACATGATTTCCCTTCGATCAAATATACCCTATATTAAATTTGATCGTAGTGAGTGATGCTTAGGTATAGTTTTGACTCAAAACTATACATAAGCATCACTCAAGCATCAATGACTGAGCATGCTTTCCTAATACGGGCCTTATATACCTACTAACTAGTAAGTACCTACATTTTTGATTGAAATCTAGAGCAAGATAGAGCAGGTGTTAAAATCAAAACATAGCTCGGAGCATTCGGTGAAGGGAAAGGAAACAAAGCGTTGATCGTTTCCTGGAGATTTAGCGCAACGCAACCTGCATTGCTATGACTGCTATGACTATGAGGTACCTAAGTAGGGGAGAGTAGGTAGTACACCAGGCAGCATTCATGCTGCTATCATAATAATACCTAGGTATGGTTTATCCATTTTGAATGGAGCATGTTAGTAAACAAAATACGACACAAATAACAAAATCTCACTTGCTTGGCGTCGAGTTTCAGATATAATTGTAAGCATTTTTTTTTGAAGGGAGGATCTAAAATTGACAAGTCATGTAAATTACGTAAAAAAGGACGCGCCAACAAAGTAAATTTTAGGTTAAGTATGGGTGGTTTGTTTACGTTTATGCTTCATTCAAAATGGACACGGTATATTACGGTTATAGGTACGTCAATTTATTTTTAAGTACCTATTTGGGTGCGTGGGTTTTTAGGGTTCCGTACCCAAAGGGTAACTGGACCTTATTACTAAGACTTCGCTGTCCGTCTGTCACCAGGCTTTATCTCATGAACCGTCAAAAATACAGTTGAAATTTTCACAGATTATGTATTTCTGTTGCCGCTATAACTACAATTATTAAGAGATGTGGCTGATGTAGATGTGGATAAGGTGACATTTAAACGGTATTGATATAGGTACTTTACCTAGCTATCAGTCTTTATTTTATGGGGCTTGAAACAAACTGTACCTACTTATGAATACAAGGTAGGTATACCTTGCTCTCTCCTAGATACAATAATCCATAATCCACGCAAGTACAATAGGTACCTACCTTCTTTGAATTAGTAAAGTAGGTACCTACCTACTAGCTTACTTATGAGGTAAAATTAATTATTATTTTGACATAGGTACATATGTACCTCTAGGTAGGTATCAATCGTTGCTCCCAAACGGCTTCACTGACTTGGTATTTTTTTGTTTGAATTATTTCTCGATCGAGGGTGTTTTAAGCTATGAGTACCTAGGTACCTATTTTCGATGAAAAACGGACCAGTAGACTAGATGAAAGTAAAGTTTTCGTCCTCGTTATAAAATAATATCTTATGCATCCTCATTGTTTTTTGTTTCCAAAAATTGATTGGCAAGATGAAGACGAATCTATACGACTACCGTGCTCCGTTAGGTCCGTGCAGCCGTGCAGACTTAGTTGACCACTTAGTTCTGGTAGGTACCTACCTATCTATTATAGGTAATTAAGAAGGTATAGGTACCTACCTATTACCATCTATTACCTATCTTCCTACCTAGGTATCAAATTGTATAATTGACATTGAAGAATGATGATGATGCTTTCGAATCATTATTTCTGCTAGATCACGATGGCTGATCGATCAGGCTGGTGCCTACCTACTTTTCAATTCAATAATCGAAGGAAGATCATGGATAATAATATTATTTCGATCTTTTATAATAGATCGAAAATATCATTGTTATTCAAATGTTCGATCGGCGGCGGTCATAGCGATAATGAGCCTAGAATGACAAACTACCCTGCTCCATCACCGCCCACATAAAGTCAGAATAATGAACCAAGGAAACCATAACATCCGTATCCGGAACAAATGATTTAAGAAAGCGAAGCGATGGTGTTGCTTTGGTTCCCACAACTACAACTGGAAATTATAAACTGTCGTCGATATTAAAATCTAGCAAACAATTATAAATCCTACCTACCTGTTCCGAGCTGTTCCAAAATCTGTATCAGTAGTAGAGTTTCGAGCGTTGCGTTCGAGCTACAGAACTTCGAACTAAGGCTAAGGTTCTTCCTTCCTTCGGGGAGTCTAAGGATACGCTTTAAGACCTATTCTGAGATAACTCATAAGTTCATATTAAAATTTTAAAATCACACCAAATTATAAATGCGAAAGTTTGTATGGAATATTATATATGTATGGATGTATGTATGGATGGATGGATGGATGGATGGATGTTTGTTACCCTTTCACGCCAAAACTACTGAACGGATCGGGTTGAAATTTTGAATACAGGTGATTCTAATCCTGGAATTAAACAAAGGCTAGGTACTTTTTATCCCTTAAATCAGTTCCTAGGTATCGCGTCTCCGTACCTACCTATCGAAAAGATTTTTTCTCAGTGACTCCGTTAGCATGAAAGTATCTATGGCATGAAACTTTTTGTTACAAATGACAGTGACATCTTAGTTTCATTATCAATCAAAGTCAAAGTTTAAAATGTATGTAAACAAACAAACCGTGCGTTCCGAGATAAGCTATTATCGATGTTAGCGATCTCAACGATATTTGACGTTCCGAGTTAGTTATCACGATTATTGACAGTTGAGTGCTATCCTATCTCGGAACACTCAATGAACGTGCTCACGGTCACGTGTCGCTTCATCGCCTGTCAGATACAAGTTAGTCAAAAAAATAAACAGCGCAATAATTCGAAATCCAGTAAAAATGGCCAAAATTCGAACTTTTTGTTTAATATCAAATTTCAATGATTCCAATGACTCGGTTGGGGAGTGGGATAGCGACCAATCCAATTTGTGCCCTCTCGTACTGCTCTTGAGAGAGCATTAAAGTTATTCTCCGACCGTTGTTGACTTCGTCATCTATATGAATTTCCATTTCTCTTTAAAAAACTTGAAAACAAATAAAATTTGTTATCAAACAGACAAGATCAAGAAACGTAAATAAATAGCGTTGCGCAAAATGTGTCATTGAAAAGACATGAATGAAGTATATCTTTTTGCTCAACGAAGTAGTCCACTCATTTAGTTCACTACTTCATTTAGTTCAGCATATCAGAACGACATAAAGAGAGATATGGAGCTCGCGTAGTGTACCTATCACACTCTCTAGGAGTTGCTCGAGTTACGACTAATGAATGACACAACTTAGGTATTGTATTTCACTTTCATTCTAATCTTGATTTTCCTTCCTTCTTTGTTTTTTTAATATGATTTGATCTTTTCTAAGTGTACATTTATTGTATTTATGGAAATAAAGCATTTTTGAGTTTGAGTTTGAGTTCAGACAGGCTTATCAACAATGAAGTGAAAGCAAAACTATAAATGACTAGCTGCGCCCCGTGGCTTCGCACGCGTTTTTCTTATGGAAACGTTTAAAGGTGATTTCTATCCCACGGGAACTGATGCCCTACATAGAAAAACAACAATCCTTCATGAAATAATACTTTAACGTCATAGCAGAAAGTACATAATTCAGGCGTGTACGACCCGCCCGACCCGGCAGTGATCGGGCAGGCGGCGGGCGGCGATGATAGACGAATGTATACGATACGATACGAGTGATGCGATGGATGTGTGTGAGTGAGTGAGTGCGGTCTACGCTGAGCGCCAAGATAAGTTCGTGCAAAGAAGGATTTCGAAAGATTGAACTAAATGAAGTAGAGATATATTTAAATGACTACTGAATGAAAGACAAGTTTATTTTGCGAAGTGAAGTAGTTCATTTCCTTCAATCGTTCGCGAACTACACAAGTCTAGAGGACAGGATGGCGAAGAAAATAAATGCCAACTGTCAGTTTTGACAGCGCGCTCACAGTGATTTCTGTATTTAGGATAGTCACTGATATCACAAAATGGCGCATGTAATGACGTCATCTATGACGTCATACGAGACATCGTTGTCGCGCTCACGGTAAGTCGGAACGCTTGATAGCGCGCTAATATCGATATTGGCGCAACTCGGAATGCAAGGAAAGTTCTTTCTTATTTTCTCATTCTAATTTCTTGGTGCAAAAACATAATTATTCTAAATTTCTAATACGTACAGACGAATCGTCTTGTATAATTATATTCTCGGCGAAGTTCGTAAAAACCTAACAACACATTCGGTAGGCCGAAATACAACCACAAAATGCATAACCTCGACACCGCGTTTATAAATAATATAGTGGAGTCCTGCTTCAAATTGTACAGTAAAATTCCTAAATCCGGGAAACCAATACAAACTGAGTGGACAGTTCTTTCTTGTGTCGTGAAATATAAGGGAAATCAAGAAATAGAGGTAGTGTCATTGGGAACTGGATCCAAGTGTGTTGGCGCTTCGAAAATGTCATCAAAAGGTGATATACTGAATGATAGTCATGCAGAAGTAATAGCCCGACGCGGTTTCCTACTCTACCTCTATGAGAATATCAATAAGGCTTTAAAAAATCAGCCTTCAATATTTGACTTCACTGAAGGACGATTTAAACTGAAAACAGATATCGATTTCGCGTTTTACTCAAGTCAATTACCATGTGGCGACGCTTCAATCATTCCGAAATCTGATGATGAATTTGTAGGTGACATTATACAGTCAAAGAAACACAAATTAGATGTGAGTGAAACTTCTTCGAAGAGACTAAAAATAGAAGATGATATATACAGGACAGGTGCCAAATGCCTGCCAAATTCTGCGCAAGATTCAAAAGAGACTGGAGTCAACTATCACACAGTTGGGCAGGTCAGAACTAAGCCTGGTAGAGGTGATAGAACTCTATCTGTGTCTTGTAGTGATAAAATAGCTAGATGGATACACTGTGGTATCCAAGGAGGTTTACTTACACTTCTATGTAAACCTATTTACATAAAGCATTTTATCTTTGGTGCTGGAGTGCCTTATTCTGAAGAATCATTGCGCAGAGCTCTGTTGGATAGAGGTTTTAGCTCTGATTTAAAGCTTCCTGTTGCACCTAAGTTCTATCAGTGTTTATTACAATTTGAAAATAGAAGAACAGAGGATACTGTAAGACCCGCTGCTGGCAGCATTGTTTGGATCAAATTAAATAATCCGTAAGTAGAAATATCTCTTCTTATCACCATAGTAGTAGTTGATTAATAAACATAAACATAATAACATTTATTGCACATTATGACAGTGTTTTGGTACAATATTAAATTTGAAGGGTCCTAAACTAACCTAGGCTGTATATCAGGATCCAGTGCTTCTTCATTTAAAGTTGTTTTTATTTGTTGTTTAAATTGTACTTTTTACCCAAACATTTGTTTTACTTTTTCTCCCCTGTTTATGCATGTCATAATAAAATCCTACCTTATTGAATAGGCCTGGCAGTGTTACTGCCTCTTCATCTCAATAGTATGTCCAAATTTAAATATGCCTTTCCAAACAAGGGTGTTTTTACCACTGTCACCATGCTAGGCAGCTTAGGTGGATTAAAATTTAACTACTTGTGAAATAAATATAACTCTGTAATTTACTCCTATAGTAAAATACATTCAATCAAATAATAACTTGCCCCAGGCTGTAAAAGTGTAATTGAGATTGATCAGTGTTAATTGATTAATGATCTTTAAACTACCCAAAACCAACTTCAGCTTACTAATTACAAAATGTAGCCTCATGATCATAAAGCACACAACCCTGTAGGGAGTGATTACCCTAAAGCAGGGGTGCTCAAACGGTTGATTGCGAAAGATTTTCGAGTCAATCAATATACTTACTATAATACCTAGTATCTACTTATTCCTAAACTAATAAGTAACATTGAAAGTAATGCTGCGATGATCGGTGATCACTCACTTGTTAGGTAGTTTTTTTTATCTTTAAATTCTGTCAATCAATCACCTGCGCATTATTCTGGTATTTTTGCGAATAATGGCGCAATGCGTCGTATTCAATTACCGTGCGTAGATGACACTTTGAATTGTAAATAAAAATTATTAATTCTATTTTACTATGGCAAAAGATGTGTGTGTCGAAAATGTCGAAGTTCAGTGGTATTGCCTAGGAGGATAACTTAGAAAAACATTGCAAATCTTTGCATATTAACTATGATATTGGTTTTTTATGTATTTTTTATTTATTTTTGTTCTTACTAACATAAGTTTAGTTGATCCTTTGCTTTCAAAATATTTTCTGGTTGATTGCAGACACCATAAGTTTGAGCACCCCTGCCCTAAAGTTTCCTTGTAATAATGGGCATCTTTTCAAGATATACCTACCTTAAAATTGCTCTTGTCTTACCCTCTAAGCCTGAACTTTATAATTACAGAATATCAGAAGTGGCAGTGCAAGGCAAAAAGTTGGGAGTGACAAAGAAAAAAGCTTCATCGCCCATCAATTCCTTGTGTATAAGCAAGTACAACTTATACAAGAGGTTCATAGATATCCTAAACAAAAACGAAGAGATCAGAACAAAAATTTTGAAAGATACTGCAACATGTTCTGTCCCATACAATTTTATGAAGAAGAAAGCAGAATGTCATGTGAAACAATGGTCAGAAGTAAAGGAAAAGTTCTTCAAGGTTTGGACTGCGAAACCTGATATGTGGGATTTCTGTGTGGATTCCTGAGAGTAGACAAGGTAAGTCTTAGAAATAATAATAATAATAATAATGTTGTACAATCCACGCAGATTGTCTTGTCCCAAGCTAAGCAGAGCTTGTGTTATGGGTACTAGATGACTGATATACTTATAAAATACACTACATACATTGATAGATATAAAAATATCTACCTATGTAGTGTATTGTATTATGTATATCAGTTATCTAGTACCCATAACACAAGCTTTGCTTAACTTGGGGCTAGATAATGCTGTGTGATTTATCCAGCATTATTTATTTTTATTTTATCTATAGATATTTTTTATTATACATCGAAAACATCCAGAACACCTGAACCAGTATCTGCGGATCGGACAAATATGTGTCCCGAGGCCGGAATCGAACCCGCAACCTCCTGCGTCACAGGCGAAACTTCGCCCGCCGTGCCACAGAGGTCGTCGATATATTTACTAGTTCAGGCCAGCTTCGCACATATCAGACAGTAAAGATATGTTAATAGAAAATAATTTATTGCGCACTTTTTAAAAGAAACAATACAACAAAATGCATAGTACCTACGTATTATATATCTGCAATCTCCAGCAAAACCTTTCCAAATCAAACAAAAATTCTCATAAGCTTTGTCCAACCCGCAAAAGCTTAGCAAAATAACAACTGGTATAAAAAAAACATACAGACAAATCCTACCTCCTCCTTTTTAAGTGAGTTTAAAATCTGACTATAGATGCCTCTAAAATAATACCCTACATTCTTAAGCCACCTCAAGGGTACTCCATTTATATCTCGACTGTCAACTGAAAAGACATGTTGAGTTATGATTTGGTTATGACAGACTCATTACAGTGTTTAGGATTAAATACAAAAGGTACCTACTATTAAGAGTCTGTGAGTTGGGGCCATAAAACGAGCGGTATAATCGGAGTCCTTATTAAATATTATTAAATATACATTATAATATAAAAACTTTCATAGTTTAACGAATTCATTATGGATTTCGTATACATCGTCCTATCCATCTAACTACGAACATTGATTAAAAGAACATAAAAAAACCCAGTTGTGTTGGAAGAACACCAACGTTTCATCTCTTAACGAGGGAATTCATCAGGGTGAGTGCGGTTCAAGACTCGCTTTCTGCGTCTCTAAGAGCAATAATAACAATACTGTGAGCGAAAGCACTGAAAATATTTTTTTTGGTTAGATTTTTTTTTCACATTTTTTGACATGGGTATTGAGAGATAGACTAGCTCAGTGGCGCAGAGGGAGAACGACTGCCTGCGACGCAGAAGGCTACGGTTTCGATTCCCGCCGCGGGACAAATATTTGTATGATCTGCATTTGTTCAGGGTCTGTTTGACCCCAAGCCAGTAGGCAGCAGAAGTATAACCGTAACCCATAAAAAACAGAACTCAAGCTTTTTACGCCATGCCGTTATATTTTTAATAAACTCTCCGTAGGTCTGAAGCCTAGTGGTGCCGGCATAGAATTTGCCACCCTAACCCTTCCCGCGAGTGTCGTAGCGTAGTCGGGTAGTAGCGCATTCTGCAGAAAAATTCTACCACTGAACTGCGAGCCCCAATTCGCATGCCCAGCGTGGGGATTTTGGGTACCCTATATGATGAAAGCCGATAAGCCTCTTATCAGGGCTTCGTCCGTCAGAGACCGGTATAGACTGAACTGAAACTGCAAGTCCGAAGCGCATTTTATGAATCGCCCCGCTCACCACACAACCCTAAGGCCTTGTTTACGGAGAGGCGGGGCGTCGAGCGTCGCGTAAAGAAACAGATCCCAATGTACGTTGATGTTTATGGATAGACGGGGCGTGAATTAAGGCGGTGGCGTTCGACGCCGCGTGTAAAATCGATTCTCCGTAAACGCACTCTACTAATGCCATACGTTTGAATTTAGTTCCCCGCCGCTGCACGCGCCGCGTCTCCGTGAACAAGGCTTAACCACCATATCAGTTGACATCCATTAATTAAGTACGTACTATAAGTTGCGTTAACAGAGTGACGAAATATTACGCTTACGTCGCAAAGCTAAGTAGCTACTTGTTTGCCCACTGGGATTATTTGTTTAGTAATCGTTTACAGCTGGCATTTGGACGTCACGATTCTATTGTGAATGTCCCATAATATTCCATTAATTCATTTACTTTAAGACGTCCCGTTTAGCTTTTTGAATAGGTATTATATGGTAATGGATACTGCGAGCTATGGAAAGAGCTAAGCTCGCAGTCTCTGAAAGATTCGTAACGAATACATCCGACAGAGAACCAAAGTTATCGACATAGCTCAAAGAATTGTCTAAAAACTAACCTGAAGTGGCAGTGGGCTGGCCATATCTTGCGAAGAACCCGTAAATCATCTAGGGTTGGTGATAGGTAGTTGGGTATTGGATATTGCCGAACAGACTTGGCTTTTAGGGTTCCGTGCATCTGTCTGTTTGGTTCGCGGCACTTTGTAGATAAATAGCTCTTGACACCGGGGTGATTTATTCCATGACTAAGCGCCGACTGACAGTTTTTTTCTGGGGGAAGAAAAACCAAAGCTTTCTTCCTGCACCATTTCAAAATTCAAAAATGCTTTATTCACATTAATACAATAAATGTACACTTAGAAAAGGTCAAGTCATTATATTTATTTTCTTTGAATTTATCACGATTTATCACATTAAAGTTGATAAGAACAATAACAAAACGTATCATTTGATAGTGCTTTTTAATGGACGTTATGTCGAGCGATTTCAGTGATTTACGCGCGGGCGACCAGTCGCAGACACGTACGATGTCGGTAGCGTATAGTGGACAATTAGTAAAATTCTGCTGCGATGACGATGATAATGATAAGAAAATAATGAATTTAGTTTCAAAAAAACTGAACCGACTTCAATTTTTATAGTTTTTTCATGGATTCCATTGTCAAAACTTAACCAAATTTAAATGAGACCACGAGGGAAGCATCAGCTTTCATATAAAAAAAGAATCATGAAAATCGGACCACCCAGTCCAAAGTTCTGAGGTAACAAACATAAAAAAAATACAGTCGAATTGAGAACCTCCTCCTTTTTTGAAGTCGGTTAATAAATACTAACCCCCGTAACCAAAACCAAAAGTCAAAGCGATAAGTTTCAACTCAAGTCGTAATTCTTAAAAATCCCGGGAATCGAAAGATTTTCCTTTCACTCCTCAAAAATAATAAGTAAAGTATGACAAGACAAAGTGAGCTTTGTTAAATTTTGATTTATATCGCGCCCACACGCCTCCTAACACGGGAAGGACCACACAAGTACTTTGTGGTACTTAACTTACAGTTACTTTGCCACGCACGCTCTGGCTTACCCAATAAATGTAAGTATTTTTTATCGACCAAACGTACGGACGAAGTTTAGCCACAAATAATATTAAAATAATAAATGATCGCCTGCATCGGTTGGACTTGTCAGACGACGAAAATCAATGTGTAAATTATTGTAGATGAAAGAAGAATTTTATATTTTAGATAGAAGTCATTTTGTCTTAGGCGACTCGCCAAAAGTAGTGTAGAACACCCTCCGGCTAAGTAGGATGATGTTCTCCGAAAGACTGTAAAAAGATGCTGAATGCGTCAAGCTGAAGACGGTGCTATGGCGCTCGTTATGGGTGGCGGTTGTCCAGCAGAGGTTGATGATGATGATGATCCTAGGTAGACAACTAGCTGTCTAGAGAGATTATGCAATTTTTTATTTTTTTTTTATTTTACGGTAAATAGACCTTTGTTTGACCGCAATCTCACCTGATGGAAAGCGAAGATGCGGCCGACGGTGTATCACGAAGGTCTAGAAGATAACTATACACCCTTCTCTGGATGAGACCCAGGTTTTAATTGGCCGGAAAAACAGAGGCAGGGAGCGAGTTCCATTCCTTTGCGGTGCGAATAATAAAGGTGGAGGAAAACCGCTTAGTGCGAGTGGAGAATACGTCCACCAAGTATGAATGGCACTGTGCGTCTGCTTGTCCTGGAGTGGAAGGGGGATGGTGGGATCAGGTCATGTATTAAGATTTGTGGTTGATATTAAGTGACGATGCTGCCGACGATGGACAGTAAAGGTCTACATTAGAAGACACATTCTTCTTTTTAAGAGACTCAGGCTGCAATGGACTGGAAAATCAGATGCCAGTAGCTCAGTAGCGAATTCCAAACCACTTACCTTACGGCATCACCATCAGTCCTGTGCTCTGTGATAGATGCTCTGTGGTGGCGCAAACAATGACGAGACGAATCTACTCCGACTTGACTACATACGCTTAAGAGCATTAACTAAAGTCGAACAAATGATCCAGGCCACACACAGTATAAAGTATCGCGTATGGCAGCAGGTAAGCAGTCTTTTTATTTGAGACTCAAATTAAGAGACTGCTTTCTACATTAGTCATGTTTCTGAAGCTCTTAAGTTTCTAACCTTATTAATTTTCTTTTCTCCGTTATTCTAATGACATACTTAAGAGCGCCTTATACCGCAAATGCTGTTTTTAAAATCAATATGAATCAGTCAAAAATTGACGTAAATTTCTGAAAAAAATATATGTTTCAGTTGAGGATCTTACAGAGTACAATTCGCTTACATTTACACAATCAGATGAACTTCGCTCGATAGAAAAAAATACCAAAGTTGCCTCTTTTTAAAAATCATTTTCAATACTGTGCCTAAAATAATAAACTTATTGACCTTATTTTTACACCAATCTTTAGATAAATCATTTTTCTAGTACAAATCGCTGAGGTGGATGTTGTAGTGTTATTTTCTTATTAATGATGCCTAAAAACCTACAAAACCGCGAAGGCGCGACGCCCGCGGGCTTCGTCAGTCGCGCGGTGGCGCTTACCGACGTCGGACCTGTGCCAGTACTCTTCCTGCCCGACGCGCGACGTGCGACGTGCAGTGATTTACGAAAATAAAATAAAATTGATCTGAACCAGTACATATCGAAAAAGATGATGAATTTTGGAAATCAAAGTTATCACACTTTTACCACAAATGTCAAATTCAAATTCAAAATGTTTATTGACACCATGTTGTGGGTTAGATAAGAAGTAAATAGGTACAAATACAAATACTTTCAAACATGGACCCGGTTAGGGCACTACAATATTAATATTAGTAACATAGTAGTAGTAACATAGTAGGTACATAGGTACCTATTAGAATTAAAGAGTTGTAAACTTAAATTTAACATGACAGCAACAAAATTAAATGCTACTATATTTTTTTATAAATCAAATTACAAAAATAATAAATTAAATTAGTAAAAAATGGAATAATAAATAGATAAACACATTAAATACAAATTTATAGATCTAAGAACTCTTGCAAGGAATAAAAACAGTTTTTAATTAAATATTTTTTTAAAGTAGCTTAAATTTATGTAAATTATTTTATTTCTTTTTTATTAGCTTAAATTTATGTAAATTATTTTCTGTCTGCTGCCAGAAATCGTCAACCCCAGACATATCGTGGTATGCCTATACGGAATCTGACATTTGAATGCGAATCCACCAAATCCGAAAATAAAGAAAATGAGAATTTTTTATCGCAAATCATTATTAATTTGCAATCTGGTCCTATTCCGTCACCCGCGGGCAGGGCCGGATTTATCATAGAATCTGAAGCTTAGGGCGGCAAAATTAGAGGAGGCGGCATATTTGGCCCAAAAAAAATTAGTGCGCCAATTTTTTTTGCGCACCAATTTTTTTACCAATTTTTTGTTGCGGTGGCGTGGGAGCGGGGCGGCCGGCGGCAGGTGGCAGCAGCCGCTTCCCCACTCTTGAGTCTTGCCGCCTCGGGAGGGCCTGTTACTGCCGCCTCGACTGACTACGTGTCCTTTTCGTTAGGTACTTGAGGAGTAGTTTTTTATACTTTGCAGTATAAAAAACTACTCAACATTATACTTAGAAAATATTATTAATCATAAAAAAGACGTGTCGCACTCGGGGACTGCCGCGGTAAAGCTATTGCAATGCCATCTAGAGGCGAGTTGCTGAACTAAAGAGACAAACGTCATATTACAAAAGTCATTAAAAGTTCTACTATTCATCGATAGATGGCAAAAATAAAAAGTATCACCGCTGTCCCGGTCGGACTCGGGAGCGTGAGGTTTTTTCGTTACGGAATTTCTGGATTCGGTCCCCGCGCTCAAGGCCCGCGATAGAAGCTATGCAATAGCTTAAAAAAATGATATTGTGTTTGGCAATGAGACGTTTCGATTAGAGAATATAAATAATTAATTTAGGTATGTATTAGACATGTGCGCCGATGCTCATTTCATCGGTGCGATGGCGGCGCCCGGCGTCGAATTGGTTGGCGGGGTCGGCGTGATCGGCGTAATCGGCGTGGATGTGAAAATAAGTAAAAGACGCCTTAATCCTTACTGAACTTTTAATTATTTACTTAAATCAACAGTTGCGGATTATCCACGTAGCACGAGTAGCAAAAGCTACGGGCCCCGCGCCTAGGGGGGCCAAGGCGCTAGGCTCTTGCGGTCAAAATGATATAAATGTCAAACATTATATATGTTGTAAAATTATTGCAGATACATTGCTATTTAAGAAGGCAAAATCGTTGAAAAACATCTTCACATCGTTACATAGCACCTTTAGCTTCATCCAGCGCAAGTTGATTTGTGTTTCATTTCACGCACCATTATTAATTGTTGGATGCATACCTACCTGGAACGTGGTACCTCTGCCAAATAGTTATTGTTTACAATAAAGCTTACAAAACTTTCCTTTTTAGTTTATTTCTAGAGCTGCTAGCGTTTTTGTCTTAGCAGCGAGTAAAAAGTTTTTGACTACAAAAGAATTAGTCTCATAGATATGTGCAGTTCACTCTGCTCACCATTGTCTTAGCTATTTTATTTGCTGAGTACCCAAACTTCTCACATTTTCTTCATATTTTTACCGATCGCCCTGCACGCCGTTTTTTATTTTTATTTGTGTCTCACTTTATTTTAGCCGCAACAGGCTAGAGAAGTGTGTCTACAAGTCGTTTATCGATAGACTTTCACTAAAAACGTAACCAAAAAAATTCGTAGCTCGCTATGCTCGCCGTTTTGTTGCTTCCTTTGTTTTTGGCAGCAGCTGTAATAGTCTGAAACATGCCTGCAATTTTGCTTACCTTAGTCTTAGATACGAGTTCAGCTTGCTCCGCTCGGTATTATGTTAGTTTTACAAGCGTTTTAGTTCTTTCTTACTACTACAGATAAAATGTACCTAATAAGACCAAAAATGTATTGCTCCGACTGTCAGTATTAGAACTTGACCCTGGTTTAAAGTAACTTTGCTCACCACAGCACAAATCTTTAGTATTTAATTTACGTTCATCCTAAATTTGAAACAATATGCAATTCAAGGGCCTCTAGATCACATTTGCTACGGGCCCCGCGCTGGCTTAATCCAGCACTGCATATCAACAATATGTGGTACGCTTGCATCAGAGCATGTTGATTGCCGTACCCAAACTTCTCATTTTTTAACCGATCGCCCCGCTCGCCGTTTTTTTTGTGTGTTTATTTCATACATTAATTTTGCGGCAGCAGGCTAGAAAAGTGTGTCTACAAGTCGTTTATCGATAGAAGTTCACTAAAATCTTAAACAAAAAGCGGCTCGCTCCGCTCGCCGTTATGTTGCTTCCTTTATTTTTGACAGCGGCTGTAAAAGTCTGTAACATGTGTACAATTTTGCTTACCTTTTTCTTAGATCCGAGTTCATCTCGCTTCGCTCGTTATTGTATTGGTTTTACAAACTTTTTGTCACTATCAAAATACCCAGGCGCACAAAATGTTTACTGTAAAAACACGTAAAGTTTGCGCGGCTCCCTGCACTCGCTGACAACATTTACTTCAGCCGTTTGCCTCGAATTTGATCCCGTTTCAGTTCTTTCTTACTACTACAGATAAAATGTACCTACCCAAAAAGACACATTTGGAAAATCAAAATTTCAAAAACTAACAACCTCTACGGCGCGGCGTGGCGACAAACCATATAGTACAATGAAATGTCAAGTGCGACATTCTATTGTATATTTGTAAGATCTTGTTTCTTGTCAAATATCAAAATTCTAGGTCAACGGGAAGTGGGTATAGGTACCCTATAGTGTTTGGTCTATGGCGTGAATAAAACTTTTTTTTTGTGAATAAGCTACAAATTAACATTATTTTAGTCCTAGCTTATTGCCATGATACTAGTTCTACGGCAAGTACATGATTCGCTTGTACAAAACGCAAATACAAAATATTCAACCGCCCACTTTTGGATATTTCGACGTTGACAGGTGCATGGTTAGCAGTATCGGGCCTTACATACCTATCGTCCTTAGCCTACCTTTGAAGTTATAAGTAGTGCAGTAAAAACAAAGCTATGCTTTTCTTAGCTTAAAAATAAACAAATAAAGTTGTAAAAATTATCTAGAAACAATTATTCCCTAAAATAATTGATTTACCTAGTTGAAAACTACAAACTGAATTATATAGTTTTCAAGATTTTTCATGGATCCAAATTGAAATGGGACCACACGGGAAGCACCAGCTTTCAAATAAAAAGTGAAACAAGAAAATCGGACCACCCTTTCAAAAGTTCTAAGGCAACAAATATTAAAAAAAAGAAACAGTCGAATTAAGGACCTCCTCTTTTTTTGAAGTTGGTTAAAATAGGAATTTACTTTATTTAGAACAGTGTATCTAGTTATAGAGAGATTTAGAAGTTAGTAGAAGCGGCAAAAATTTTAAAGCTTTGGGGCGGCAAATGTGTAAATCCAGCACTGCCCGCGGATCAGTTCAGTGAGGACCTAGACTTCTTAATAAAGATCCAAATGAAACTTTGGGTCATAACATAATATGACCATATGGATAAATGAAAATGAGCCTGGACCCAGCACTAGAACTCTAAATTATCATGAATTTTAATTAAAAATAAGCATTTTATTCCTTATATTAAATCCACCTGTATGTATAATAAATGAGAATAAATATTGTACATAACAATTATGTTTGTTTTCATTTGTTGTTTGTATTCTTTAGGTATGTACCACAAACTCTCCTACAATCATCATTATCACCTCTTATTCAAAAAGTTTAGTAAGAGTAATTATGTTTACAGTCAATACCTACATAAATCCAATAAACTTTCATTTCAATCAAATAAAAGAATATACTAAGGGAATATAGTCAATAACATAATCAATATATTAAAGGAATGCAGTCAATAAAATTAAACTCACCGTACCTACTGCATTATGTTATACTGTGGCGTTCTCGCCCGCCGATAAAGATCACCGGAGTTCATAATGAAGTCGGCTCCCGCGTAACGCGGATGCAAGTCGACTGGGCGAGTAAAATGCCTAAATCATCGAAACAAGGTGGCCTTAACCCTTAATTTATTTGCGAGACCTACGGTCATAAACTACTTTAAAAAATGCGATGAAACTTCGCACAACTTGGGACTAGATAATGCTGTGTGGATTGTCCAATATTATTAATTATTCATGCGGGTTGAAGATACTTAACTTACATTTAGTTATATATCACGATTTACAACCAAGGCTCTTGTTTTTGTCGCAGGACTAAAGACATGTGTCGACAGCTATCGAAAGCATTTTGTAACGTAATCGCATGCATTACTCATTTGGAAGTTGCAGCAAATCCGCAAATGCTAACAGGCCGCGGTATTAATTACCTACTTAATAGATAAAGCAATAGTCTTGCATAATGATGTAACTTCGCGATTTTGTCCCATTCTTGAACCGCGTGACCTGAAAATGGCTGGTTCAGAACCTACTTAGAGTGTCTTCTATAATTTGCTTATTAGCTAGAATGTTACTCGCCAAATCAACCAGAAAACCATAACCAACGCGAAGTATGATTAACTACAGATTCCGAATCAAATGAGATAAGTATTACCAAACTATTTGTAAGCTTAAAAACAAAGTCTAGTTAATCACTGTCACAGAATGCTACGAGGACAAAGGGTGTACGCGACTAGAGGACGCGCGCGACCGACGACACATCCCTCACCAAAAAGACAAAGTTGTAAACCGCATTTTAGGGATAAGAAAATATTGACATTACGTTTTAGGTCGGTATTTAGGTACTCACAGCTACAATAACTGATTTTTAATTGTCTTATCGTACTCGTACCTATAGGTCAAAGGTTTTATTGTATGAAATACATTTAAAGTAGAGACTGTAGAGACATACGAGGTACTAGCTAGGCTATCATAATCAACGAAGAGGTCGCAGATAAAAGATTATGAACATTATAAGTTTCCTCGTATCCATTGCCCCGGCAATCAAAGGCATTTTGTAAGTTAATCAGGATCATTAGTCATTTGGACTTGCAAATCGACATTATGCTAACTAGTAGACTAATTTACCTACTTAGCCGATTCTCCAATAGGTGTTTTCTTATAGAAACGTATAATTATCTCTATTAAGATTACATATTTATGGGCTTAATTGCTAGTTTTTAACCATTTCGAAAAGAAAATTTCCTTAAATGTTCTTATAAAAGTCAAAATCAACAGTCGTATGTCCATTAAGGTCCACCTGCAAATTGATCCAGTATCAATACTTCAAACTGCATTCTGTTTACATTTTCTTACCTACTTTGAGGTGTTAATTAATTCCAACCCGCTAACCCAGTGTTGGAGGTGTTGTTTATTCATTGACAGTAGGTATGTTACGATATACGATTGTTCAGAAGTAGCTTAGCAACTTGGTTAAAACTTTAGCACTTAAAAGTTCTGAGCACTGTCAAGACCTGGAAGAAACTGCAAGAACTGCATTTCTACCAGCGAGGGTATATGATTTTCGCAGGTCTATCTATGTACTATTGCATGGGAACATGACTCTTTCTATGGTAGGTACTTATACTATTCTCCAAGCGATTTCTTTGGAGATTGGAAAAATCACTCTTCGGAATTTCGGGAGTGTTCTTAGCTGCATTTTTAGGGCGTTTATGACCTTTATGATTATGACAGTCTTTATTATTTTTAATTCATTACTTTTAAAGTCTTTTTTGTCTCCAAGAAGTAGGTAACATAAGAGGGCTCGAAGTCATGAATAAACGAAGACACTCTAGAGGTAGTTTGCGAAATTATAACAACAAATTTTGAAGTTTTGTGTTATACCTACTTCTTGTCCGCTTCCTTACACGTGTCCAGCTGTTTTCGCCTGACAACTTTGCTCATCTACTTCTGCCCAAAACGGCTACCGTGACTTCACAGATAAGCACATGGAAAGGACGCAGTGAATGTGACAAGTGATTAAAAGCCAAGTCCCAATCTCAGCGAGTGTCGAATGTGTCGATGCAAGACACGTAGGGCCGTAGAAAGTGAGACTTGTTAGAGTGTTAACGGACAAGGATTTTCGAATTTTAATTACTCATTGATCAGGTATTTTTGGACGAGGAGGGTCATGCATTTTGTGGAAATATATGTGTATATACTTTGCTTGGTGGTTAGATCATGTTATTGTGTTTAGTTTATCTAAAGTACCTATGCATTATGCATATTTTTGTAGTATTATCATACGACATTGTGGAGTTTTATTTGTATTCATACATATCTTTGATGATGAATCGCGTGATTAGCTCTGTACGCAATATACATAGAAATATTTGCAATACGCAGTAAAAAACGTCTACCTAAAGGTATAAAAAATTATCTTATAGCTTCGGCCAGTGATTTTGCAAGCGCTTTTCTGGTATATAAAGAAGTGTTTGTCCTTCCCTGGGATTCCGTCATCCTCCCTGCCAAACATTAAATCCGTTCTGGGGTTCAGCAGTGAAAATTTCACAGACAGACAGATACTCATAGAATTGCTTAGCTTTCATAATATTAATTGATTGACATAGCTGTGTGGCGCTGACTTACAATTTGCACCACCCTAACTCTACCCGTGGTTGTCGTAATAGACGACTACGGGATATCCACCGGGGCGCGTGCAGAACAATTCTACCACCGAACTGCGATTCTCAATGCGGGTTGATTGTATGCCCAGAGTGGGGATTATTACCCCCCATGGGATAAACGCCAATAACTGCGTCCAGCAGTGGACTAATACAGGCTGTTGAGGTTGAGTATGAATTTATATCCAAGAGCAGTCATCAGTCTTATAGGTCGCTAATATCACATTAAAATAACCGAACATAACGGGGACCTAAAAATTAATTAAATTAACATTCTTCTTAAAAAGATGAGCCAAGTTCTAGGACACCCCGATTTCCCCAGATTCCTTCACCTCGTTACTTAGCTTCCTACAATAATTCATCATGGCAGATGTTGCCACCCACTATCAGAGAGACCATTCATCACACCGACCTTCTGTGCCCGCACTTATTCGTTATTCGCTTCAGTAGATCGCCTTCATGATGATGCACGGTCGCAGTTTTGATGGATCAATGCAGTTGGACGCTGTAGGTATTGTTTCACTGATATTTTTTTATAAACAATGAATTTTTATAAACTCACGCGATCAAAATACTTTATAATATAACTTATCACGGGATATAAATGTTTTAACTTATAATTTAAAGAAAAAAAAATCTGTTATATTTATTTTGTAAACAATTGTTTGTTTGTGTCGATAAATCGCTTTGTTATATCAATAAAGTTAAATTGTTTATGAATAATTGACGTAAATAGAGTAGTCTCTCGACAGGGACATTTGATCATCACGATCAAAATTTAATAACATCCTACGTCTGATTAATGAACCCTCATAAATAGAGTTCAAAGAAGAACCGACCACACGAATTTGGTGCTAAGGTCCTTTTCACTTTGCTAGTGATTCAGAGTGGCGGGTTCCTCTTCATTCAGGATTCGCAAGTCGACACCCGAGCTGCGCTTTTGGACAGCTCGAGCCAGGCCCATTCTGTGTTCAGGTTCACCCACTTTCTACCGGAAGGCAATTAAAAATAATTTGCATTTCTCTTTGTGAGACTGTCAATACGCGAATTTGTACTTGTACCGAGCGTGTCGGAACCAGAGCGAGATGACCCCTCCGATTCTGCAGACCGCTCTTGTTAATGGAAAAGAAACCTTGACTTTCACAGGAAAACGGTTAATTATAGGTTGAAAAGTGTCGGTCTGAGGAAGTATTGCCATTGATCTGCAAAGCTTTAATATATGGAATTTGAGTACGATAAATTCGTTAAAAGCAGAGTAAAATTGTACGTGAATACGGTTCGTTATTTATGATTCTGGTTTTTAATGATATAACCAACAGTTGTTGAGTACTCTAGATTTATAGATATTATGATAAAACGTAGCTACAAAAAAATTACACTAAAAATATTTAAGTCAGAATACATATTATAATAACTATTCAGTTTCAGTTAGTAGGTATTTATTGCGTTTATTTAGGTAACTATTTGTGTCCTACGTGTTGTGTTAACGTTTCAACAGGGTACACACTGCCGTGGTCCATTGCCGGTTTAAATCATCAAGGATTACAGGAAATTAAGAATTAATTGTACTTTTGTCACTTTATTGTGAGAGTAACAAAAAGACCCAGCAAATAAGACCGCGAAATTAAATGCTGATGCCGATCTCAAATGCCAAGTATAGGAGATTATGAGACCGCTATTTACTTAACCTCATAACTTGGTCCGGATTGCATTGCAAACTACTTTTTGACAACTTAATAATCAATTTGATAGCTCGGGTGCAAAAAAATCGTTTGCTTTTAATTTTTTTCAAGACCAAAACTTCCTTTTGCAAATTACAACATCTCAATCTTAAAGTTACTTTCCGTCTCTCGAAAGCTTTTTGTAGACCTTGACCGTAAAATTTTGCCGCAGTAGAATGAACGTCTCAAATTCTCGCTATAAATTCAAACACAAGAGATGTTTCTGTATTCCAAGGTAGATTTAGATAATTAAAAAATATGTTTTGTAAACCAGGATTTATTGTATCCGTTCCTCACAAGTCACAACTATTCTAAATCTCGTAAAAGTCAAGCAAGACTTGTGATGTACAACTACAAAACACGTCAAATGCGGACATAAATCTATCAGAAATTCTAAAGCAATATCGAAAAGAGGTGATTTTATTTTACGAGCATTGAATTTCGATAGAAGGCCGATCAAAATAAACGACAATATTTTTATTATTTCGCCCTATAAAAGTAAATAAACTCTTCTTCACTCATGGTCTAGTGATGTCGCTTATAAGGCCGATCCAAACTAACAAAAACATGATTACCGTATTCAACGTGCCAGCACTATCGTAGCTGAATAAATAAAAACACCATGAACTAAAATAGATAAACTTCCCAAATAGTATTTGGCCATGGTAGTCTAGTTCATGGTATAAATTAGACTCTTCAGCTAGAGCTCTACATTTGACAAATAGAGACCTACAGCTGAAGAGTAATTTAAACTAGAAGGCCGATCCAAAACAAACGACAAGATTCAAAACACAATAGTGAACAACACATAAACACCTGATGCACTAGAATCACCTGCCATGATTTATGAACGCCGGCATTGTGCTGTCACAGTGTCGGCCGAGCGTAAACTATGAACGACCTAACCTCGGGTCGACGCGGTTCAGATAACAACTTCTATGCTAACATTGTCTGAATCAAATGAGGTGTGTTTTCCGTTATTAAATGAAGTGTCAGAATTCGCGCAGACAATCCCTTGTGATGTGAGAATATGATGCAAAAGCTGTGGAGAAGGTAAAGAGCACGGCGATATAATTGTATTAAATACACTAACAAGGAAGCAGGGAAATGTATTATAATAATAATAATAAATAATGTTGGACAATTCACACAGCATTATCTAGCCCCAAGCTAAGCAGAGCTTGTGTTATGTATTATGGATAGAGATTATTAGAGATAGAAGCATAAGAGCGTAGGTATTTGCAAATGAAAAGAAGCGCCCTAATAGACACCTAACCTTTACACAACAATAACAGCTTACGAAATATCTTACGTAGTTTTCCAAATCGGCCTGTAAGTTGAGTAGGCTGTTCATGTCATTTTTCTAAGTTCACTCAAGCGGACAACAATCAATTTCATAATCTTCCTACAGAATAGTGTATGATCATGATCACCTACGCGACGTAACTTTGCATAAGAAAATTACGATATAGGTTTAAAGAACTTTATTCTCATACAAACACAGGGTTTACTTATAATGAGATACATAAGAAAATTAATCTAGGTTTAACAATATTTTAACTAACCTCTGGTGCCTAAAATAAATTATAACACAAAAATATCCTTAACTAACATTGTTCACTAATTATTATGTAATAATATTGTGTAAATACTAAAATTATAACAGCTAGTAGGTAAGGTACTTAGATAATTATGAGATAGGTAAGCTTATATGGCGTTACTAAATATAAGACTGGTTGTTACAGAGTATGTACATGTAATTTAAGTTTATTTTTAAAGACATTCAAACTAACACATTCTTTTATGCAGTGTGGCAAATTGTTAAAAATTGTAGCTCCCTCTGATAATATTGTTTTTTTACCATAGTTAGTGCGTGTATTAGCTACTTGTAGTTTTATTTTATTTCTGAGATTGTATTTATTTTCTTTTAGATTTAATTTGATGTTTGATTGAATGGAGTTTGAAGTAATTTTTTTTATTAAAATGCATGTGTTGTAAATGTAAAGTTTCTCTATATTGAAAATATTAGTTTTATTGTATAATTCTTTAGTCGGCGTAAGATAGTCATAATGGTATAATACTTTTATTACTTTGTTTTGGGTTCTTTGAAGAGGTATTAAATTTGTAGTAGTAGCTGTTCCCCAAATCTCTACCAAATACTCTATATGTGACTTAGCAAGGGAATTATAAATAATGTCCCTTACTGGTTTTGGTATACATTTTGAAACTTTGTATAGTGCTCCTAGTAGGGATTTCAGTTTTGATTTTACGTGTTCAATATGGTTTTTCCATGTCAACTTGTCATCAATCCACAAACCTAAATATTTTTCTACGTGTGATTGCTGAATTGTATCATTATTTATGACTAATGGAGGAAAAGAAGGTATTTGTTTATTTTTAGCACTAAAAATCATGAACGAAGTCTTCGATGTATTAACTGTGAGCAAATTATACTTGAGCCATTCATTTAAAATATCTAAATCAGTTTGAGCTACAGTTATTAAGTCATGGATATTTTTCCCATAATAAAAAAGACAAGTGTCATCGGCGTATAGAGTTAGGTGTCCTTGTAGACCTATTGAATTTATATTATTGATATATATGAGAAACATTAAAGGACCTAGTATTGAACCCTGGGGAATTCCATAATTAACACCTTCAACGCTGCTAGTGAAGGTATCAATTTTAACCACTTGTTGCCTATTAGTCAGATATGAAGAAAACATACCCAGAGCCTTATCTCTAATGCCTATGTTGTGGAGTTTTTGAAGAAGCTTAGGATGGCTCACAGTGTCAAAAGCTTTCTTTAAATCAATGAAGATACCTAAAGCTAGATTTTTCTCGTCAATGTTTGTTTTAATTTTAGTTACAAGATCAATTGCCGCTGTGAGGGTGCTCGATTTAACGCGAAATCCATATTGTTCGTCTATTAAAAAGGTTTTTTCTGATAGATACGTATTTAGTCTTTTGTATATAATCCTTTCAAATATTTTTGAAATAACAGGTAACACTGATACCGGCCTATAATTGTTGGGATCGTTTTTATTGCCTGCTTTGTGTATCGGACTAACTTTAGCTATCTTCAGAGAATCTGGAAAAACTCCATTAGCCAGGCATGCGTTAATACAGCCCGTTAGTTTATCAGCAATTAAGTTCTTAATGCATTTGATTGCCTTAGTACTAATGCCATCTAAGCCAGTACTAGTGTTACTGTCTAATTGATCTATTAATTTAGACACCTCATCGCAGTCACAGGGATCAAGCTCATTTAAAGTTATTTCGTGTATGTAAGCCGGGTCGTATGTTAAGGTGCTGCCATTATTAGTGTGATATTCATTTGGTATCCTACTTGCAAGATCGGCTCCTATCGAGGAAAAGAATTTATTAAATATGTTGCAGATTTGGGGGCCGTCAGTGATTAAACCTTCATCTGTTTTAAGTTTAGGTAATGTTTGGCTGTCTTTAACTTTATTTAATGATAGTTTGTTTAATGTTTCCCACATTTTCTTTGGGTCATTGGAACTGTCTTGGAACAAGGAATAATAATAATCTTTTTTTACTTTATGTATTAAGTTTTTAACTTTATTTCGTTCTTTAATGTAGTCACTGTAAATCTTTTTATCGTTAGGATTAGTTTTAGTTACTTGCCATAAGTTATTTCGAGTATTTATTAAGTCTATGATTTCTTTGCTTATCCATTCATTTTGGGGGGGATTTTGAACTTTTATTTTGCTAATTTTGTTATTTTTTATATGTTCTAATAAGATATTTTCAAGTTTTTCATAGTCATCATTTAGGTTTGTATATTCTATTCCTCCGATATTATTATAGAGATTTTTATAATTGAGTGCCTGATATATTATCCTTTTGTAATAAATTTTGGGTAAACCGCTGACTTCAAGGAAAATCTGCTTATGATCAGATAATGATGAATCTATTAGAGACATACTAAGTGACTGGTTATCTAAGTTTGAGTAAACATGGTCAATTATTGTATTTGTAGTACTCGTTTGACGCGTGCAATACTCGTCATTTATTTTATTAATTATTGTTAAGCCATTTTCATTTATTTCATTTATATACTGTTTTGTTTTTTGTTCCTGACTAAGTAAATCTATATTAAAGTCTCCAAAAATGATGGACCTTTTCCTTTTCTCTAACTGTTGTGAAAATAAATCTAAGAAATTATGTAGGTCACTGTCTCCAGGTCTATAAATAGCTCCAATATTTAATGATAATTTGTCTATCTTCAACCATAAATAATGACAGCCGTCTTCAAACAAGTCCTCTGTTATGTCATACTTAATGCTTTCGTGAACATATATGGACACACCTCCTCCTTTCTTCTTTTCCTTCTTGCCGTCTTTATTCTTCCTGTCAGTGTCTGTTGGCCGATAGTTATAAATATGCGAGTAATTAGGGATTTGATATAATCTTGCTTCATTTTCTGATTTAATCCAGGTCTCCGTAAAGATGAGCACTTGAGTAGTTTTTGCTATCGAGTTTAGGATGCATATTATTTCATCGAACTTTCCTGTTGTGCAAATACTCCGCAAATTGGCATAGAAGAAACGAAGTGATGAGCCGTGTAACTGTAAATGCTTGTAATTATCCACTACAGCGTGAGATATTTTCTGAATTTTATCAGAATTATTATCTTTTTGTAAGTAGTTTTTTATTAGTTTTTTTGTTTGTTTACGTCTTTGTTTTTTATTATTCTTGGTGTCCCGTTAATGTATCTGATAATAAGATCTTTCTCTCCATTGTCAGTACGCTTGTTAAGCTCATCCCTCAAAGACAGCCAGTATTGTTTTTGTGTAGGAGTTTGGTCAGCGTACATTTTAATATTCTCTGGTAGCTGTATTTTATTTCGTAGTAGTTCTCTCGGGGTTACTGATTCATTAAAAGACACCTTGATAGGACGACTTTTGTTGGGGTTGTATTTACCCAAACGTATAGATCTTGCTGGTTTAGGGCATGTACTGTACATCGATGTTATGATTTTTAAAACCTCGGCATCATCATAATTACGTCTCAGTTTGAAATCTCTTTCATTTTTTTCATTGACTCCCATAATTATAATATTTTTCTCCCGCTCAGCTCGGTCGCGTACCTCATGAATGAGATTTTCGCTAGCAAAAATGGTTGGGGGACTAAGCAATGAGCTTTCGGCGTTTAACTGATTTTTCATCCTGGACATATCAGCTTCCATATCGTTAATTTTATTTAGGGTTTTCTTGTTTTCTGTTTTTATATCTTTTATTTCTGTATTTATGTGTTCAAATTGTCGTGTAAATTTTTCCGTCGCCTGTTTTATAGTTTTGATTTCACTTCTAATCTCTGACATTTCCTCCCGAATTATGGTCAGATTTTCATTTTGAGTTTTGCCAAAATCTTGTAAGAACGTCATCATTTCACTGCGAAAACTTTCGAAATCATTTTTAAGATCGTGTTCATGGGAACGTTCTTTACGCTTCCTCATATTTATATTTGTAAATGCATCCTCACCATGATCGCTACAAGTGGACAGATTAGGCACGGAGCTTGCCAACTCGCTGCCGCTTATGGACTTGGTCCGCGGAGAACGCTGTACGTTCATTGTATAATTTTGTATATGACTACGTCACGTGAAGTAGCAGTGGCCGGCAGCGTGCAGTATCTTCGTGCGAGCGCGAGTGGGATGAAAAATAAGAGGCGCTACTCCTTACCCGCCCGGTGTGTTGAGGTGGGGGACGCTTGCGCGCGCGCCGCTGTGCGTTGCTCAGGAACAAAACGATGCAAGTCGGATATTGTTCTACACTCGAGATTGTACTTTACCGTTAAAGCTTTAAGAACAATTTTGTATTATTCAGTACTTTTAATTTTTGCGAACAATTTTAGCACACGTCTGCTTTCTTCTAAGGCCCAGAGATATACATATTATAACTTGCCTCTACCTACATACATACATATTGTTAAAAATGTATTGCGCGTGCCTTTCTCGATTGCGTTTCTCAACTTTGCCGGATTGGATTTCCGTGCACAATCACACGAAATAGGTAAAGTATTGACATTGAAACAGTGTCAATATCGAACTCTTTAAATTAACATCCTTATAGTCCAAATAGAACGGGTCTTTAGTCGTTTCGCACCACAAGCGATTCGAACCGCGGAGCAAATCGCCCAAGTATTCCATTTGAATGGGTTCTTTCGCACCGCGGTGTGAATAGACCAAACTTTTTTTTGAATTAGACAATTCGTATCGCAGAGAGTAACAACGCCAATCTGAGGATATCACCTTCGTACAAAGTCGCAAGCATCTGTAGAAGAAATCAAGAGCATTAACTGTTTGACGTGACAAAATGCCTAACTAGCATAAGCTTTTCTTACTCCAATCACCTATACGTCTTATACAAAATACCCCAGTTGTGATCCTTTTGTTCTCCGTTCCCCAGTTTCTAGAACATTTCGTAAAGATCACAGTTAGCTCGTAAATTGGAAGGTCTTCACGGATCCCGCTATAGCGAGGGGTGGGTTCGCTCACGACTCAATGTTTATCCACAACATAACAAATTGCCACAGACAATTCGCAAACACAACTTAGATCGTCAGTCTTTGCTATAACAGACAATATTTAGGAAAAAAGCTAGACAGAACCAAAATGTATCATATTTAAGTTCGTGAGTTATAAAATAAACTAGAGCACTTGGGTAAGTAGTAAAAGAACTCATCCTCGGGTAAACTTTTGTAATGGTTTAGCCAAGAACAAAGCTTATTAGTTTTAAATTACTGAGTTAGATATTGACAAGTTAATAAAGAGCGAGTGTATGCATAACTCATCGCTGGCTAATGAAATGTTCCCAAGCCGCTAATGCACTTGGGGCTGATAGCCTCTAAAGAACAGTTTAGCCCTCGCAATAAGCTGAACAATAATGAGTTTCCTTTACATTGCAGCCAGAAACTGTTTAGTCTGTTTAAGTGTCTTCGGCGTTGTTGTTCCTCTTTATGACCAGAAGTCTGTATATTGCTGTAATTATAAGTATTGTTCGTTCCCTAGTGTTTAACGGCATATTTACCGTTTTTACAGTACGAAGATTATATTTAAGGTCTAGTCGTTTCACGTAGTGGTTATTTGATGAAAATACATTATTTATTTTATATTCTCGCAGTTGTATTAAAGTTGAAACAGTTATCCGTCTGTGTGGTCCATATACAGGGGTTTTAAGGGTCATTTCGCCAGATCGTTTACTTGAAATTGGTCAATATAGCGGGTTCGGGCAGCGCTAGTCCCGTCAGGGCATCAGTTTGCGCACCGTTTCGTGCTCACGCTGACGGTTCTGGGTCAAAGGTATTTATTTACCTAACAGATATATCGGGTGATAGCCTTTTTCGCAACTCGACTTGCCACCCGCAAGAGGCTGCATTAACACCACTCGCCATCCCAAATTATGCGCCCGTTGCGTTTTCAAGACGCTGTATTTATTAAGCTGTAAATATAAATTTTATTATTCGCATGTCTCGTAACTTTTAACATCGTCAAAAAGCATTACGTTAACTGTTAATCGCATTTCAATACGTTATCTTTATGAATTGCCATGGACTGTAATGCGGAGAAACTTCAAACTTTAGCTGACGTCCTTCGTTTATTTATATTTTTAGTACCCACTCCAAAAATCTTGATGCAAATTCCTGAAATCTTGATGCAAATTCCTGAACCCCACGAAACTCTACTAATGATAACCGTATTGTGTGAGACTGCCGGTGTATACTTTGTAAAAAATGTTTCTAGATTATGAATATTGGCAATTAGGCACAGAAAAAACACTCAAAAATCATATCTTTCTAAATGAAGATCTTCGCGCTTATAAGCCAGTAGCATGGTCGTATGTATAGCTGCGAAATCGAGTAGCCGTTTTAATTCCAGTTTTTATAGTTGTACTATTTAGTAGCAATTTAGCTTGATCATAAACGTTGTAATCATTTTGCTGATAGGTGGTCGGGTATAGAGTTTTTTATGTATTTAATCTGTTCAAAAAGACGCGCCGCGGCGACTTGTCAGCTTACCTGAAGATTTTCTACATTATTTTTTGCAATGCTTTTTGCTGCATCAATGTCATTTGAAATTTGAGCGCACAAAGTTGCTGTCAGTGATTGAGGACGACTTAATTTGAGTTCTGTAAGTAAGAAGATCAGCGGACTTCGTTACCGAAATCTCATACAGTTGACCTAAAAAAAGCTGTTTGAGAAAGACTGACAAAAGCATACCTACTACTTTTCGTATATTAAAAAAAAAAAACTGGTGGATCATAAAAGGAAATATCATGTGCCTATTGAATCTGAAAACCTACTTATTGCATATGCACAATATCGACTTCATCAGAACAACCGTGTCGCTGCTGCTTTAATAGACTGTTGTAATAGATGTATCCGATCCGAGGTGTCGGTTTATGATACTTTGTTTCATGTAAAGGGACATTAACGTTTACATTAGACCGTATTCTGATATACTTTATGCAGTCGTTATAATAATCCGGTTTCTAGCTCAGTGGAGCTCTTGCTCGCCGACTTAGGTTCTCAGACTAAGGTCTTACTTAGTACGTATTTGCTAAGCTGTATCCCCTGCAGCAAGCGATGGTTGTCTGCGGTGAACGAGCGCATTGACTGGTTCCAACTATGTCTGAGATGTCGACTCGGCACGTGCTTTGTCCGTTCGCATTTCTCACTATTTCAGATCAGCTCTTTATTACCATCATTTATTGCCACGATCCATGCTTTCTCTGTTGTCCGACGATCACGGAAATTTCATGAACACTTGTTTACCGACCGGGGACTAGACGCAAATAGTCCATTTGTGATTGTAATGGCTTTCAGCTAAAACTATTTGCTAGCAGATAGAATGCTATTTTTCTTGTGTGAGTTGCGTAAGAGAAACTAAACTATGCACGGGAAAGTTTTGTTTACCTATACATAATGTCGCTATATTCATCTTCATGCGATGCCAAGAATTTAATCTCGCCACGACATACCAGAACGCATACATAGGTTGATTTTAAGAAATGCCATTCCATTAGGTAGAAAGGTGGCACTCGTGCAAAATCACGCAGGAATTTTATCTAGATGTGGGACAGCGGGTTATTAATGATGCACTTTTTTCTTTGTGTCTGCGATATTGGGTGGAGCAATCGGTGTTATTTTAAAATTTATTATCGTATTGACATAAGTTATGTAACGATCGCGGTGTGAACAGAGAAATCCGTGTAGCGCGCGTGTATCGTCGGTGTCGTCGCGAATGTCGCTAGTCGCGCTTGTCTCGATGGAACGTGCCCCGTGTTCCTGTATTGGGCCGACGACGTATCCAATGTTCAAGTGACATTATCTCTCACTTATCGAAAAACAAACGAACATAACAATAAAGTCATCCAGCAGGACATTGCACATATTCACAGTTTATGTAACTTCGGACGTCGATATCGAAACCGGGTGAGTTTTTGGCGAATTCGGTCGATCGACACAAAACTGTTTCAAAATATCAAAGGTAATAATTTTGTATTTATCGATGACTTTATTATCAGAGCCCATACGATATATTATTATGGCAAAACATATTCTGGGACATGTTCTGACTATTAATAAAATTAATTGGACTGCTCTCGCAAGACTCGTCGCATTTTCCATTCAGGAGTTTTATGGAGACTCTTTGTAACGTGAAATTCAACGGTCGTTGTCGTATTATTTGCTTTTGCTTTTTTATGCAGTGAATAATGAGTTCTGTGCAAGACACTGTTGACAGTAATGTTAGTGTTCTCACTGCCGACAATATATCACAGTCGTCTACAGCTTTAAACACAATTAGTAAAACTGCCTACGAGCCGCTGAAGGCCGAGGTAGAACAACCCTATAATTTCCATTGTAATCACACAGTAATGAGTTATGTATGAATCATCCTCGTATTAATCATTCAATAACCACAGAGCTTTTATTGAAGCTATTTATTTTAGATTACAGAGTTTACAGAGCTCGCATGAAGATAAACCTTCGTTCATATTGATTCAGCAAATTGCTTTGGGAATTGATTGGATCGATTACCGATGTAAACTAGACTTTACCGGCGCATAAAAACAAATAACTGTCAATTACCGGCAAGGCGAAACTGTAGGATAGTAATTAAAATTGCAGTTTTGTCATTTTGCGGAGTCTGACGCCGGTTTAATTAGCGCCTCTGGCAGAAACAACAAAGTGTTGGGTGCCAATCGATTGACCCCATCTGCGACTGCTTGTGATTGGATTCTATACAACGAAGAGGTTGTTAGTGCCTACCTTTGAGCGTCTGCATTTCGGATTACCATCGCTACAACGCGCCACCATGCATGAATGGTACTTTATGAGTATTTGAAAGCACTTACTGGATCTTAAGTTATGCGGTATGTCGATTAACATTTAATGAATCTTCAAACGTCCTGCATGAAAATGTATTGCAACGTTTGAGATTTTGAGTTGTTATTTGTTTTGCAACTTTAAATTCATCAATTGACCGTGGTCATTGCAAAACAAATAAGTCGTATGCAGAGTTTGTAAACACCGAGGCATTGTTTCGGGCGCCAAACCGGCGACCGACGGCGGCGTCTTCGCAGACCTGCTTCATTAATAGGAGTTTCATCCACCATTTCCAAATGCAAATTTTTCATCTCGCATTTGAATGCTAGAAACTATTAGCGAGTATTGTTGAGACGTTTAGCGTTGGTACACAGCTGGTGAGGCTAAATGATGCAGAAGATATGAATCGTTCAATAGGCAAGTGTGAACAGTGCTGGCATTGTCGGGCCCATTAACAAACGAGTTTTGACACGCGAGTGTGTACTTGCGAAATGTTCGACTCACGACTAAATAAATAAATGCTTATTTACATCGTTGCTCAAGCTCTGATAAGTAATTTAATTAGAACGGCTTTAATTGAATATCGGGCACAATAACGAGACCGGACCGATACTATTGCAACAAATTAATCAAAGTTATGATCCGCGCATGCGTCTGGCTCTTGCCTCTTTGTTACAAGCTGCATTTGTTGTGAAATGTATTTGGGTATGTTAACAAAGGCAATAATTCTGTAAATGTGGTAATACAGTTAATGGTTTGTGTTTGAAGGGTATTGATCTTGATGGTTTCGGCGTTGCGCGCGACTCCGCGGCGACTGCCGTTTGCTCTGCGTGCCGGAAATCTGCACGAGACTTGTGGAATTGTGGCGCTAGTATTCCACAAAACACTTGTAAATCCGTTTACACATTAGTTCTGTTGTTCTCCGCGTGCAGAGATACCTGGCACGCACCGAGTGAAGGCGCAACTGTTGAATATTTCAACTGCACTCGACTTAGCTGAATTCGATGTTAGCTCTGTGATATCTTATACACTCGCTGCTTTGTTGAATTTATGAATGTTTTATTCATGTGCTTTATTTATTTCGTATTTCCGTATTCTGACGGTTTATTTACATTCAATTACCTGATTTTAGAGCAAGTAAAGTACGAAGATTGTGTTTCGACGATCGTTGTTCTGGTAGTTTACAATACAAAATATTACTTACTAGCATCTACATCTCTAAGTTGTTCTCATAGAAGGAACATAAAATGTAATTATATTTAAAAATAAAATAATTAAACTAGATTAAGGCCCATATAGCAGCGAAAGTGGCGCCCCCAATTAGTTTATCTTATTATTACGTTAAACGCAGTTATTTTTAAAAATCCTACGTTCAGTTTGTGGTATCTATTATAAGCTATTTATTAATGTCTCTGTAATAGTTTCATTTTGTAAAGCTTAGGAAGAGATACGAAGTTGCGCTTTTTGGCCACCAAACTCTAATTTCGCATCTCCTCCTAAACTATATGAGATAAAATTATGAAAGAGGTATTAAAAGATAGCTTATAATAGATACCACAAACTGAACGTAGGATTTTTAAAAATAACTGCGTTTAACGTAAAAATATGATAAAATAGGTATCGCTGTCAGATTGGCTCGGGTATGCGCCTTAAACAAAGACTAGAAAGATTTTGGAAGCAGCGTTTTCCCAGCTACAGCTGTGAGACGACGGCAGTGAAAAATAGCAAGGTCTAATACCGATACCGTATTCTCCAGAAGCTGGTTCATACAAAAAAACTTACGGTGCACGTCTTCTAATAAGAACACTCAGGCTGTGTGCGCGATCAATGTACTTTCTTCTATGTAAATGACCTACCTGTCGATGACTTAATTATGTATTCAAACTTTTTGCGAACGCTTGGAATAGTACCTTCTAGTTTTTGCTCTACCTCTAGAATCTATTAATATACTGGACAGCTACCGCGGTAGGTACGTATATCTCTAAAGTAAACAGCGTTTTCTTTCTTACACCGCCCACTGGGTTCTGTTTACCATAAATGTCACAGAAATGTAGAAAATTATACTGCTCTATAATCCAAGAAAGTTTTCGATTGGCATTGAGAGTCGATTGAGCTATAAAACGGTTTGATATTTGTTAACCCAGACCTTTATATAGTGAAAAGTCTGGGTAGACTTTTATAGTACGTAGGATAGTTGATTCATTTTGAAACGGGGCTATTATCTGGTCTCGCCACGATACGATCTCTTAGGCTGTGTTTTGATCTAAAAACCTGTAGTTAAATCCTTATGATGTACTACAGCTTTTTAGATCAAATCACCTTATTCAAATCCTTATCCATATCTTCACGAGGAAGGTCCAACCAATATAATAGATACGCCAATAATCTTTTAAATATGTTTAGAAAAAAAAGACATATGTATGTCTACTCAATAAAAAGTACTACTGGGCTAGCGCATCACGATTACGTAAAACAGCTCGGTAAAGTTAGATTCCACGATAAGTATACATTGCAAGCGTAATCCAACGCATTACTCTGACACCAGGTATTTATCTCTGGTGCTGACTGTATTTTCTCGAATATGTACTCGCTGTTATGTAGGGAAGTTGTCGTGTAACGAGCAATTTGCGCCAGAAGCAGCGTTTTTCTAAACACAACCTTCCTTAATTAGCAGAGAAACTACCGATCTAACTTCTATGCAAATGCATTTTCTTCTATATTCGAAAGTACCATCTTTGCCGGGATTATGCGCGGGCGTTATCGTGCATTTTACTTTTATATGAGGTCGGTGAAATGATCTAAAATTCTTCGGCTTGTTAGAGCGACTCGTTGAGCGAAAATGAAAACTAAAAGTTCCGTGGGTTCTTCACATGTGTGACTATAGTGAGTCAATATTATGTCTAGTAGTATGACATCGCACGGCTGCTAATGTTATTTCTGAAAGTTATATAACACAATCTTTCGTAGATTATCATTATCTTGCCATTTTCCCCTATGCCGCCGTGTGGGGATGGCACATCATCTTCACATCTCTATTATTAAATGGAAATAATTATTTGCAGATGTTGAATCCAGGCTTTTATAAAATTAAAGAAGGGTGGTGATTTAAAAGTAGATAGACGGCCAGTCCAGTCGTAAGTCAATCTAATTACCTAGTTATCAAGCAGAGAATGCCGTTGTATCTACGATCAGAGGGGAGGGTGATTTCCTTCGTCCGTGCGAAGTTAATTTAAAAATCATAACTTTTATACAAAGGTACACAACACCACATTATATCATTTTTTTAATTGACAGGAACGATTATATTATGAACTATGGTTTATCCATCCAGCATGGAGCATGTTAGTAAATAAACCACGATACAAATAACAAAAACTCACTTGCTTGGCGTCGAGTTTCAGATATAATTGTAAGCAATTTTTATTGAAGGGAGGATCTAAAGTCGATAAGTAATGTAAATTACATATAAAAGGACGCGCCAACAAAGTGAATTTTAGGTTAAGTATGGGCGGTTTGTATACGTTTATGCCTCATTCAAAATGGATACGGTATAGATAGTACTTCCTTAAACACTGTCGTATTTATTTCGGATCTGTTGACGAGTGTACAATTAGAAGAGACTGTGGAACACGTAGAAGAGACTATGGAACACGAGAAGAGACTGTGGAACACGTAGAAGAGACTGTGGAACACGTCGTCCTACACTGCACGGCCACAGAGGAGGCCAGACTTAAAACGGGGCTGAAGTGTCTCATTGAGGCATCTATCCCATCCACACCCGCAGAAAAGCTGAAACGAAGCTGTCAGTCACCAAAAGTCCTGCTCCGATACTTCAAGGAGCTGGGCTGGTTAGGGCCTACTTAGGCATGGGGATAATGCACAATACACTCCTATGCGAGATGTCCGTGCAGATCTTAGTTCCCCTACTCAGAATTAGAATTAGAATTAGAGTGTACAATTTACGTCACGTGGTTTGCGGTCCCATTCGCTGGAAGAAAAATAATAAAATTAAATCAATCCAGCGTATGGGACCGCGGTCCCTTTACCTAGCGGTCGCAATTGAAGGAAGCCTCCAATTTCAACTTCTAGCTTAATGGCGCCGGTTGCTTTTCGCTACGACTCTGTCAGAGTCAGCAAGGAGACCATTTGTGTTAGACTCTAGTGACAAGATTTATTTCTTGATGGTGTTATTTCATGGACGAAGGAAATCACCCTCTCCTATTTAACTGCCCTGATTGTAGAGATACTTGATTTACATTTACAGTCACAAAAGAAGTAACGTTCTAAACTATACGTCCGGTTACCTTACGTTACTTTCTTGCACGTTAAATAATAATAACGTTTATTGAAAAAGATTGAAGCCCTAAAATTATTGCGTGTTTGTGAGGTGTACTCCTGAGATTGCCGAACTCTAAGGCCCGTATTATGAAAGTTTCCTCAGTCATCAATATATGCTTGAGCAACGCTTTTCTATAGCAAAACGTCACTCAAGCATAGCTCTATGACTGAGCAAGCTTTCATAATACGGGCCTAAGAGTCCGGGTAACAGGAGCTACACAGGTATGTGTGTGATGGATATAAATGTATGTTATAATGTATAATAAAAAAAAAATAAGTAACAGGTTCTTAAAATGTACATGATGGTTAGAAAAAAATATTGAAATATTATGAATCCAGCAGTTGTTGTTAAATGTCGCTATTCGTGCGGCGCTTGTTTATTTTTTATCCGGACTGGGTCGGATATTGCCATCCTTCGTTGGAAAAAAATTACCTACATGTGATTTTTTCTGAATTTTCCCGTTTACTTCCTAATAGTTGCTTCTAATTTTGAAAATATTGACACAGTCAAATCACGTCTTGGAAGATTAAATTAATTTTTTCTTTCTCAATTTTCTCTTCCACGTTTAAATCACCGTATCAGTTACGTAGACTTATCTATTTGTTTGATTATTTTAAGCTAAGAAGCTGTAGGATAGGTTCAGCGTAGGCGTATCGAGTCCAATTATGTCGCGGCGAGAACGAATTTATGGCGACGCGCGACACGACGCGACTACGATCTCACCTTGACATGTCGCAGACATCCAATCCGGACCAGCAACCGGACCTTCCGGCTTACAAAAAATCATAATAACCATAAATTCTATCACAATTACTTTCATCATTAGTAAAAACTTCAAAGAATCCGCAGTCTAAACAAACAGCTTTTCAATACATCGAAACTACGAGAATTTATTTAAATACGAACACTAATGAATGCGCATTCGAGCGCGGATGTGTCTTTCGAGTCGGAGGCAGCGCGAGCGCAAGTCCTAGCTCTCGAGAGGTGCCGGGCAGTCGGCAGTCGCGCGGGAACCGCCGCGGCGAACGGTCGTGTACACCGTGTCCAAAATCTCTTCGAGAATTGCATTTATCGATCGTGTTTACGATAACTTCACTAGCTTTTGCGACAACGACCGTGAATCGTAAATTAAGTGACAGATTGCGTATGTGATTCACAAAAACGAACCCCAATATGTCCGGTTAGGTGATTTTTGTTGGATAAACTGTGAAAAACCAACTCTGTCCAAATGAAGATGACTGTGAATCGTATAAGGGTGGTGGTTCTAGGGAGTCCACGCAGTGGAAAGTCAGGTTAGTAATTGCATTTCCTTGTTCAGTTTATAGTCATCTCGCATTTATTTATCCTAATATAGTTTAATTTGATCTCAATTGCGGTCAAAGACTCTTCTACCGGCTTTTTCCTTAATTGTTTTATAGAGATCAAGCTAACTGCCCAGCTACTTATTATCGTGTAATTTTTTTATCGACACCACTGTCCTACTATTTTGTTTAACCGCAAGGCTCGTAAAATTTTTCAAAAGCTTTTTATTACACGTGCAGAATATATGTCATTATAAAGGGTAATAAAATAAGAAATATATTATCATGGTCCGGTTTTCGTCGCTTTAAAAGCGAGCCCTGCAATTTGAGACGACCAAATTGCTTGTTGTCCAAGATCACACGACGTGTAACGGGAAATGAGTAATTTTCGCGAGCACAGAAATCTTTGTTCCCTTAAAAACGTTGAATTTTTTTACGACATGTGTCCCATATCTGAAATTACAGTAATCAGGCAGGTTCAATGTTAAACTAACTTTGGAGTCAAAGGTTTGTTTTTTGTGTCGAAAACAACGATCTTGTTTTATTTCTGTGGTGTTCTTGGTAGAGGTATTTTCCTTGTATATAAATAAATACATTTATATTTTAATGTATTGTATTATGTTCTATATCAGTCATCTAGTACCCATAACATAACACAAGCTCTGCTTAGCTTGGGGCTAGATGATGCTGGATGCTGGATTGTCCAGCATTATTTATTAATAATTTATAAGATTTTGTTAGAATCGATAGAGATTTGTATGTATTCATATTATAAAGTCTCGTGCGAAAATATAGATAACCGAGATGGCGTATCTTAATAAAATATTATGTTAATGAATTATTTCGGTATCAGTAAAGCGTAAACTAAATATTTATTTAGCCATGAATGTTATCGGTGCATTCCATATAAATCCAATATTCCATGAATAGATCACAGTGATTATACCTACCCACTCAACGAATGTAATTTATCAGCACTCAAGATGTTTCCTGAATGCTGAAACGTTTAAATTCAACATACCTAGTGCCTAATACACAACAAATAAAATGCACAACAATTTAATTATTATTTATCTGCTGTATTCTAATAGCTTTATTCCAATCACGTTCTCTAAAAAAATTAAACCTACTATACCCGAATTACCGAAAATTATTTGTACCTAGTTAATTCTTGATTAAACAATAATTCCGCTAGCATTCCATCCGCAAAGATTTCACGTGGAGATACTGTTATTGAGTAAGAACTCGCAGTCACATACATGGACCTGACTCGCTGACCCTACAGGATTCTGTGTCGTGAGCATCGGAAACTACGAGAGGCAAGGTCAAGCCTCAGTATTTAGAGATTACACAACACTTATTAAACATATACGTTGACACCGCAAAAATCAAAAAGCCTCTGACAGGCATACCTATGTCAGGCTTCATAAATGCTAGGGATATCATAAGATTCACAAATTACATGCCATCAAAATTAATTAACTAGGAATCCAATAAGAGGACATATAAGTGGTATTCTGCTGATGCATGTCTACAATATTAATAACAGCACTTAAGCAATTAAAGGAAATTCCATTACTTCTTTAGCAACTCCCAGCCGCTTAAATGCCATGCAAGTCTTTTAGCAAAACAGGAATCCGCGTTCAGATAGCTTTTTCAATAGTATGCATTGCGTGTGGAACAACGACCTCGACGGCTATGGCGTTAATGGGCGAAGAGTTACACAACGCTGGCGCCAGTGGCGGGCATCGCGGTCGCCGGGAAATCGCGCCGGTGACCCACCGGCCGAGTCGCGCTGCGACATGCGACTGCTTGTAATTGTACCTACCGCCCTAATTGTCCGCGGGCTGACTGCTGACGGACTGGCGGCGGCGATGCATGCGTTTGCAATTCATTAGTTGCATCGCCGGTCCCGCGCAGGGCCGACATGCGAAATTGTTTTCAAAGTAGATCCTGTCTGCGAGCCGCCCGTGGGAGTGGCCCCGCCACTCACGGATCCGCGGCCGACTAACATCGTTTATTGCCTAGGACGGTGCAGGTACTCCAGCTCGAAATTATTCTCAGAGCTCGTTCTTATAAATAGCTTATCCGCGCTTTATTTACACGTTATAATGGAGTCCGTTATGTGGACGCTCATTAAGTACCCGCAGCCACATATTTATCTCCGCGCCGATATCTGGGTCAGGCTATGGCTCCGCTCTTAAAAATATGATGTACTGCATGTACCCGAGCACCCTGTGGTTATCCGAAGAATGAATTTTATATTGGCACAGTTTCATTATCTCGAAGCTAATAAAGATTTTCAATTAAGCAGGCCTCTGCTGCTGCGTGCGAGCCCTTTTCATCGGGGAAGAGCAGCAACTTGCGTGAGAGCAATGCACTTGCATGGTTACAAGAGAAAATTACCGTGGCTTTTATGACACATACGAAAGATGATTGCATGTAGACTGTAGCTGAATATAATGGGTCCTTTAGTTTTTGCGCATGTTGCGATGGTGTCAAGCTGCACATTAATTTCTCGTCGGCGCGGAGAGCTTTAGGTATGTCGATGTTGGGACCCGGGCATGCGGACGGCGACCTTCTCACAGTATGATGTATAGTGCCGCGGTTGAAACATTGATGTATTGCTGACACGCTACACTCGCCGCATGCCAATTCTGTCGTATTTGACTGTAATGGGCTTCACGAAATTGAAAATGTATTAATTTATGTTAGTACCCGAATTTTAGGGTGCAATCGTTCAATCATCTTATTACTTTCGTAATATAAAATGCGTCGGCCATGGCCGCTATGAATATTTCTATAGATAACATCAAGGGTTTTTTCAACACTGCTGACCTCTTCAAACACTGTCAATACCGATCGTTGTAAAATACCAGCCGTCATCGCGGTCCGTTCGACATGTGATGGATGATCGAGGTAATCTATTAATTACCCATAGTTCTCTAGTCTGCCATCGAGGTCCATCATCGGTTCCTCCATTGTTTCTGCTGCCGCTCCATCTATCAACCCACGTGGTGCCATGTTGTTTGATCATCGTAATTTGTCTTCTACGCTTCGGCGATTATAAAACTTATTTTTGTTTATATCCAATTGATCGGTCTCTGTTTAAGATGCGATGATTAAGTTCTTATACTTGTTGGCGTATACTGTCAATATTTTATTACATTGTCATATTATTAACGTATCTACCGCATTTAGTACAGTAGGTACCATAACTGCAAAGGCATCATGTTCTTACAACTTAAAAGGGTCAACAGTCTCGTACAAGAGTAAATTTATACAAAAGGTATGATTGAAGTCTAGATAATGTAGAGCGATGCCTTAGTTAAAGGCGTGCAAATATTCAATTCCGCATGGTTCCAGTCGAAGTAGACCAACGAAACTTTATCACAACACACGTAATCGGATCGGAGAAAGTAATGCGCTTATTGCAAATACGCGGATAAAAAAACGAAAGGAAAACAAGAGTGTGGAATTTTGATCGTATTTCATAAACCACTATGTTGTAACGGCGCCAACTCAAAAGGTTCTTGACTCGAACTTTATTGATGTGACAACTGTGTAATACGATTTCTTATCTTCTATTGCTGTTGTAGTGGTCAATAAACGTACACAATAGTTTATCGATAATACTTCCAAGATGTGGGATTACGTTATCTTTAACAATTTCAAAACAGTAGGTAATCGTTGAGTCTTGGGTGTCTTGCCAAACATATATGTTACTGACAACATCATTTACAAAGTAATCGATAAACTTAAATCTTGTGTGTGTAACACCATGTATTACGTTGCCATTGCCTATATTGCTCGTTAGTTCATCTGAACCCCAAGGCACATCCCTTGTGATCTAGTTTATAATTGAACAATCTGGAACGGCCTATGCATCAATGTGCTGCGGTGCCTTAGGGTACATCTAACCAGACCTTCCCGCTTGCTTCTTGTTTGAATCTATGACTTCCTTCTTGTCGGCGTAACGTGAGTTTTCCATTGGGAACCAAGCAAAGGAAGAAAATAAACGTTTATTGATGCCCTCTCAGAGAGCTTTAACAATATTATCTTGTACATTAAGGTTCTTTGTAACCATACATGTTTGATGTCTTTGTACATATTTCGTCGTTTTCAACTCTACAAAACGAAGTCTTTCCTCGTTACCAAACAAAATGCGGTTTTTTACTTTCTTGCTGTCTTAGAAAGTTCACCTCACCTCACCTCGACAACCTATATTGTTTCACTGTTGAAGGTAGGCCTCCCCGGATAAGTGCCTTTTTGACTTTTATCTCATAGAGTGTAATGCCCCCGCGCTAGGCATGCAGCTTGAGGATCGCAGTTCGGTGTTATAATTGTTCTGCAGGGAGCGCTGCTTTCCGCCCTGGTGAATATCCCTAAGTCGCTTGCGACACCCGCGGGAAGAGTTGGGGTGGTGCAAATTGTAAGCTGGCACCACACAGCAAAGGAAGTTCATCATTATCATTCCCATGGTTAATACCTTTATATACGTTAAAGCTTGTCCGAGCAATCTAAGTATACCTATTCCTACCAATCCTGTATATTGTCTCCCAACCAGTACGCTTAGTGTGAATTGTTATACTGTTTACTACAAAATTTGTGTTAATCTATTTGCCATGAAATGTGACAGGGCTCCAAGCGGGTTGTTTACTTATCTCTGACATTTCCACACAAAATAGAGTAACGCAAACTTAGTAGAAAACAGTATGGCAGTCCACATTCAGCATATAGGGCAACCAGGTTATTAAATGTATACCGGATAGGTACTTGAGATAGTTCTCGTTAAGAGAACCTACGTCCAGATTCTAAGGCGCCGGCAGCCGCTTCCAACAGTTCCAACATGGTCATAAGAATGCGCTCGGAATGCCACCAAGTCCATTGTCATGCGCCTGCGCACTTGCGCAGTGCATGCAGTCATGTGATATAATATGGCATTGTGCAGTTGTGTAACAGCTGGGTCAAGAGACTGACGGATATGGGCAGGCTCCTTTGGGAAGCGAAATGATTTGAATGTAAAGTAGCTTGGGTAAGCTTTTAATTAGCTATTAGATAGCCATGTTTATTGCTAGTAATCAGCGGACAAATGGTCTTAGTCGGAAGTTTTAAAGGCTTAGTTTTATGTTTCTGTCCGATAGGTATTTGGCATAACTTTCCTTACTCCGGCCAAGCTCAAGATATAATCTTTTTAAACATCGTTTAGCCTAAAATCACTTTCTTTTTGTTGATTTTTCGCAGAAGTTTCATTACTTCCAACCACTTGTCCCTAAATGAGCTCCTCAACAATGCATAGTGCTGACAATTAATTTTCGAACACGACGCCAAAAGATTTTTTTTGTTTTTATCACACACTTAAAATAATAATGTTTATTAATCATAATTAATAACTTAAGCTTGTGTATAGTTCCAGAAATTCGTTGACGTAGGCATCTAGTAAATACCTCAATATAAAAGATAATGACAAGTCTTTAGAAATGATCTAAAGATATCATCCACTGTGATATTCACATCCCATTTATCAAAACCGTAGCTAAACAACAATAGCCCAAACAATGCTCTAGTCAATTGAAATAAATACCGAATGTAAAATTACACGTTTTGATTCAGTGGTACCATAATTATAGACATCAAGAGAACCAGTGCTTACGTTGAAGATCGTAACTCTTGAGTCAAGTCAGTCGTTTGAAGTTAACAGGTACAGTTCCGAGCAGCAACTCTGAGGCCCTTTTACTTTTAAACTTCTTGATCGTAAAGTTTTAGAGCTCTTCCAAAGGGTTTATACATATCTTCGGTCAAAACAGTGATGAAATTTGTAAAATTAAGCTTGCATAATTTAAATAATTTTAACAAATATGTACATAAATAATGCAGGGTAATCCACACAACATTATCTACCCAAAACTAAGCAGACCGTGTGTTGTCTTGTATTGTTACTATACTATTACAGATTGCAGCTGAATTAGGTAATCTGTGAGTACTAGAAAACTGATGTAGGTACTTAAGATATTATTTGACTTAGTTAGATATTTTGTTACACCCGGGACAACTACGAGTACAGTTTGTTAAGTCAGTGACGTTTCAATGTATTTTTTTATTTTATTAAACAATTTTTTTTTACTTAACCTCCTTTAGCTCGATACACTTAGCCCAACGATATTCCAATTTCTTTAAACCTTCTAAAAATAAATCTTCTCGAACTGTAAATTTTTGCTTGAAGGATATGATATTATCAGATACCTAAAGCTTCTATCACTGACTATACCTATTTGTCCACCATTCAAACGCCGGGCGAAACGAACGTGTAATCATGTTTTTGAATAGACGAGCCCTTTGACAGGATTTTTCGATTCTCCACACTGTCGGTGCTTCGGTAGCAAAGCGACTTGCATCGTCATTCTTGGTAACTGTTTGTATTGTAGACGGGAATACTGGGAGTGAAAAGACTAATCAAGCGATGATTGCTTCTAGAAAGTGGGAGGTTTTCGTTTGATGACCCTGTGTGATTGGTGATGCAATGATTTGTTTATTAGGTTTTTTCCGTGATAATAAGGAATTGTCGCATCACGTACTAGATTGTATAAAATGAAAAATTTTACAGGGTAGTAGCAATGTAACCACTGTCAGTAGGAAGAAAAAAAAAACTTGAACTTGCAAGTTGCAAATCTAACATTCACAACGGACGAGAGAAATACAATAAAAAAATAAAAAAACTGTCATAACACTAAATTGTTTCGACCTGCGATTTGCTACAAAGTGAATGGTATTCACAATTTTTCTGGATTGTTTTTCGTTCTAGAATCCTAAACATGGTAAATACAGAATAATAAATATATAAATTATGATTGCTGTTTCCAATTTAACTGGCATTTTTTTTCTATATGAGAAATAACTTTTTGACTCTACTGTATCGTTTTCATCTCTATAATACCTAGTCCGGAATCCCGCCTTTTCGGCTTCAAAACACATACTTAATTTGTAAGACCATTGACTCATATATACCAAAAAAAGTTTGTCTTCCATCGTAAGTTTAGTCGCAAACCGATCTCCTTAAGGCATTGATTTAAAAAGGGAAGATAGGTTACGTTCTCCCAGCGCTTACGCAAAAAATGGCATGTGTTACAACTACACGCAAACACATACGCTCACAGTTATATTTCCAGTCCTGTGCAAAAGAAAGAAGAACAAAGACGGAAAGACGTATCTAGGACCGAAGTGAGACTGAGATAACAATATTTCACGCGAATCACGGCCGCCCGTGCCGCCGGTCAGACGGTGACTGATGTGGGAGAACACAATTTTACACAATTTAAGGTTGCCACTTTCGAGCAACCAGTACCTCATCTTCGTTTTTAATAAATCAATGCCTTAAGGCCACCTTTTGTCATGCGCTTTAACCTACACCTACTTCATAGAGTTTATTATGTTTAAAATTATTGTTTATTCAGCATTGTTATTTGTTATGATGACTTTGTGATTAATAACTTCTTTCTTTTGTTGCAGCTGTAGTAGTTCGCTATCTGACGAGACGGTACATTGGGGAATATAGCTCTACTGGAGGTAAACTGACATTACTTACATTCAGATTGACATTTTATTTATTTATTTATTTAGAAAACAGTAGTTAGTTTACAGTTTACACTAACTACGCTAAATACATATATTAGAACAATAATTAATTAAAAATACAGTACATATGTCGCAGCCGGAACGTAGAATTAGCCCGTTTGTAAAACGGCTAGGCCGTTTACAAAACGGCGCCATTCAGCTAAATGCCTAGGCCAATCGTTGAACGATCGGTGAAATTAACGTTCTACGATATGGCTGATCGTCTGAATTAGCCCGTTTATAAAATGGCTAGGCACCATTCACCGTGCCCAGGCCGATCGTCAAATGAAGACAACTGCTTTTGTGTACGAGGCACCCCGCCTGCGCAGAATCTACAATTACCTACCTATATTACCCGCTATGATATCAATTAGATATCTGCCAAGGAAAGTGGCTCCGAAATTGGGTTCGGAGTACTAAAGAGACAGAGATACCTAGCTAAAGTAGAACAAAATTTTAAAAGTTGGTCGTTTGTTACCGTGGATACTATATCATGCATTTAAACTGTTGCTGCTGTTATTTTATCTTTACTACATTCTCAAACTCAACAGGCTGTACTGCTGGACGCAGACCTCCCCCTGATTAGCTCCTTATTGGCGTTTCTACTTATAATCTAAGGCACTGGACACTACTGAATTTTTAATGGGATTTTATGGGTTATACTTTCATCCCATAAAATACGTTTTTTGGTACCTAAATTTCAGCGTTCTGAAGTTTGGTTAGGAAATATTTAAGCAGGTATTTCTCGCACAAGCAAAACCGCGCTCCATAACTTACTACTAATTAGTGATCCATGGTAAAAAAAGACATTCTACCCCTGACTTGTCATTATGATAGTGACTTATCATGACATTTCTTTGTTTACAAAAAATATCCAGGTTTCTGAATCTCTCTGTTTTACAATCGGGCTAGTTTTGAGTCAGCCAAAACGTTGAACGTTGAGCGTTCTACAATCGGCCTAGGCGTTTAGCTGAATGGCGCCGTTTTGTAAACGGCCTAGCCGTTTTACAAACGGGCTAATACTACGTTCCGGCTGCGACACATACACAGTAATAAAAATAGAACCAAGTAATTAACAGGTAAAATTAAATGGAGAAACATTGTGATTGTATTGTGTAACATGTATTTGCATAACATAATAGACCCTTCGTCTGGTATTGATCTGTTGAGCTACCTCTAGATTGTTTGCAATAGTCGGCAGTTAGCTCAATTGCTTCAATCGTAAATACTAGTTGTAATTATTTCTATTATTTGATTGTTATTTTCGTTTACAAAATAAAAAAATAACATTATATTTTTATTAAACCTAGACTAGACACTGATATGGATTTGGTTGATACTAAAACTAAACTAGTTTCTATAATTTAAGTGTTAAAAACCTTTAGTTTTAACAATATTTTTAAGTTTTGCGAGAGAATTTAAAAGGATAGATACATCTTTGGTTAGTGAATAAAGTTTAGTTATTGCCTCAACCAAATCAACCATTATGTCCCATCTGTTTTTGGCTGTGGTGTCTGCAATTCTGCATACTTTAGTGCACTTGCACCGAGATTGTGTATTAATATTATTATTATTCATTTACCCCTGTGCAACATCTCAGGAAATGACATTGTGTCATGACATTAAAAAGCGGAGCAATTCAGCTGATATCAGTTTTTGTCTTTTGTCGTAATCGAGTTAAATGTCTTTCGTATCGACCTTTTAACTTGTCGAACTGCGTCACTCGTTTTATGATTATGATATAAAATGTTAAGGTAATAACTTTCATAACATGCAGTGACGACGATAACAACCTCTGGTCACTGACGGAAGACAAAAACTTCCTAAATAATACCTAGTCAGTAGGTACAATCGCCAAACGTAATGCCCATACAGTTTGAAACTATTTTGCTTTGCGTTAAAAACAAAAGATATCGAGCAAACCGGGGTTGGCAACTATTCACTTCACAGAAAAATCACCCTAGTGGTAAGGCGCAATTTTTGCTGACTATACATGGTGCCACGTAATTTATGTGTACCTACTCGGACGAAAAAGGGTGATTCTGGATCTCAAGGGGTTACATTTTGTTATACGATTTTTTGAGTTTAGAACTTTAAATGTCTCTTTAAATAAAGATTAAAAAAAAAAAAAAAAACTTTAAATGTTTGATGAATGTATAGTTAGCAAAAATTGCGCCTTACCAACCACTAGGGTGATATTTCTGTGAAGTGAATAGTTGCCAACCCCGGCTTGCTCGATATCTTTTGTTTTTAACGCAAAGCAAAATAGTTTCAAACTAGATAGGCTTTACGTATGGCCATGATACATGGTGCTACGTAATATGTGTAGATACTCAGACGAAAGAGGGTGATTCTGGATCTCAAGGGGTTACATTTTGTTCTACGATGTTTTGAGTTTAGAACTTTAAATGTTTGATGAATATATTCTATATTCTCTTTTTTTGTATTTATGAGTCAACGGAATTCCCTCAGTTCAAACAAATTCCCAATCGGATAAACGCCAACAAGGCGCTTATCAGAGGAAGGCCTGCGTCCAGCAGTGGCCCAATACAGGCTGTTGAAGTTGAGGTTGAGGAATTCCCCGCGTGCCCGATCTGGAGGCCTAATCTGTAAACAAAAATCGAAGTTTTTCAGCAAAACCTACTCTTATGTCGCTTACATAAGACAGCGTTTGCGCAGAAACATAGCAACGACCATTGGGTTTTCGTCCGTAATACACAAACAACGTGACACCGTGTATAAAAAAATAAAAGCGCTCAACGCATCAAGATATCTACTAAATGGCTTAAAACTCAGTTCTAGTCAAGTTCTATCTAATGTCTTAATGTTTCTATGCTATTTCTACCATTCAAAAAATATTATTTAAATTCTACCGTAGCAGACCCGTTGCCAAGAACTTTACGCTTCCGCTTGTCTGGATGTTTGTCCCGAGGCTGGACAATATACCGTAATTCTCTTGTTACAGATTTCCTTTATCAACACAGAGTGGCTTTCGACGGCGCCATTTCCGAAGTTGAAATACTAGATACGTCTAATTGTGCGGTAAGCGAGTCATTGCTTCTTATACTGTAATCATGGGTGCTCAAACTTCTACACCGGTCCTTGGAAATCATAGACAAGGAATTGTGATAATAATAACAACTTATTGAAAACTATAAAATAATTCGACTCGGTTCTCGATTTTTAAAGCTAGAGTTTGTTTTCACAAAGAGATTTTGTGAAAACAAACTTTAGCTCAGTTCGTTGTGATTGCAATCGGCTATATCCATTGATTAATTAAAAAGGGAAGATAGGTTACGTTCTCCCAGCGCTTACTTCAATATTGGCATGTGTTACAACTACACGCAAACACACACGCTCACAGTTATTTTCCAGTCCTGTGCAATACAAAGAAGAACAAAGACGGAAAGACGTATCTAGGACCGAAGTGAGACTGAGACAACAATATTTCACGCGAATCACGACCGCCCGTGCCGCATCACGACCGCTTGTGCCGCCCCGGTCCGACGGTGAAAGAGGTGGGAGCACACAATTTTACACAATATGAGGTTTCCACTTTCGAGAAACCAGTACCTCATCTTCCCTTTTTAATTAATCAATGACTATATCCAATAGTTTCTGTCCCTTTGAAAACTTGAACAGCTACATAAGGGTCTGAATAGTCTGAAGATTGAGCACCGCTGCCATAGATTGTCTATCTGCCGTCACAAAACAAAAGCCCTGCCATCGACCAGGTAAATGAAGCGGTGAAATAATAGACAGGTCGAAACTTAATTTAGCGCTGAACAATGAAGATGTTTATCTACTGATGCCCGTACAATTTAATTAGACAAAGTTTATGTGGCTTGTAGAACGTTATCAGATGCGATCGTGCATGCCCCGGGGCGATTCCTACGCAAGGGCCCACGTCTGTTGCGTAATTGATGTTTTCATTATAAATGTTTAGTACAACTCGGATTTTTCCAGCTGTTTCAGAATTTTCTTTTTCGTTAAATATATTTTTGTAGCAACTTTTTTTGTCTTTATTCCTCTATATCCTTAGTTTCCTCTGGTTATTGAGGATTCATTTAAAACCTCGACAAAAATGAATACGTTGGACCTAATGTGTTTTGTCCGTGGAATTGTAGCGCCCAAATAGATGAATCGATTTAAATTTATTTTTTGCTTGCAAGGTGACTTGCATTCAATTGATATGAAAAAATGGATCTAGAGCCATTCAAATTATAATTATGGTCGTTCAAAAAAATCATTTTTGTATGTAACATTTGTTTTTATTTGCCTATATACCTCTAATATACTTCTTCGTTCTCTACAGTCTTTCGTAGATCGCATCAGTTTATTATTGGATTGGATCACATCTTGCCAATTGGCCAACTCTACTCAACATGACAGGTCAAACAGCGGGCATCGAACATTCGACACCCAAGCAATTCTCGACTCCATGTACGAATCGCATCTAAACAATTTGACTACGCATTATTAAAAATAATCGATAACGGAACTGCGATCGTCCCGAATCGATTGTCGGTTGCGCAATCGGCGGTATTATTCGGTGCAGCGATCGAATGGCCTCGATACTGGATTCCGTAGCGTACGCGAGATGGTGACTTCATTATAGTGAAGTTCACTGACTTTTCTTACGATTCTTACGTCGTTTATTTTCGTGGCGATAAAAATAAATGTACGGTTTTAGAATTGGATAGGTGTGATAGACTAGTGACTCAGAGATTTGGGTTTATAATCTCTTCGGTTTTGCTCTAGTTTGATAGGGATCTATGCTAAAACTTGAGGCACAATGCATATCTAGTGATACTTATTGATGAAATGATTAATAACTTGGAGTAAAACTACTTCTGTAGGCCTAGCACGGGGATTGTTGTATAGGGTAGAATAGAAAAAACGTCACTTTGCCATCGAATGCGCAAAATGTTTGAAATTAATTCCTTCAGCTTCAATAATTTACGCAATGTATGAAGATGCGATGTAATTTTTCTCTATTCTACCCTAGACACAATCCCCATGCTAGGCTAGCTAGATATAGGTACAAGCCCTTCGCAGAATGACGTCACGACTCACTTTTCTTTGCTCTTTCGAAAGCTAGGCTTACAAACTTGCATTAATTTCGCACCTATCCCATAGATAATGATTACGCTGAATGATAACGCGTTCAATGCGTTCATAAATGTGAGCAAAAGGTCTTTGAACCCAGCAGATTAGGTCACCGAAGAAAGTGAAACAATAACAATTGGAACCAAAACAGACCGTGCAGAATGCGAGCACGGTATTTTTGACCGCATGACCGCCTTCTGTCTACGGAATCCATAGCGCCAGTACCAATACCAACAGAAATAAGTTCGAAATTTAGTAGTAAAATGCATTGTTTCATATCATATGCGAAGTGTACACTCTACACTAGCAATGAAATTTGCGGAAGTTTTGCGTGTAAACGTAAGTTCCACGTGTATTCGACGACCTCTGTGGCGCGGTGGGTGTAAGTCCGCCTGCGACGCAGGAGGTTGCGGGTTCGATTCCTGACTCGGGACAAATGTGTGTACGATCTGCAGATCAGTCAGTCAGGGCGTTTGCTATGTATGTAATAAAAAATATCTATCTATGTAGTGTATTATTAAGTAGGTACCTATATCAGTTATCTAGTACCCATAACACAAGCGCTGCTTAGCTTGGGGCTAGATAATGCTGTGTGAATTGTACAACATTATTTATTCATATTTATTATGGTTGTTGAAAAATCTTCTTTTAATTGTCTCGTGCGTATTAGCTAGAAAAACTCATCTTCAGACTATAACGTCTTTTTACTTTATGTTTGATAGGGTAATGTAAGATAAGAGGTTTATTGGGTTCTGCTCGTATTATGGAATTTAGATTCTTAGGATCCTGCGGTCTCAGGAAATAGCTGTCCTAAGCTTCTTCCATCCATCCAATATTGTCGGTTGATGTGGATAGTCTCCCAACATTCCGTTAAGCGTTTCATCGCGATCGCTATCCAACAAGTGTGTATGTATTTTGAATTCCTCCTTAAAACTGTAAAGCGAGGGATCCAGAGGCCTTTGTGATGTTAGTAACGAAACGTGATTGGGACATTTCCTTTTTATATGGCACTAGCAGTGCCTCGCGGTTTCACCCGCGTTGTTCCCGTCCCCGTCCCCGTGAGAATTCCGGGATAAAATATAACAGATCCCTGAAAAGTAAGCTTTTTAATGATGAAAGAACTTTTTAAATGGGTCCAGTAGTTTCGTAGCCTTTTCAATATACACAAACAATCAAATCTTTCCTATTTATAATCACACTAATATTATAAATGCGAAAGTTTGTATGGATGGATGTTTGTTACCTCTTCACGCTAGCTACTGAACCGGTCAGGCTGAAATTTTGCATACAGGTAATCCTAATCCTGGAATCAAACGCTACTTTTCCCTTAAATCTGTTCCAAGGGATAGAAATCACCTTTAAACGTTTCCATAGGATCAACGCGTGCGAAGCCGCGGGGCGCAGCTAGTATTAGTATAGATATAGATTTGCGCATAGTTCTCTATCCGCACGATAGCGCTGCCAAATCGACCTGGATCTCTCGGCAGTCTCTTAACTTACGGTCAAATAAACTCGCCCCTCTGCTAGCTTAGGAAGTTTCACAAGCACGAAAGTAACCTTTAAACCATTGATTTATTAAAAAGGGAAGATGAGGTACTGGTTTCTCGAAAGTGGCAACCTCAAATTGTGTAAAATTGTGTGCTCCCACCTCAGTCACCGTCTGACCGGCGGCATGGGCTGTCGTACTAGCGAGAAATATTGTTGTCTCGGTCTCACTTCGGTCTTAAGTAGGTAATTTCCTTCTTTGTTGTTCTTTGTATTGCACAGGACTGGAAATATAACTGTGAGCGAATGTGTTTGCGGGTAGTTGTAACACATGCCAATTTTCGAGTAAGCGCTGGGAGAACGTAACCTATCTTCCCTTTTTGATAAACCAATGCCTTAAACCCTTAGATCCGCGGCTGCCTAGCGGAACATGTGCGGTGGGGCGATGCGTTCGCCGTGGTCTACTCCGTCTGTGAGAGACGATCCTTCCTAGCGGCGGCAGAGCTGCTCTCCCTACTGGAGCGGACAAGGCTGCCTGGATGTGCAGCCGTTACCCTACTCGGGAACAAACGGGACCTCGAACACGCGAGGTAAGCATTTTGTCTCGACTCAACCCTAACCTCAGCTACGATACTTCAACGAGCTGGGCTAGTTAGGGCCTGCTTAGGCAGGGGGATAATGCACAACACACTCCTATGCGAGACGTCCGTGCAGATCTTAGTTCCCACTTAGAATTAGAATTAGAATTAGAACCTCAACGGCCTTTATTGGTCCACTGCTTGACGCAGGCCTCCTCCTGATTAGCGCCATAAAGGCGTTTATCTCGTGAATGGTAATGCCCATAATGCCCACGCTAGAAATGCGTGATGGGGATCGCAGTTTGGTGGTATAATTGTTCTGCAGGGAGCGCTGCTACCCGCCCCCGATGGATATCCCTTAGTCGTCTCTTACGACACCCGTGGGAAGAGTTGGGTTGGTGCAAATTTTAAGCCAGCACAGCTAGCTAGCACCACACAGCTGTCTCGACTGCTAAACAACCTATTTGGTGAAGGTCACTTCTTTGCTTTACTTTAAAAAAGATTGAAGTATAAAAACAAGGTGATTACATTATTTCCTAGTTTGACTTATGTTATTTTACATTTCTGACGTGTCCAAGAGTATTTTGGGGGTAAGGTCTATAGTCTTTAGTAAAGAAATGAAGCTCTGAGTTTTGTATTACTGAATCACAACAGTGGGTTACTGGTCAAGCAGTGGGTCTGTGTTTCACTGGAGATTTGTCAGATTTTCAATCCATGTTACTCGATTCTGATTAACATTTTACATCATTGTGTGTTTGTCTGTGCAAATCAGTTTAACATATTTTTTAATCTTCAAACGGATGAATCGATTTAGTCTTGTTTTAAATGATAATATTTTAATGATTTTTCTAAGCTTTGATCAGAGACATTGTTTGATGAAAACCGGGCTACGCGGGTTTTCATCATCTTCTAATTGATATTACATCTCGATTGGAAGTCAAATCATCGAGGGTAATATTTTTATCAATTTTTTAACTTCTATATCCTGTCTCTTAGGGAGGTCCACGCCGAGGAAGGTCAGGAGCTGTCTCTCCGCTTCGGGTGTCAGTTCTACGAGGTGTCAGCGGCGGAGTCGTGCGCCGGCGCCGCGCTCGCTTTCCACGCGTTGCTGCGGGAGGCGCGCTCTCTGGCGTTGCTACTGCCCACGCCGAGACGGAAACTAGCTGCTTACTCAGTCTCTAAGGTAGGAACTGGGTACTTAGTCCTTCAGGTGTCAGTTCAGCAGGTTGGAACTATACACACTGACTTACAGGTACTGCTTAGGCAGAAACTGTTGACTTAATCTGTGTTTAAGAGCGGCCAACCCGTCTTACTTTTCATACAAGTGCTCTTGCGTGATTATGGCGTTGTACCAGAACTTTCTTTGAAACTTTTAACTAATTAGGTATCGTGTGCACTATATCTAGGTTTCTTTTTTAACAAAACAGCTAAACTTTGGAGAAACAAAGTCAGTATAAAGCCTCCAAAAATCTCACAAATTTTACCTGAACTTTGGGAGTTCATAATGTACTCATAAATTGTAAAAGAAATAATTGTAATGGAGATTCTAAACGACAAAATTTTATTTCACAAACTTTTAAGGCTTACTGAAAAACACGTAACACGTGGAACAAGTTTTTTGAAATTTCCTCAAACTATTCCAATTGCCGACTACCCGCGAGTGAGCGGCGAAAGTAACCGAATGCCAACCGAGCGATTAGGCGCTTTCTTTCTCTTTACGCTTTGCCTCTTTTTCTAACTTTGCGCTGGAAGAAACATCTTTTCAATCACGCTAGCGTTGACGATTGTAGGACCGGGAAAGGCCGCCTTAAGGTAGGAAGAGCTGCTGACTTTATCTTCTAGGAAGGTACACGCCAAGATAAAACTGACTGCTTATTCTGGGTCTAAGGCCCGTATAATATAAGCTCAGTCATCGATATTTGCTTGAGTAATGCTTTTCTATGGCATACCACCCAAACATAGATATATGCCTAAGGAAGCTTTTATAATACGGTTCTACTGTAGGATATCTTGCTTGGCTTGCATCTTCGGGTAACTCAGGTCTTCGAGTCTATTATTTGAGAAGACCCCTCCAGATCTATGGCCTAACTTTTCGTATGATAATATGATGAAAGATGAAATTAAAAAAGAAAATTACAATCAAATAAATTAAAACTAGTATTTACAATTGAATCAATTGAGCTAACTGCAATTGAATGATCTCCACAATCCATCATATGCAACTAGGGTTGCCAGGTGAGTCCCGAAAAAATACCGAACGACGAACGGGGGGGGGGTGTAAGGTAGGTCGAACAAAATATACCTATAGCAGCCATGCTCACTTTGAGAAAGTCATTCAAAATCATTCTTAGGTAGGTACCTTTTAGGTAATATGTAGTACCTACTTAGTTCTTTTTAACATATATTGCATTTGATGCAACCGCGTAGTGTTTTATTTGACACAACACGTTCTTAGCGCAGCTCGAGTTTATGTTGAAAAACACACAGTTCACTTTTCAGTCTCTATCCCAAATTCCAAACCCAAGGCGGTTTCGTTCATTGGTCCATATATTCCCCATCACACTGAAAATGAGCTCGACGAAGGCGTTCGACACGCGCGCGAACCTTGCGTTTGAGGGATATCATATCCCTACTTTTGTAGGCGCTTCTGAACATTAATACCGACTTTCCTCAAAATACCGGACATTGTTCTGTCCGGTATGACCATTAATTTTTTACCGGACAGGCCTCGAAAATACCGGACTGTACGCTTAAATACCGGACATCTGGCAACCCTATATGCAACCCAAGTCTAGCGCCACGTCATCAGTAGACGATTTCTAATATAAATGTTTTAAAATATATTTCTTTTGCAGGTAATCGGCACGATATTCGGTAAGAACAGCAAGAGCGTCAGGAAAAAACGTCCATCTCTCAGTATTTAATAATTTTACGCTAGATTTACTTAAATTTAGTTACTCACCCACAGACTGTTATGTAAATATTTTAAGTTAAGTTAAGATGTACAGTTAGACCCAGCATTTATAGAATTTAATATAATCCATTGTTTTTTTAGGGACTTTTCACTACCCCACGAAACTGTTTTCATATCACGCGTGAGACTAGGTGTGTTTTGTGGTCTACATATAAAGTAGTATTTTACTCTCTAACGAACGGTGTTTCTAAGTGTGTCAAAAAGAGCTAGTGAAAAATTAAGATTTCAGGCATATTATGTAAAATTATAGATACCTACCCATAAACTGGAATTCTTCAAGCTAGTCTCGATTTTTTAAGCCCGTATTATGAAATTATTGCATGTTTGCTCAGCTACAATCTATGCTTGAGTATCGCTTTTCGTGGCATAAACGTTACTCAAGCAAATCTATGACTGAGCGAGCTTTCTTAATACGGGCCTAGACGTTGTTGAGGAAAGCATCATAAGACCGTATTTAAAATAGTGTATCAGCTTACAAACTGTAAAGTAAAATATAATGAGTTCTTTTTCGTATAAAAATAAACATACAATTGTTCGATAAACCTCGCAGTAGAGTTACGTTCAAATAATGAAAGATGTAATTATTATGTACCTTGTAATTTAGAAGATAAGGTTTACAGTTAGGTATATTTGCAGACCTAATGTATAAAGTTGAAATAAAATTTTATATACTTACCGTACGTGTTTGATTTACTTCCTAGTGGGCGGTAAAAGTACTTATTTCATATGGACACGATTAAGTAATTATAAAGCCCGTTCTTGAAATGCTTGAGACGTCATCTTAAGGCATGTGGGTGTGGGGCAACTCAAGTTTCAATATTGCAATTGAATTATAATTGATCCAGCGTGGTATTGCAATTACACTTCGATAATTTTACTGTGCAAGGGATACTCATATTTAAGATGGTTGAAGCCTTACCTGTGTTTTGTGACAATTTTTTGGGTAGTTGAAGGGGGCTAGGTTTCTCCAGTAGTCGTTAATGTCCTAATTATCAGATTGTCGAGATATTGTTATTTTAGATTTCTTAAAATGACCTAAAACTCACCTGTAATTCCCCATTTTTTGAGCCCTCATTAGCTGAGATTTAAAGACGAGATAAATATTTCGTTTTTATAATATAATTATCCATCACACACCTGGGTATCAGTCTTCCAGGGGGTCGTCGGCCATCAGGTTTTCCACCAGTAGTCACCATCCAGTACAGCGTCGAAGATTCGTCATTATATTTTTCTTTCAAACACGAGTCTTTCGGTTTTTTTGGTTAGAACCCATAAGTCATTTTCGAGGCTTACGTAAGAACTGGACGTTGCGTTGGTTGTAGCGTTTTGTAAATGAGTAGTTTAGACCGGCCACGCAGCAAGCGTCTAGCGTGTGACGTCTGTCACACTGTAAAATATAGTTATCTAAAGATAGGTAATGAGTATACGCACAGTCGCACATTCCTATTTGCATACCTTTTCAGTGCGTTAGAAGCAACCGGCCAAATTATCCGCCTTCCTGAGGGCGGCGGCCGTGGCTTTTATTAGTTTTAATAAAATAAAGTTAAAAACGCGATTTAAAAGTTTTAAGCAAGCGTTCACTGCTGTCCCAAATAAATATTACTGATTGAAAATTATTTAACTTTTACGTAGTCGCGTTGTAGTTTTAACTTTATTTTATTTGCCTCATTTTTAGTAATGTTTTCTAAATTCTAATCCTGGAATCAACTATAGGTCACTTTAAATCCCATAAATCAATTCTCTTGGGATAGAAATCACCATTAAACATTTCCATAGCCACAACGCATGTGAATCCGCGGGCAGAAACTAGTTATAGCTAAGTATAAAGATGTTATTATCTGTACCAACAGGTAGGTAGGTACCTACTTACCTACCTGCCAACTGTGCTATTTACAACGATACACGAGCATATTTACTAACTTTGGGAGTTTTCACTCCCCCGGGATCTAAATCCCGTTATCCCGTTAGATCCCCGATTTAGTCCGGTGTCACCGAGCCTGTAACCACTGGCATGCTGAGACGAATGAAACAATACGTCATTTGTTGTAATCGGACTAGTAGTTTCAGCCCTACGTGGGAACATAAAATCGGCTTACTATATACATACATAATGTATGTATACTCAAATTCAGAATCGAAGATATTTTATGTCAACAAAGACATTCATCAGTGAAAACTTAACAAAATCTTATAACACAACATAAAACAAGGTAGGTAATAGCAAGATTATCACTAAAAACTAAAACACTAATCTCAACAACGCATAATTTCACGTGTGCAGGGAACAATGTTAAATTTAATTCGAAAACAAATGAGAGTCCATAAAATGATGAATGAAAACTTTCAAATCCAAAAATTGTTTCGAGCTTCTGTGTTTAGTTTCGATGATACCAATGTCCTTAAATATTTTCCAACAATATTCCTCAGGTTTTGTAACGGCTTTGTATACAAAAAATATCCAGGTTTTTGAATCGGAGTATAGCCGATTTTATTTTAGAGAGACACAGTGACACCCTATGTTTGTAGGTATGTATGTATTACATACATACCTACAAACATAGGGTGACAACCTCATAACCCTCCTCCGTTGGTAGTCAAATAAAAATATATCAGGGAAGTTAGGTTGTTATTTAGGTCGTACTACCTATCTACGGTAGTACAAGATTCTTAAATTAGAAAGCTAACAAAAAACTCACCGTATGTGACAACATGGTACCAACCCTTATATACAACAGCGCACCTACTTACCTATGTATAGCATTGACAGACAGACACCCCGCGGTGCGTTTCACATACATGGTCGAATCCAGCACTAATTGTAGGAACTTGTCGAAATAACGAGACGTTTTACACTTTTCCCTGTCTCTTTGGTAACGTTGCTTTCCTTTAATGTTACACAATATTGCCAAGGCGTATGTAAGAAGTTTCACTAAACAGAAAAACTCCGATGAAAGGGAAAATAAAACATCATCATCCGCAGCTGGATTTAACCCACAGCAAGTTCTGACGGCAGTTGGTGCTCACCGTCTGTTACGAGCCATATTGTATACTGTCTATCTATCGGCATCTTTGTTTAATTGTATATTTATCAACCAAAATATAATTTAAAATAAAACTGAACATCCAGAGTCTGTTCAAAAAGAGAAGAGTCGTGGGAATTGAGGACGCTCGTCTGTCAATTGACAACTTTTGTTGCGTTGACAACCACTGGTCTGTCATTGCAGTACGACTAAAAGTGTTAGTTCACCGTAAAACCACGACTCTTCTCTTTTTAACAGAACTCTTGCTATGCTGTAGTCAAAATTTTAAATCATATTGAATCAATGTTTGAATATGGCTTCATGTAACTCTAAATTTGATCCACTAATCTCACTAATGGGTTTTCCCATAGATTTTTGGTAATCTTCCTATAGATATCTATATCACTAAGTATTTTAAAGGGTATTTTTAAACTTACGCGATCTGAACACATTTTTAAGAACATTGGTATTTATCGCGATAATTTACCTATTTTTCGCAACGTTTCAACAGATTTACAAACTGTCGTTGGATGACTAAAAAAATAGGTAAATAAACGCCCGTTCCATAATACCAATTATATTATAAAGAGGTACCTAAGTATATTTACATATAAAGTTTGTCAGCGGCAATACTACAAAAAGCTATGTAAACACTGGCGTTTAGAAGCGTTTAGCTAAACAGTTAGACATGTGTTTAACAAGAGTTTAACTCCTGTCTAAGCCGTGTCTATGTAAAAAGTAAAATAAGTATAAAGTGTAAACCGTCGTTAAACGCAGTTTTATGACAAGGCTTTTCTTAAACACGTGCTCTGAACGGAATCTAACTGTTTTGTAGTAAAATCTCCGAAAAAAACCATTTCGGTTTTTTTTCAAATCTCCGAGTGACCGTATCCACGCTTTACCCAGGTACCGTGCGTAAAGTTACAGGCAGGCTTAGTATACAAGGTATACTATCAATATTCTCAACTAAACTAAGTACGTATATGCATAGTTAAGCTAGAGCAGACCGATTACAATCGCACCCCCGCCCCAGCCCGGAGCTAAGAGCGCTGGCGCCAGCTCCACAGAATAAACAAGTTGTTAGGTTCGATTTATTGCTCATATCGCCGAGCATCGGTATTCTACCCTGGATTTATACCGCGGAAACGATGGTCCGTGTGTTACGTAGAAAGCGTTCAAACTTGCATTTTCCTGAGCCCTAAGAAATAGAAGTCTGGTCTTTTTTTTTAATAACGCTAGCTAACCTTGACCGATGATTCAAACCAGTGATCATTCCGCCATGAACAACTAAAACTTGCTGTCACACGCTCAAAGATAAACATAAAGATAGAGATAATTTATTTGCAAAAACACGTGTTATCAGAGGTGGCAAGTAATTAATGACGCAACATGTTTGACCAATTTATATCGGTATGCAATTTATATCAAATTTGTTGACATTAGTTGTCATTTTTGACAATGGCTGCCATTTTTGAAATCAGCTGTTATTTTTGACATTAGCCGTCATTTTTTACATTTGCTGTCATTTTTTACTTTAGCTGTCATTTTTGTCATTTTTATTGCATGTTTACGTTATTTGTGTTTTGTCGAGATTCCGTGCATCGGGATTGCGTTCACTTTTTGTTTTCTTGTCGGGATAGCGTGTGTCGACTGTCGAGATGCCGTAGTACACTCAATGGGGGAGTAATTTGGGGTTGATATGAATTCCTTGGGTCCTTGGGGTCTTGGAGCACACGCAATTTATATAGAGTCCACACGTGATCGGAATGCTGGCTTCTATGTCGGCGAACAAATTAGCATTGCCATTCAACGTTGCAATGCTGCTAGCATTCTGGGCATTCTGTTTTCTAGTAAAGGCTCACATAAAAAAAATAGATTATAGAATTTTATTTGCTCGCTAGCAGCGCCTCGCGATTTCTACTACTACTACTACCTAAAAGCTAGAAGGTAAGTAAGATTATTTTATGATAGTTTTTCTCTATACCTACTAATATTATTAAGAGGAAAGATCTGTTTTGTTTTTTTTTGTATTGAATAGGCTCCGAAACTACTGGATCGATTATAAAATACTTTCATCATTAAAAAGTTTACCTTTCAAGGAGTAGGCATATTATATATTATTATAATATAATATTATTATTATTATATGACATAGGCTATATTTTAACTACGCAGGTGAAACCGCGACATGCTGCTAGTGAGTAAATAAAATTCTTTAAACTGAACTGAACAGTAAGTGCTGAAAAACGAACGCTGCCAGCGTTTGTTTATCATCCTTGGTACGAAAGAAAAATCTGGAAAGAAATCTTAACTATTTTCGATTCCAAACATGCCAAGTTTGCAAAACAGTCAATCAAAAATTCGAAAGAAAGAAAGAAGAAAGTTACAAACTGACAACCCCGACTAATTTACAAAGACAGCTAGGGATAGATTTAGTTCCCTTCCGCTCAATCGAGTCGCAATCACTTCTGAAGCACTTGCTGCTTTCACATGTTATTGAACGTGTAACATCGGTTCCTGTACCTATCAGACGTTATCGGGCGATCGGACGTGGGCTGGCATGCCAAGGCCTCCGTATTCTCGAGGAAGCAGATCGGAAATCTAACTGGACTGTACCTAGAGCTCAGCAAAAATTTCGTTCGACACATAAAATGCTATCCGAAACTTGTAGATATAAAAAGTTTATAGGTTCTTATTTTTTTTAAGCTTTGGCACAGTCTTTCCCTTCAAAATGAAAAGTTAGATATAAAATTAAGGCACCTAGTAGGTTTCTATAAAAGTAAACGAACACAGATGAATACCGAATTTTATACACGGCACTAAATTTTGTAGATTGCAATTGAATCGTTCATTATAAACATTTTGGAGAAAGCGCGTTTATGTCTTTTGTATCAAAAAAAATGAAGATAATCATCACCTTAACAAAACAGAAGTTTACATAATTAAACATAGGTAATAAAAAACAACAAAAGAACTGGCAGCCTTATCACTTAAAGCGATTTCTTCGCGGCAACCAAAACGATTGTGAGAAAATAAAAGACTGAAATTTGAATTATCAAACTGGCTGATAAACCTCGGTTTTCGTAAAGTTTTCGCATACTTCATATGAACTTTTAACTAGGTGGTCCAATTTTCATGATTCCTTTTTTGCTTGAAAGCTGGTGCTTCCCTTGTAATTCCATTTTAATTTGGTCCAGTGCTGACACTACTTTTTTATCACATAGCGCATCGGAAACCCCAACATTTCACCGTGATTGGTGTTTCTAAACAATTTTTTAAGGTGTTTAAAAAGCGCTGCTGGTTTGCTAAGACAACCAGCGGGACTCATCCTTCTGCACGTCTTCATTTTGAATAAGAGCCATCCTCGGGCACTGAAACTCTCGCTGTCCGATCAATATTAGTCCAACACGTCTGCAATAGACACCTGGACAGCACCGGGTGAAAACAGCAACTCATTAGATACCCACCGACAAGGTAAGTGTGCGACGCTATCGACCGTGCATGATCTATGAAAGCGTTTATGTGGTTTTGAAGGCGGTTTAACATGCCTTGCTAAGTTTGCTATCGATCATGCTCATGTTTTGTTAAATTCTTATTATTATGGCAATGATTTTATTATTAAGTCATGTAGACTTAATAATAAAATCATTCATTTATAGACATCACAAGTACAGAGTAACTTAAACATGTTTTTGTCATATAACTGCAAATTATATCAATAGATCAAAATAACATAGATTAAAACTCACATGCTTGGAGACGAGATAAAGAGATATACACCAACGATAAACAAACCCGCAGTACTTAACCTCAATTTCACTTTCTATTGTCGATTTTTAAACATTAAGGAAAGTACTTGATTTGAGATCCTTTTTTCATGTATATAAAAAAAAGATTAACGCCGTAGACCGAAAATCTAGGCATCTCTAAGGTAGACATGCTTGATGATAAAAACTGTGCGTTTGTGTGGTGTGCCATCTCCTACTGTATACGCTGAGGACTTCTCTATTACTTCTCTATTACTTCTAAGTCATATTATCGCAAACTTTGTAGTAGGTAAACAGTATGATAGTCGATGGCAGTTCACACTCATCATAATAGTAGTATTACTCCAGCTATAACGTTACGTGTCATAAGTAAAAGTTTTCGCAAAGCTAAAAATTCGCAAGCACAGTGTCACTAATTCAATCAAAAAGGGGTCAAGAACAGATGACCCTACAATCAGCGATATTTAGCGTCAATTAAAGAATTTAATGAATCACCGGTGAAAGCTAGATGCAATCAGAGAAACGAAATCGCGATGAGTGCGTATCGAGTGTCCGTTGGAAAGATCACGACAGTAAAGTGGTGGAACGTGCATCCGCTGATGAGAAGGATCCACAAACGAGAGTGAATGACCACTTGGTGTTCACGCTCGATTTTGAAGAGGCAAGATCGATATATAGCATCTTTTTTGTAAAACTAGCAATGCCTCGCGGTTACAACCGCGTAGTTCCCGTTCCCGTTGTAATTCCGGGATAAAATATAGCTTATGTTACTTCCTGAAAAGTAAGGTTTTAAATGATTAAAGATTTTTTAAATCAGTCCCTTAGTTTCGAAGCCCGTTCAATACAAACAAATAAACAAACAATCAAATCTTTCCTCTTTAGCTAGTAAAGATAAAAACTTTTAAAATATCAGCGGCCTTATCGCTAAAAACTATCTCTTCTATACAACCTTTGGATGGACAGGATCGGTTAGTTAGCAGTTGGCGGTGGCGTAATGACAATATAAAAATAAATATTTAGGCTAGAATAACATACGAACAGAAGCATAAGAAGTTTCATAAGAAAACATTTAGCATTTATTACAATAAAAAACCAGTTATAAGGTGGATATATTTATAAGTGGACAGATAGTACTGATGAACCAAAGCTTTGAAGATAGTAAGGAATTTGGCATGCCAAATGGAAACAGAGGACGTTCCAGAGTCGGAAAAAGGGAGGGTTACAAGGGGAGATATCAAAAGGATTTGCGGGTTCCGGTGGCAGCGTAATGAAGTCAACACACTAAAGTAGGCGACATGGACCGACGACGGATGGGTGGTTTCAGTGTTTGAATATTTGAGTTATTCCAGTTTTCCCCCTTAAATAAAAAAAAAAATAGCCGACAAAATAAGGCTTTGCTATTATTTTAATTTATGGTAAGTGAGCAAGTGCTATTTGCTCTGCGGCTTTGTACACTTTTATTAATTTGGGGGATAAAAAGTACCTCGTCCTTGCTTCTTTCACATACATAACGAATCGACGCAAATATAAAAATATCACTTTATTTCCATGCCATGTGTTTAGTTTAAAAAAAATTATATAGCGTCGCACACATACTATACGATTAAATACGCTTCAAGAAGAACAATAAATATATACATTTATTGTTCATTAAGATATTTTTGTTTCACTTCTTATAGGTGTAGACCTCAAACGACGTGTTTAACCTGCAATCGTTCCGATCGAAGAAATAATCCATGTATCCAAACTTTCATAATATTAGGTAATTAATAGCCAGTCCAGAATGTTCAAGAATAAATAGTAAGAAACAGGAATAGATAGAATAAACCTGTGTTGATGGTGATCCGGTACAACGATTAAAATCAATGTTGATAATATCTGCTGAAGGTTGTAATCTGATTACTCGAAGCGTATTTAATCGTTTCGTAGCTAATGAATGACGAAACCAAATAAATGTAGAGTCTATGACAAGTATGACGGGAGAAATAAGTCGCAATGTCTCGACCAGGAGATAGTAGAAACGTATCCAGGATAATTTGGCAGGGGTAAAACAATTTTACGGAAAAATTTTCGGAAATACATAAAAAACATACACACAGCTAGGTAATAATACATTTTTTTATTTTCTCTTCACAAAAAAAGGGTTTTATAGCTAAGTAGGTAGTAGTAGATAATTAGGTACCTGTTTGTGAGAGACTGGTGCCAGTGATAGCTGAACATAGAAGCTCCTTCTTTTTCGAAATCCGTCAAAAATACCTACTTATTTGTTTTTATTATCGTTACCTACACCTTACATAGTGGGTTATGTTACATAGCACAAAGGCAAAGATTTTCTATAGGCATTAGAAACTCACCGTAATAAAAAGTAGTAGGCACCTAAGTGCCCAATGATTCATAGGCAAATGTTTTGCGAGGATGAAACAGCATAGGATAAGGGTCAGGTGTGACACGTGTTCAGATATTTTTTGTTTACATTCAGCTACACTAGACAAATGTTTATCTAGGCACGCGAAAGAATGTAGCTAAGCTACCTAAGGAACAAGGCAACTTTAGTTTGTTTCTAAATAGTTAGGTAGGTAATTATTAGTGACTAGTTACCCATGTTTAGTGGTTTGGTAGAGACAAAGCTTTTGTTTTTGATAAAAACGTTCCACATGGGTAAATTTTGCTGCTTTAATTTTGATGGTCATCATAATTAAAGTAAGTTTCCTGCTTGTAAATGATTATTTTTAATTACATAGTAGTTTTGACAAGTTTTTGCATTATTGACCACCATGAAATAGTTATCTTCTTTGACACATAAAACTTTCGTAATGAGACTAAAGCTTTTCAAAAATACATTATTACTTTTAAATTTAAATAACGTATTATAGAATTTAAGGTCTTTTCTACAGTCTACAAGTTATTGTGGTTATTAATAATAGAATTTGTAACTCCGAAATTTCTATAATCCAAACCTCTTCCATTTTTTATTTGCTTTGTAAGTCTTATATATAATAAGACTTGACCCCAAATTTCGGGTCACGGCTGCTATTCTGCGCCCCTTCCTAGCTCCAACCCTGTTCCCAACTTATCACACACTTTCATCTGAACGTTTAGATGAAACGATTACCAGTTTCGTCTAATTGCCGCGTCTGGTGGAATCACTCAGGATGATGCATGACTGGGCTGCAACCTGTAGCTAATCGTACTGGTTTTCATGTTAGCTTCGGGGTTTATAGTTTTTAAGACTCGTTGGGAACTTGCTAGATTATGACTCAATTGTGAGTCTGGAGGTCAGCGCCTACTCCGGTAAATGGTAAAATCTAATAATTGATACTAGTGAATAAAAAATACCTTATATATTTTATATGTTATTGTGGTATCACATTGATACTTATCGCTAACCACCATAGCAGTTAGTTTTAATTAAACACTGAAATCGTTTTACGGAGTAGAGTCACAAACTCGTTGGATCAATAAAAATTATCTGTCTTAAATAAAACTAATAATTTGTAGCTTAAAATCAATCGATCAATCGGAACCGTCGTCGACGCCATGACGCTGTCTGAATTGCCCCGCTGTAGTGCAATGACGATGCCCTGCGCCAGATAAATTGATCAGTTGATCCATATGTAGATTGTTTGCAACAGACTGCAGTTCTGCTCTATTGTTTCAATGTAAACACCAGTTCTAAATTGTTTCCATTATTTGATTTAAATTTTCTTTGACGATAAAATCACAATGTCTATTTGCACCAGGTAAAAGTACTATACGGAAATAAATAGCAAAACTACAGGAGGCACTAGCACTATGTAAAGATAACATCAACGGCCATTAGATTCTACTTTACCTTTTATCTACAGCACCCGACCATTTCTAATCTACCTATCTGAGTATCTGAGCTTTAAGTTATCGCCAGCATCTGAAAACATTCGCTTAGTTTTATTGGTAACATTGTCATGACCAAGATTCTCGGCGTAGATTAGGGCTATCTCTACTCTACTGTACTTTATTATGCATATCTATGGCACGAAACAGTACGTCTTGCAGAAAATACGGTTTACGAGGTGTTTTTTTATTGACGACAATGGTGTCTGCCTGCGACGTACCTATAGAGAGAGGAGAGCAGCCGAAGTCAAATTCCTTACATGGTCATACATAGAATACAGCTGAATTCAAACGTTAAAGAAGAGATTTTTTTAGTCCCTCGCCTTGGGGAGTCTATAGTTTTGACAGAGGCAGAGTCAGAGTCAGAGTCAAATCGTTTATTTCTTTAGATTTACAAAATAAGCACTCAGACAATTTTTTTTTCCATATATAAACCGCTTGATAATATATATTAATTTATTACTATCAAATAAAAAATAAGGTGCAATTGACTTTATTTCACATAATTTTTTTGTCCACTAGCGGAAGAAGTGTCAATATATTGACTCTGACTCACTTCTTCCGCTAGTGGACGAAATAAACGATTTGACTATAGTCAAATCGTATATTTCTTTAGACTTACAAAATAAGCACTTAGTCAAGTCAAATTTTTACTATATAAACAGCTTGATAAATAGTAATTACTATAAAACAAGAAATAAGGTGCAATTGACTCTATTTCACTTCAATTTTTTTAAGTGAAAAAGAAAGAAGAAGAAAAGAGAGAAAGAAAATACATTTATTTGAAAGATGAATTTAGTGACGAAACATGATCGAGCCGTCTCCTTTTTGGATGGAATTTGCGAAGTCTCTGTCCACACGGTAGTGGCGCTAATTTGTCTGGGAAAAAGACGTCATGATCACGCCTTGAGTTCTTGTGTGTGAACTTGAAACAGATTCACACCTCAGGGTACATCATCAAGTGTTTGTTAGTATCAGTCGTTCGTTTTTTTTCACTTTTGAACATAGGGTCTTAATTGATATTTTGCCAATGATAGATTAATCCTCAGAAAATCGCAAATTCACGGGCAGCTAACAACTTGACTATAAAGAATCTTCAAAAATTACGTAATAGGACTAGTCAGACTAATATTATAAATGCGAAAGTTTGTATGGATGGATGGATGGATGTTTGTTACCTCTTCACGCCGAAACTTCTGAACGGATCTGGCTAAAAATTTGCATACAGGTAATTCTGATTTCCCGTAGGATAAAAATCACCGTTAAACGTTTCCATAGGATCAACGTGTGCGAAGCCGCAGGGCGCAGCTAGTTTTTAATAAAACATTCTTAAAATCTTTATTGCACACAAGTCATACATAAAATTTACAAATACTGGACATTTACAAAGGCGAGCTTAACCCTAAAAGAGTTTTCTAACAGCAAACCTAGGAATATACCTACATAGAATTAATGAAACTAGTGTGGATAGATAGTGCACTTACAAGACAAAAAGAAAATTATACACTTCAGTCTTGTTGAAGTTTTTACTGGATAACTTACATTACCGTGCCTAGTAAAGTACCTGGCTACAGAACAGACTACCACGGTGTGCTGCGGCCGCCAACCGCAAGGTATCCTTGTTCGTTACTTTATGCAATGTGCGATACATTGTAGCTTACATAATAAAATTCCTTCAAGATCATGCCTTTAATTAAATTAGATAATATGATTGTTTTGAAAAAATAATGAAAAAAATCTGTGTTTTTAAGTTTTGAGGAACAATTCGAAAATTTAAACTGTACGTAATCTTATCAAGCAAGCCTATTACTCTATAGATTTAGACATTAATGATGTTAATGCTTGGCCGTATGTCGCCCAATAGTATGTAAGAACATAAATTAGTTTATTAGACTTAGATATGCAAAGATTAATTAGTTGATAAGCGATAAACTCGCTGTGGTCTCTTTTTCACTTCTTGCGCTAGTGGTATTTTTTATTGTGAATTATAGTCAATTGCACCTTATTTCTTAGTCTTATTCTTAGATCAAAAATGGTTGATGGTAGGTTCCTATCTATTTCCTAATACATCTTTCACTTTAATATCCAGCTAACAACGGCAATTTATAAGTACCTACCTACATGTATTCCTAAATCAATTCTAGTGAGACAAAGACGTTAAACGAAACCAATCAGCGACATAAGTAAAAACGGCTATAAACAAAACGAGTTACCAATTGAATCATCAAAACATAACATAAATCTAAGTTTCGCAATAGTAATTGTAAAAATTACAAGATCGAATTGTATAATAACCGGACTGCGAGCCTGTATCACTTGTTATTTTAATTCAATTCAGGTTGTTGTGATTTTGTATAATTTTGGTCACTCACTAAGTGATGAATATAAGACTGAGAATTTAGAAATTTTAACTGTAGATGTTTTAGTTTTAGATAATAATAATTAATACTAATACTAATACTAATACGTACCCGGTAAAGACTTCCTCGACCGCTTTTGTTTTGGGATGATAAAATACCACGTAAGATGGTGGTTGACTGAACGCGCCAAATAAACGGGAAACAATAGACAACACACAAGAGCGTCAAACAGTGCTAAATTAAATATATAGTCGAGGTTATGCATACTAGAATCATAAAATAGCGTTATAGTACCGCAAGTTTTGAGTTTATTGAGTATGTACATTATAATCTTTTGTGCTTCTAGTAGGTACTCTTAGAAGATCTGATACCTTACCTACCTTTTGGTAGCCTCTACCAAGGCCACTGAAAGTCGCAAACTCGCACTTATTGTCAGTAAAAAATGCAGAAACTAAGCATCCTCACAAAACTTTGCTTCAAAGTGAAACATACTCGCCACAATATATCCACTCCTACGCATCATAGTATCGAATTAAGCACTTATATTCACTTAATGGTATAATCCAGATCGGTCACCTGTCCGTATTGACGAATGAGGTGCTTGTAGGATGTATCGAAGATCAGTGAAAGTGAAACTGTCATAGAGCTACTGGATATGATTCTGATTCGATGGATACTTATAATTTACCTATTGGGTAGATATAAAAAAATATATTTCGTCAGAGAGGAATAATTCGCCTTGCCCCTTGCCTCCATTCCTTGTATATTTTTTACAAGTTAAAGGATACAAGGCACTGGCGCTTAAAGTTTTAGTTTATTATCGTCCAAAGATATGTTTCTTAACTAAAATGTTTTGAAATAACCATTTAACGAGCTAAGAATGCTTACTTATTCTAATCTAATATGTGAGGACGACGAGGCATTTAGCTTTGGTGATAATGACAAGGTAGGTACCTATTATTAATTAAATTGAGCTTTGTATATACCTAACTAGCTAGTACGCGTTGTAACTGTGGAAACGATTAAAGATGACTTCTATCCCACAGGAACTGATTTATGGGATAAAAAGTAGCCTATGATTGATTCCAGGATTAGAATTACCTGTCCCTATGCAATTTCAGCCCTATCCGTTCAGTAGTTTTGGCGCTAAAAGGTAACAAACATCCATCCATCCATACAAACTTTCGCATTTATAATATTAGTGTGATAGTGTATTGCTTACTTATTAAGCTTTATGTTATTATCCTGAATATTGTTTGAATAAAATGATACAAATAAAATAGGCCCCTTTGACATCCTTAGAAGGTTGAAGGCCTCGTACGCTTTGTTTCTATGATAGATTTATTTCATAATGAGACCTGATTTACGAGATAAAAAGTAGTCTATGGTCATTGATTTAAAAAGGGAAGATAGGTTACGTTCTCCCAGCGCTTACTCAAAAATTGGCATGTGTTACAACTACACGCAAACACATACGCTCACAGTTATATTTCCAGTCCTGTGCAATACAAAGAAGAACAAAGACGGAAAGACGTATCTAGGACCGAAGTGAGACTGAGACAACAATATTTCACGCGAATCACGACCGCCCGTGCCGCCGGTCAGACGGTGACTGATGTGGGAGAACACAATTTTACACAATTTGAGGTTGCCACTTTCGAGCAACCAGTGCCTCATCTTCGTTTTTAGTAAATCAATGTCTATGGTTGATTGAATTAGAATTAACAGTTTTCAAAAACTTCGATCCGTTCAGTAGTTTTGGCGTGAAGAGGTAACAATAACAAACATCCATCCACCCAAATCGATTGTCGATTGTCCAGTATTATTTATTCATTTATTTTTACCTATATATTATAAAATAAACTATTGATTAAGTTTTCATCCCTGGCACAAACGTCTTAAAGTATGAAAAAGCTTGTATTATTGCCATTTCTAGTTATAACGAATCTTTGTACTTGTTGGATGTCCAAGTCAGCCAGATAACGCTAAATGGCTAATTCGTATTTGTGTTCATGTTGCGTAATTCCCGTCTATTAGCTGGCTATTTATTTAATGAGGCAGTCCGTAGCTACTGTACATTGTCAGTCAAACCGATGTTATGACAGTGCATGATAAGAAAGTGAGATTTTGAACGGTATTTTATTCGAAAGCCCACTAACGTTTTCTTGTTGGTATACCAACCAGTGCGTGCTTATTTTTGGTGAGGTATTGTTAAGTTTATTTATTGAAATCAAACCGTATTTGAGAACTGATTAATCTACTTATAGGTAAGAAGATTAACCTGTTTAACTGAAAAAATTTAATTTTAGCCCCGAAAATATTAATTATTGGGAAAAAATCTTTGAAAAATTATTACAATAGTTTTTAATCAATGAACGTAGTGATCTATGAGGAAGGTAAAATTAATGCTGGTTTGTGTTGTGATAATTACCTATTATTTGTAGTTGTGTGGCGCTGGCTTAGAATTTGCACCACCGCAACTCTTCCAGTGGGTGTCGTAAGGAGCGACTAAGGGATATCCACCGGGGGGCGGGCAGCAGCGCCTCCTGCATAACTATTCTACCACCGAACCGAAGCTGCTGTTGCTTATACAACATCCACGGGCTGCGCGAGAGGGGTCCATTTTAACGTCGCCCTCACGCCACCACCATGGCCTTGAAGACCATCACCATCATTATTATCTATACCTTCACATCCACATCCACAGCCTGTATCGGTCCACTGCTGGACGCAGGCCTCCCCCTGATAAACGCCTTATTGGCGTTTTACTCATGGGGGGGTAATGCCCATAATCCCCACGCTGGGCATGCGGGTTGGGGATCGCAGTTTGGTGGAAGATTTGTTCTGCAGGGGGCGCTGCTGCCCGCCCCCCAGAAGATATCTCTTAGTCGCCTCTTATGACACCCACTGGAAGGATTGGGGTGGTGCAAATTTTATGCCGCCTTATCTTCTATCTATCTATCTATACCTTGACTTCGTCCATTACTGAAGTCCAGTTGTAAGTTAAGTAAGTAAATGATCACAATAAAAAAACAAAGCTTACAAAACTTAGATTCCAAAAAAAAACTTTCACGTTTTTGTTACAACTATACGGAAGTTCTCGAGTTTCTGCCAGTGCCTATAAGGTTCTACGGAGTACAGATAACAAATACTACAGTTTAAATAAGTCTTGAGAATACAAGGTATTGCACTTTCCTTGATGAAAGGCCGTCGTATTTAATACAATTCTTACAAGGTTTATTTGTTTTAGGGATATTTGTAAAGTTATTATGCTTATTTGCATATAAATATTTGGAAACATTAAAGGTACTCTTTTATTTTATTTCCTTTCCGACTTTTGCAATGCGTACTAATAAGCTCATCATACTCAATAAACCGTATACCTAATATACGGTTTATTTTTTCTGACTAAATCGTTTTATGTCGATAAAAAAATTGTTGTTTGAATTATCTATTCGACGGAAACTTTATACCTAATAAATAGGTACTTACATTCTTGAATCCTTTGATGCGTTCTAAATCAATTTCTCCCATCATAATTTACTTCATTACTGAGTAAATTTTAAATAGCTCTGTTGACGCCTAGAGGCTTGATATTATCACGCACACGCTCAAAACACGGCGCCAACTTCTATTAAGTGTATGCGTGGGTGCATCTAGGAACACAGCGGGGGCAAAATGTGCATCTACTATGTTATCGTGGCCCATCTTACCTTCTTCATAGAATGCGTAATCACTTGGGGCAAACCTAAAGACAATAAAGAGGTGTAGACCAAAAGAGCGCCCTTGGGGTACACCGAGTATCAAAAAAATGTTCTATTTCAGTAAGCATCTTATGGTGAGTAGAAATTCGGAAAAGGAGTGTGCAGTGCTTAAGATATTGTTCCAAAAACATGCGAACTATTTATGTAGTATTATGTATGTATGTTGTTTCAAAGTAAAACGAAAAAGTAAGATGTAAAAATGACAATTTGAGACAATAATGAGCAAATATTCCAAGAAAATTCTAGATACGCCCATGGTAACTATTTATTGCTAGCCCCAAAGAAGACGTAATGCATCACAGCCCCTATTACCCTGATATAGAGGCCAATTTCAAAGCAACTTTGTTCCAACGTCCTGAACAGAACACTATAAATCTATCAGCAGCAAACAAGACTTTCGACTCTAGAATTTCGATGTTAAGGTTCAGTTTTAAATGGAAATAGTTTCGAAATTATAAATTTGCCCACTATTTTGCTATCGATTCCCGACATCCGCTCATTACAAGGTGGTGGAATGTTGTTTAACACATTTTATTATAAGAATAGTTAGCATTGTGGACGGGTGAAAATAACCGCAATTTCATGGTGTTTTGAGATTCATTCTTGATATGATAGTTGTATCAACTGCTTTACTGGTGCTTTGGCGCGTGATCTGCCTTTGATTATAATAAAAGTGTCTGACCGCAGCTTCACACATGTTGTTTCTATTGAAACGTTTATATGATATTTTGATGGAAACTGATTTATGGGATAAGAATTACCTGCATACAAAATATCAGCCCGATTCGTTCTACAGGTAGCTCAACTGATCCATATCAATAGGTAGTTTTCCATTATATTTAACTCATAATTTGAAATCGATAGATAGAAATATAATAGAAAAGACAAATAGACTTTTTATTTTAAAGTCTATTTATATCTTCACTGTCATATAAAATTAAATAGAGTTATGAATAAGATAAATAACAATTTTAACCTGTATTTTGAGAGCAGTAGTTTAGTAGGTATTTTGTTTTATAATTTGTATTCCATGTGCTTTCTCTAGTTGGTTGCCCTAAATAAATAAATAAATACGTGTTAAGCCTTAGTAGACAAGGATATCCACAAATGAACTATATATTTATAAAATGGTTTTTCCTTGACTTTTTATATTTATTTTCGCAACAATTAAACCATTCCTTAACCCTCAAATACGAAATCTTTCAAAAGAAAACTATTATCGGTAATTGAAATTATGCCATACAAGCTTATCTGTTGCAGAATCTATACCAAATAATAGGGGTCTTAATTAGAATCACTGTTGAAAACATGTTGAAAAACACAATCACCTTGTTGTTAATGTCTAAGGTTGGGTTTAGACGGGCTGGACATTCAATTGAAATGTAGGTAGAGGTTAAGCAAATGAATACTCTAACCATACCAATAAAAACATTTTCATCATCATCATCATCATCAGCCTATACTAGTCCACAGCTGGACATAGGCCTCCCCTAATGAGCACCATATCGCCCTGTCTTCAGCTTGACGCATCCAGCATCTGCCTGCAGTCTTTCCCAGATCGTCATCCCACCTGGCCGGAGGGCGTCCTACACTACGTTTTCCGAGTCGCGGTCTCCACTCAAGAACTCGTTTACCCCAGCGGTTATCGGTTCTTCGCGAAATATGGCCGGCCCACTGCCACTTCAGCTTGCTAATTCTTTGAGCTATGTCGATAACTTTGGTTCTCTGTCGGATGTATTCGTTACGAATTCTGTCCTTCAGAGAGACATTTTAACATTGTAACCCCTGTAAATATCTCTAAACAAATAGAATATACAAGAGAGAAAGAGACTAGTGTGCTTCCTTCAGTTCAGAATGAGAAAAAAGCACTAAGTTGTAGAGCCTCAGTATTATTTTAACATGCCGTGTGGTGCCGGCGGCATAGAATTTGCACCACCAGTAATTCTTCCAGTGGGTGTCGTAAGAGGCGACTAAGAGATATCTTCTGGGGGACGGTCAGCAGCGCCCCCTGCAGAACAAATCTTCCACCAAACTGCGATCCCCAACCTGCATGCCCAGCGTGGGGATTATGGGCATTACCGTACACAGCCCGTATCGGTCCACTGATGCCCATAATCCCCACGCTGGGCATCCCCCATGAATTAAACGCCAATAAGGCCTTTATCAGGGGGAGGCCTGCGTCGAGCAGGTCTTTTTTTGATAGTAGGGAGTAAAAGCTATTTGAAAAGTAGTATGTCAGTCAAGTTTTTGACGACTTCTCGGCAAAAACGTTATTGATAGGCTCAAAGCGCTAAGACCTTAATTCGACTTAACTTACATATTGGAAATTCTATCAATGTTCCAAGTAGTTTGTGTAAAACCAGCCTAATCTTAAACGAATTACTTTATCGATATCATAATTACACAGTCAGTTATTATTTGCGATACACTCTCGTAAATCAAGCTTTAATAATACTCCAATCAGCTGCTATCTTTATTACATCAATATTGAACTTAATAACTTCAAGTGCCTATGCGTCAATATATTCGGTTTTCTTACCAATATCTTGTTTGCTATTGATATAATGTACATTGTTGAACATTTATTTTGAACAATGATCCATATACTTGAATGTCTTGTCATGAAAAATTGTGAACTAAGCCAAACCGGGGTCATTCTGGAGCCGAGGTATTCAACTTTTCGATGATAAAATTTTACTTTTTTATTTTCGTGTGGAATAATTATATGACAAAGCACTGGTTTTTTTGTAAAATAAAATATGATGTGAAATATTTATTAAATAATGAGTGCGTGTAAAAAACACAAATGTAGTAAAAAATAAAAAAAATAAAAATTGCTGTACCTACACAAGTTGATTCTCGGGGTCCAGAATACCCCTTTTCGGTTTAGTAGGTACTCATGTTACGTGCCACCCTGTACTGACTGTTATAGTAACAAAAAGGCAGATATGTGACTATAAAACACACTTGTGTGCTTAATACTTGAATATCAATCTACATTCAATTATTAGAAATAGAAACGTTTATTTGTCGCAATCTAAAAAAGTCTCATCATGAAGTATGATCATCATCATCCGCCTAGCTTAGTCCACTGCTGGTCATAGAATAAGCGCCATAGCACCTTATCGCTTGCCGCATCCAGCATCTGCCTGCAGTCTTTAGTCTAGTTCGTCATCCCACCTGGCTGAGGTCGTCCTTCACTACGTCACTACGTACTACGTTTGCAACTGCTTTCGTCGATTGCAGATGACCTCGCATCTGCACGAAAGCAGTTGCCCTGCAGCAACAACTGTTCGTGTATAGGAGCCCTAATGTGGCAATAGGGTTGATTCTGCTTAGAATTTGCTAAAATTAAGATTATGGAATGTCAAACGATACATTTCATCAATTAATCGATTCCTAACGATTCCTAAATCCTTATTGTAGCTAGTTTTGATGTCAAATAGAAATAGCTATTTGACATTCGTTACACCTAATTTTAGCTAATTTTATCTAACTCTAAAACAACGGAATACGCTGCTAATAGCCCTCAACTACACAAGATACACTAGTTATGTGTGAATCGGATATTTAACATTGCCGAATGCTCATGCGCATACCTGCATGCATTAGTAAGGTACCCGTAGGGCAGCACTGATGTACCATCGCAGCAGAGCATTGACATAAATCAGCCACGAGCATAGAGACGGAATATAATAATGGAATTGGATAACAAATATATCGTTCGTTTATAATAGCTATCTATTCATGTTTTGTACTGTAGAAAGTAATAAGATGAGGAATAAACTAAGCCCTTCGTTACAAGTTTCACCAAATGCTTGGCCGGATGTCGCCCAGTTCTACACCGACAATAGTATGTTAGAACAGTTAGACTTAGTAATGTAAGATTGTATTAGTTGATAAGCAACAATCTTGCTAGTGGTTTCTTTTTCACTTCTTCCGCTAGTGGTCTAAAAAATGAAGTGAATTAGAGTCAATTGCACCTTATTTCTTATGTGATAGTAATTACTGTATTTGTATTTATAATAGTAAAATTTTTACTTGTCTAAGTCCTTATTTTGTAAGTCTAAAGAAATAAACGATTTGACTCTGACTCTTACTCGGAAACAAAATCGTGTTCAATGGACTCCTACACATAAACTACAAAATCACACCTATCATGATTTAGCTGTTCCAAAAATATCTTCTGATAATCTAACTGACAGACATGAATTAATAAGAATTTATTAGTTGTCTAGCTGTCATCTAGCATATTAATGAATAGAACCAAATTGCAACTAGGATGTTTATACACTTGACCAGTTGAGTCAACTACAACTGTTGCGAACAATCTGTAGACTGTTGCAAGCAATGTAGAGGTAGCCCAACGAATCCATTATTATTAACAGGCGGAAACGTCTCCAAGACTTATCACACAATGGCAGCTTGTTTGAATATGCTCACCAAAAAAGCTTAAAGTTCATGGAATATAGCTTGCACCTCTAGCATTCCCCTACAGCAGGTCTCTGGCGATAAGGCGATACCAACCTCGTAGGTACCAGTAAATATTCCAGCTAGAGCCGGGATACGTCCGTACCCGTGTTCTGATAACCATCGCGCCGTTTGATTCGCATCGCTGCTTCCGTGGGGAACGAACATGCAACAGGGTCCTGGGATTTGAAACTTTTATTGGTTTATATTTTTCGCAGTCTTTAAGGCGTTTTAAGGCATCTATAGGATTATAAGAATGAGGGAATAGAGAGTGCACACATACACACTTGTGCACTATTCTATGACCTGTGTACAAGGCTAATCTCCGTATCATCTCAGATTGCGGTTAGGATCACATTCCTATGAAACGGAGTTTAAACGTTTGGTGTTGACAGATCGGGATCATTGCCCTTACCTACTAAAAAATATTATTGGTACCTATTAAGCAAAATATCGAGGGGTAAATCATTTTGTCTTGATATTTTACATATCAGGATAAAATACAACAACATTGCACTACACGTCTTGTTGTCAGGATTTATCGATGCTTAAGAGGTGGGATGATGATCTGCGAAAGACTGCAGGCAGATGCTGGATGCGTCAAGCTGAAGACAGGGCGCTATGGCGCTCATTAGGGGAGGCCTATGTCCAGCAGTGGACTAATATAGGCTGATGATGATGATGATGATGAAGAGAGTGCAAGCTATAAATAAGGAACCAGAAGTAGGTGACCTTTGTGTAGTGTTAAAATTGTTCCACTTCAGCATACCTAATTTGTGTTGGGGGCAATGAACCCTACTTTAATACGAATCCGCGATTTTCTGAACGAAATTAACTGTAAATGAATGAGATGGGTTATCATTATTTCATATTTTTATGATAACGCTCCAGTTTCTGTCCAATTTATCGTTTTAAATGCCTTAATAAGTTGTGTTTCTCATAAAAATAACAACTTAACAAAATAATTTTACCGTAATGAACGTTTTTATTGTCAAGTAATTTAGAATTGCGTAAAATACCTACCTATTCAATGAATACTAAATTAAGCTTTATTGAATGTTTACGAAAATAATTTTGTAATAATTTTGAGGCGAGGCCACTCATTATGTGCTTACAAAGTTAATATGGAAAGTATACTGTTTAGAACTATGTATTGCATAGTCACGTAAGTAGGTAGGTACGATGTACTTACCATATAGATACACATACCATCAGGTTCTGTTCAAGGTCATACATAATTAATTAATAAAATTTTTGTAATTGGTTTTTACAACCGTTTTATAATAGATATAAGTATCGGAAAATTTATATCAAAAAATATGATTGTCCAATTTTTCACCATTGGGTGAGTAATCAATTATATAGATTTATATTTTTACTATCCATATAGGTACTTATTGTAAAATTTATTTGTATGCATGTAATTTTGTGTGGACCATTGTTGGCAGACGCCAATAAAGTTATTTAAATGAATTCGTATGTATGTTCCGCGATTTTTTGTAGTTTTCAAGATAAGTTTTTTTGTTTTTTTTTTTATTAATTTTTTAAAAATTTGAAACTCTACATTTCTTAATAACTGTATATTTCTTTTGAGGTAATATGACATTTAAATCAATTATTTAAAGGCACGATTATTGTTATTTAGATTTTGGAATAAAAGTTTTTTAATTATTATATAACATTTTGGTAGATAGTCTGCTCTACATATTTAGGTAAAACTTGAGTATTCTCTTTCGTGTCCTGCTAACCAAATATGAATCACTAGTTTCTGCCCGCGGCTTCGCACGTGTTACTTCTATCAAAATGTTTAATTTATCGGACACCAATTTATGAGATTAAAATTACCCGTTTACAAAATTTTAGCCTAATCCGTTCAGTAATTTTGGCGTGATCACAAACATCCATTCAACCATCCATTAATCTAAGGGCGACGGCAGTCGTCGACTGCCGTCATATCAATGTGATGTTACCCGGTTTTTTTTAAATTTAATTTAATATAAAAAGGCTAGGAAGTGATGATGATTGGTGCCCTACCCATTTTCGAGTATTGTTCTTAAGGTGCATGCAACACGTGGACATGCAATGTGTCGATTGAATCAATAGGTACTTCGATACTCTGTTTTTATTTAACCTTGAGAATATTATACTCTATTGTCTTCTTGATTAGAGCGACATGGCTTTTATGTTACTGGAAGTGGCATTTTAAAAAACAACTCGAAGATCGAGCAGGTTGAACGTTCATGGGTACTCCTTTGTCTAACATTGAGACGAGCTAAGCTATTATAAATAGGGTTTTTGGTAATTTCTATAGAATGATTTCTATGTCTACGTTTATCATCATAGCTTAAGGAATAAGCAAGCTGAAGTGGCCGAAAACCGCTGGGGTAAACGTGTTCTAAAATGGAGATCTTTACTCGGCAAACGTTGACGCCCTCTGGCTAGGTGAAAAACTGCGGCAGATGCCAGATTCGGCAAGCTGAAGACAGGAAACTATGGTGCTTCTTAGGGGGATCTATATCCAGCAGTGGACTTATATAGGCTGATGATGATGATGTCTTCTACCCTGTTACGGTGTGGTGTATTAGGCTTGGTTAAGGATTGGTTTGTCTGTTTACTTCTAACAGGGCTCATATTTTGGTACTAGTAACAAAGAAATACTACAATAATATATTATACGAGTAGTGTGTATCTTTCAAGGTTTCAGACAAGTGAAGTGCGTTTAAGTCTTTTGTTTGGTGTTTGTAGAGTACCTACACGGTACTACGAGTGTACACTGGTATACTCGGAAAGTAGGACGGAAGTTGCTTGAGAAGCGGGATGAAATAATAATTTTAGTCCCAAGTCCCAATCCCAAGTTATCAGGCTTAAACTTAAAGCGATAGCTAACGGTTAATTTGTGATTGATATGGATCACTTAAGCGACCTATGGATTGTTTTCGCTTCCGATTGGTATTGATATGGATCAGTTGAGCTACCTGTAGATTGTTTACGCTTCCGACTACAATATGGATCCGTTTTTTTATTACCATTTTTTATTAACATTGCAATTTGTTACATGTTTATTTTTACTTTCATTCTATTCGTACTGAAAAGCACAGTGTTTACCTTAAGTGAAAGTAATTTATTAAGTCCCTCGAACTATTACCACCCTTTAGTTCCAAGACGGGGTTTTTGGAACTAAATAAGTTACTTTCAACCCTTGGGTAACAATGTACTGTTGTCTGATTTTATTTTACTCAAACTTAGCCTACGTCTCTTGATCGTCATCTTGGGGTTTTCCTTGACGATGGTAATCTACTTGGCACGAATATTTGACAATAAACATTGCCAGCAAAGAGTAAACAATGAAGTCTTTGGATGACACATTTTCTGGAAAACGTCATTATTTTTTTGGGTTTTTAAGAAGTATGGACACATAATGTCGGAAATGTGAACAAAATTCACGTTAACCTTGTTATCGCACACATCTCTAGTAATAACAGATTTGACGTCTGTTAAAACCTAGGCCAGTCACGACTTGTTTTACAATTCGACGGGCCATAGCTGGCCATATTTTCTAGAGTCTGTTTAAAAAGAGAAGCTCAGAGTCGTGGGAAGCTATGGCGCTTGTGTATGACAGCAGTTGTCAACGCAATAAAAGTGGTCAATTGGCACTTTTGTTCATCTTCGGATCAAACCTTATATCTTTTTGATAAACATATTATCGAAGAACTCTCTTCGTTTATCTATCTTTATTACCGAACAACGTTGCTTATATTTTAATTTTACTCTAATATTACGGACATTGGTGAAATTATGTCAACCCAGACGTAGACGCCATTAAAAGAAGAAAGGAAGGCACTTTTGTTGCGTTGAAAACGGCTGTCATTGCAATACGACTAAAAGTGTTAGTGCACCGAAACGCCACTCTTCTCTATTTGAACGGACTCTAGTCCCTAACAAATAGAAGGGATGTTCAAAGTAATACGTCTAGATATTTGTGCGAACAGCCAAAATCACACAGATATCAATATATATACAGATATACAATCACCTTTGTGTATCTGTGTGTTTTTGTCTGTTGGCAACGTAACTTCGAAACGGATCTACCGATTTCAATTTTATTTCTTTTTGACTATAAAAAAATGTTACTTTCATTTCTTTACCAAAGGAGACCTCGATTCACGTTTCATACATTTTTGGGCCCAAACCGAAAAGTGCCGGCCAAAGCCCACTTTTCGGTTTTGGGCCCAAAGTGAATGGTCTCCTTTCAGATCAATCCATCAACAATAAGAGGGTCAAATTTGAATTACTAGATATCAGCTAAACAAATAAACAAAGTAGGCAAGCTAAATAAACCCGAACTCAGAGAGATCTTCGGGCGCGAGGCCTTGGGGAAAGGCCTCTGCCGCTCGAAGAGGAGAGGGGTTGTCGCCGTACCAGTGTCCGGCACGGCGGCACCATGAGGAAGGATGGATGTGACGATGAGTGGGCTATGAAGCCATAAGGTTGTGTGATAATGAAAGGTGATGAATGGCATGAGATACGCGGGACGCAACCTGCAGTACTCATGCACAGGTGTGGGACACGCGGGGCAGTGATGCGCGCGCTTGCCTTAGCTAAGTGTGCGCGGCACTGTACCCGCGTGACTAGAATAAATGAGAAATGTTTGATGGAACAAGTGTGAGTGAGAGATTAAGTATGTGTGCCTGTATAAATGTGAGACCCACATCTGATAATATGAGGGGAGAAATGCCCATTTGGGCACAGCAGTCACATTCGCATGTAACTGTTTGTGTCCCAATAGAGGGTAGGAAAGATGACGGAAGAAAGGAGCCGGCGAGTGTGTGGATTGGTGGGCTCGCCGGCTAAGTATGGGAGGAATAGGGGGCGCCAGTCGGATCGCGGAAGTTATTATGTTCCCGTGGTTCGGCGAAAATGGCGAACGAGGGACACCGGTGAGTTTTTTAGTGGGTATTACGTCCTTTTCAAGGCGGTGAGTCCCACATCATTCTGGTATCCCCCGAAGACCAGTCTATTCCTAAACGAATTTTCACTCATCGAATAAAAAAAAAAAAAAAAAAAAAAACAAAAAAAAAAAAAAAGGCAAGCTAAATAAAACAGTCTACAAACTAATGTTATACTTAATAGATTTATATGAAATTCTGGTCGAGGATTTTCGATTTTTCTGTAAGACGCTGGTAAAACTGAAGAACGTCATAATCATAAGTCTATGGCTCCTCAACCTCAACCTCAACAGCCTGTATTGGTCCACTGCTGGACGCAGGCCTCCCCCTGGCCAGATAAGCGCCTTGTTGGCGTTTATCTAATGGGGGTATTGCTCAGAATCCCCACACTGGGCATGCGGGTTGGGCATCGCAGTTCAGTGGTAGAATTGTTCTGTAGGGGGCGCTGCTGCCCGCCTCCCAGTGAATATCCCTTAGCCACCTCTTTCGACACTCACGGGAAGAGATGGGGTGGTGTAAATTCTAAGCCAGCACCACTCAGCTCACCATATTATAAGTCTATGCCTATTCCATTCTATTCAACAAATAAGTTTCAATGAAACAACTTACTAAGGTTGCGCAATTTTCTCATTATGTTATTGATTTCGTTGTTGTTTGAGGAACCCCGCTGCGCAAGTTGTCGACAGCTTTAACTGCACACTCATTTCGGTATGATGAAGGATTTTGGCTTTGTCACGGAGTGAATAAGTTATGCCGGCTTTGACGTAGAATGACCAAAGGCTTGGCTAGAGGGAGAAATAATTAGGTGGAATGGTAAGAAAATCATTTAACCTAACTATTTACTTGTATCTATGTAGGTAGGTACTTGTTTACCTGTACCGTGTGGCGCCGGCATAGAATTTGCACCTAAGAGGGGTATCTAGGGGGCGGGCGGCAGCGCCTGCTGCAGAACAATTCTACTACCAAACTGCGATCCCCAACTCGCTTGCCCAGCGCGGGGATAATGGGTGCTACCCCCATGTGATAACATCCAATAAGGCACTTATCAGGGGGAGGCCTGTGTCCAGCAGTGGACCAATATAGGCTGTTGAGACGAGGTGAGGTTTACCTGTGTAAGTAGCATCTAATAAACTATATCTCTGTTATTATAAGGTTGGCCTTTGAAAGCGTTAACCACCACCACCTAGGTTGGTAACATCATGACCATTTTACCCACAAAATTGTAAAGTCTAGTCTGATTTTATGGGGTTGTTACATTGGCCACAGAGTAAATTCCTCAAAAACAGCATGTATAAATTTGCCACAACTCTATTTTTCTGAAAGAAAGTGTGGGAATTGACCAGATTTAGGTACTCGTAAATATTCAGTCTGTTCTGGCGCAGTTCACCACCAAAACACTTTGACGATCTCAAGATCAAATAATATCCCAAAGTTTTCAACAGGACTCGAACCTTCATCCTTTTCTCAGTAGGCACAGGGATGTGATAACAGTACACCACGCAGTCGGGTACCGTGGAAGTCGAAAATCTCTGGGAATTTCTACACACTTTAGCACCGTTAACTTCACCTACAGAGGAAAAAATCATTCTCAAGATCTGGGATTTTCTTTATTCCTACGCAAATATTTTCTCTTACACCAAATACTTAGTGAAAACGCAACGTTAACATACAAATCGTCGCCACTTTCGATAACACGAAATAACAATAAATCGTCAGCTGAGACCGAGTATTATTATACCAACAAACGACAATTTAATTTAGTACTCGACTCAGCGCCTCGGCATTGTATAATTAAATTAATAAAATGTCTAGAGGATTATGTTCTAAGCGTAGGCTGTCCGCACGATTATGCGCGCTCGCGTAAGACACTTTTCACACTTTGGTTTTTGCCACCTTTTTATAGCGGAATTCCAGTTTTAAGAAGGATTTTCAAGTGGAAAAACTGTTACCTTAATGATCTTTAAAAGAGAAAACTAGAATTCATTTTCTTAAAGTCCATTTGACCCCCCCCTTAGGGGCGATTTTCGGGTGGGAAAACTAGAATAACCCGATGTCTTGTTAAATAGACTTGTTTATTATACAAAGAATAACTTGATGCTTTGGTAGGTACTCTTGAAAACTAAATGCTTTACTAAAAGCATTACTTACATTTTAGACTATTTATAAATGTACTATAAACGATTTGACTCTGATTCTGACTTTGTTTCATTCTGACTTTGAAAAGTCTTTCCAATGCTTTTCAAAGTCAGAATCAGAGTCAAATCGTTTATAGAACATTTGTTAATTATCGTTAATTAATTAAATGCTCAAACGAAATAATCGAACAATAATCGTATCTTAGAAAAAGAGCCATGTCTCTTTTTCTAAAAACTATTTAGTAACAAAGGTTTGATATGCCATGCTTGCACAGGGTCCTATGCGTATTCGACTGAGTATTAAAAAAGGTAGCAAATGCCATTATTTGCCCTTTTGCACTGCACCACGCAAGGTTTTGCTTGCCTATCTAAAAAATATATTCTACCTGAGTGTAAACAAACCTTTACCTCGTATATTTGGTAGGTACTTGCATATAAAATTATGCAAATCCGAAACCACGAGACGACTGCATTATGACTTTTGATAGCGTAAAAACTTTCATTCATCAACTTTCTTTCCATTGAAATAAATTAAACCTATTTGTTATCAGAACGATTTGTATTAAAGATAAGGTTTGGTTGCGAAATATTTGACAGGAGCTTTCAACGGTGTCGGACAATAGCACAGTTCTTTAATAATAGATAGTGTCAACGCCATTCAATTCGAATTCCTCTGAGAATGATCTCCGGGAAGGAAAGTAAGAGACTATACACTGAACCCGCCGACACAGCTGACGCTGACCGGCGGGTTCATGATGGTGGCATCAGCTTTTGTACACAGCGACTTGTGGCGACATAGCAGAGCACCTAATATCCTTCTTCTTCTGTTTGTTGTTGACTGTGGCTTTTGACAGTTTTTTGACAACTTGTGAAGTCGTCGGGCCTTGTCATTGGACTATTTTGGCTATGTGAACAGACCGCTGGCTTTTAGGTGTTTTTAAGGGCGCAACCCTTGGAAACACCTAAAAGTCGCCGGTTTCATTCCTAATAAAATTTAGAAACACTTAAAAGTCGCCTAAAAGTACCCAAAGTGTAAAACGGGACCCCATGACTAAGACTCCACTGTCTGTCTGTTTGTCTCTGTCTGTCTATCTGTCTGTCACCAGGCCTGGCCTTACCTCAATCAGCAGCCTATATTTGTCCGTCCGTCTGACTGTCTCTGTCCGTCTGTCACCCAAAGTGTAAAACGGGACCCTATGACTAAGACTCCACTGTCTGTCTGTTTGTCTCTGTCTGTCTATCTCTCTGTCACCAGGCCTGACCTTACCTCAATCAGCAGCCTATATTTGTTCGTCCGTCTGACTGCCTCTGTCCGTCTGTCACCAGGTTGTATCTCATGAACCGTGATAGTTAGACAGTTGAACTTTTTACAGATGATGTATTTATGTTTAATCCTAAACAGCAAATACTTAAGATACCTATTAATAAAATAAATATTTAAGAGGACTCCCATGCAACAGATATGTATGGATAGATTTGTCGTTTTTATAGATAATGGTATGGAAACCCTTTTTATATATAATGAATGTTCCTAGAGTTGAAAAGAGATTTTGGAATCGAGTCATGATGTTCCTGAGATCATTCTCCAAAATGTTTCGACTATATTATCGAGGGACAAACCAACTTACAGTGAAAATGTTATACTACCACGTATGATTACTAAAAATGTATCTTGCATGTTAGAAATTTGTGCTATTTTAGTTCAAAGCCTTACCAATGATTTCGTATACAATATCCTTTTACAGACTATCCATTTAAGTGTTTGATAACCTTTGTATCGAGTGGCGAAATAGTGAAAGATCTAGTCCGTGAGCAATATTTCTCGCGGATCCGATAAGAACACACAAAAAGCTTCGTGTCACAACACAGGCTCCGCGGAAAGTTTTGCAAGTGGTTACATGGAGCGAGTAAAGAAAATATTGTTGGTGTTTATAGAGGTGGCAGTTTTAAAGTGAGACTTAAATACTGTTTTTATTCACTCTATTTAAAAAAAAATCTGTAATATTCATAGCAAGGCCTCTTTCTTACTAACATTTTATTATAGTATTGAATAAGGTAATGGAATCGGATGATAAAACGGATACATGATCATTTTATATCTAACGTACGAGTATGCTATCAGAATGGTACGGTAACCCCGGTAAACCTTGTCACAGTAAATGATCGCCGCGGATTAAATTATGACATTATTATACTAAAAGGTTCAGTAGTGGAATGTGATGCGGAATAAGCATTATGTAAGTCAGATAAAACAATGAAACGGTAAAATTTGAGGAAAGAGGGAAATCAAAGTGTTTAGTACTTTTTAGCAATAATGCCGCGAAGGGGGGCTATCGTCGAGTTTGTGACGAAAAGAACTAGTTCCTCTCAATCTTGTAGGTGTGCGAATATTCTTCCCAATCCATATATACTATATATATATGGATTGGGAAGAATGATGAAGTGGGTATAAAATGTACGGAAATTGCTTCGAATGATGAAATTGGATGTAATCCCTAAATGTAAGTAAAAGACGGAAGTATTCGTAAAATAATACAAACTACTCATACTACGTACTCATACTGCGTACTGGTGTGTGTATTGTGTTAAGTGTGTGTCTGTGTGCTGTGTTGTATGTACTCGTATGTTAAGCTGTTAGTTTTTTTTTGTTTTGTACTTATAGGCTAAGTTTGTTAATTTGTCTTTCGTAATAGAGCTGTGTTACTAATTTATTTACCCCTTACCTTTGTGTTCATGATTTGTTGTTGTGTTTCTGTGTGTTAATTTTAATTATTTTATTTCTGTAATTACGTAATGTATTTTTGTATAGGTAAGGTACCTATTAGCAATATCGGTACCAAGTGACCTACTAAGTAGGTATTATTCTTTAAGTACTTACATGTTACATTATGATGATAAATTAAATAAACTATACTGAACACTGCATATTCATGCCTCATCCATAAAAAGTTCAACGATTCCATGCTCCGTGCTCTTAAATGCTCGTTACTACATTCACGAACGGTTCCATAAGGTGAAGGGCAGGAATGTGGGATATCGAACATCTTCAGACGTGTTTATTATGTTAATCCATCCCGGGTTATCAGTGACTCAGATCATATTGGCCGGGATCGATTTCATTGGATTTTTTCATTGATTTACATATTGGGTAGAGGTTGTTGGATAATTGATTTTAGTGGGATCAAGATAGAGATGAGCCCAGCTGCCCTTCCTGTAAACCTTTCACTGGCCATCCGTAAACTGTGTTATAATTAGTAGTTTGTTGGTCTGTTTTTAGTAATGTTAATGTTTAGTAAGTGTAGGTATATTGTATCTCTTTTTATATTTCGTTGTCTCTTTGTTGCTGCACTGTAATGGCAATAGCATGATATGTGTGTATGTATGACGACCTCTGTGGCGCGGTGGGCGAAGGTCCGCCTGCGACGCATAATTCATAATTCATTTATTGTTTGTGAATCCGGTAGTTTACATCAGTACATAAGACTTATTTTAGATCCCTGAATTCTGGCGTAGGCGTACAAACATATCATTAAACATTTTTAAGTATTGTGACTAACAATCAGTATTTTTTTAAAAGCATGCAATTATAATATTATAGTTTATATTTACAACTTTATCATTTACAATCAAATTATTGAAAAATTATAGAACTTAATAATAATAAAATATATTATACTTAATTAATTACAATCAATGTCAAAATCAGAAGGAGATGAATGTGTCAAAAAGAAAGTTAATTTGGTCAAATTATAAAAACAATGTCAAATAATAGTGCTGTCATTTTTCATAACTTGGATAAACAATAATTTTAAATTGAGAAATAAAATAAAGTAGAAATCATTTCATAACAAATTCAAGTTACATAGTCAATTAAATATAAATTTCAAACGATATGATTTACCGTATAATAAGCTTTTTCAATTAGAAAGTCATTAAGCTTAGCACTAAATTGGTTGCTGGACAAATCACGAACAACTTTTGGAATTTTGTTAAAGATTTTTGGTGCCATACAAAATACACTTGAACGCAACAATTTTGTTTTACATGGCACATTGCGTAGTCTGCCCTCAGACCGGCTTCCAATTGCAAATTCTTCAAATAAGCCGCAGGAGGTTGCGGGTTCGATTCCCGCCTCGGGATAAATATTTGTACGATCTGCGGATATATATTTGTTCAGGGCGTTCTGGATGTTTTCTATGTATAATAAAAAATATCTATCTATGTATTGTATTATGTATATCAGTTATCTAGTACCCATAACACAAGCTCTGCTTAGCTTGGGGCTAGATAATCCTGTGTAAAATGTGTAAATTGTCCAGCATTATTTATTTATATTAAATACTTTAATTAATCAATTAATTTGAACTTTACTCGCCGTTGAATCATAGCTAACTTTTGTTTTTTGCTGATGAACTGTATTTCATTTTGTAGGCTCGCATTGACTATCTCACATTGTCATCATCTTAATTTTCTATGTAAGCTTAAGTGTTTGACTACCCAAGTAGTAATAATTGTAGAGTCAGGGTAGGTATATAAAAAAAAAAAAAAACGTGTATGCAAATACATACATACTTAAAAAAATATAAATACATAGGTACATGTTTGGGAGTGCAACGCAATATTTGCTTAATAAGATACACCAAACTAGATTTAAATTAAAATAATATAAACATTCAACAAAAAAAAAATTACAATCGATTCATTAAAACTAGTATTTAAATTTGAAACAATTGAACTAACTAATAAGATCAACAATAAAAATTAGATAAACATTTCTGGTTTTATATTATTATTTACAATAAAAAAACAGCATATTTGTGCAAAAATGTCATCCTGCCCTATGTAAACTCATGGTTGTAATAATCTAGTACCCAGGCTTATAGAACCTGGGTATTAGAGATTATTACAACCACGAGTTTACAAAAAAACTTGACTTGTCACTAAATTTGGAGCTAACAGAGAAGATCTGTTCCCTGGTTAGTGCCTCAACGAACCAAGGGACGCTAAAAAGTCATCTTGTCATATTATCACGTTGACAAAGTGTTTGTCATCAGCCGGTGCCGCCGCAATCAGACAACTTATTATACTGATTAGTACATGATTAGAAGGGTATAATAATTCCATTCGATACTTTATTAGGTTATCTCTTCGTGTGTAATTTTGTTTTACATTGGTGGGAAAGGAATTAGGTATGCAGCGAGAGCTTAGAAGGTATCTTTGGTATTTTCATCTGGTACCCCTCAACTGTACTGTATTGGTTCACCGCTGGACGCATGCCTGATAAGCGGCTTGTTGGCGTTTATGTATTGGGGTAATGCCCATAATACTCACGCTGGGTATACGGGTTGGCGATCGCAGTTCGGTGGTAGAATTGTTCTGCAGGGGCTGCCCTCGGTGGATATCCCTTAGTCGCCTTTTACTACACCCACGGGAAGAGATGGGGTGGTGCAAATTCTAAGGCAGCACCATACAGCATCTGGTACTGTTACTACATAATACATAACCCACGCCAGCACGTTGTAACTCCCTGTAGATTAAATAAAAAGAGTTTATTTGCCTATTCCTGGCTGGTGTAGGTAATTAATTTATTGAAAAAAAAATATAACAATCAATTAACATAAATTATAAATAAATAAAAAAATAATAATTCTTTTTTATGCGTTATATTTCAATTCTTGAAAAATTTGTAGGTCACTTACAAAGTAAGCAAAACTTTGGATTTCTACGCAAAATTACTCAGTTATGTTCGGAATGAGAAACGGACAAATTAAGTTACAATGCGCATTTCTAATTGTACGTAGAGTATTTTATTTACACTAAGCTTTGTAAGGATAAATAAATACGCATTAGAAAGTACCATCTCTGCGCAATATAAATAATCCTGCATTAGAATTTGCGCATACGAGCTTAATAAATATATATAATACATCTGAATCTGAATAGTTTATTAATTAGCTAATCTATTCGGAACGGGACGCTAGTGTAATTAGGATAGAACTTCACTTACAAGTAAGGTCGTTTAATCATTAGTTATAGTCCATTTCATATAGAGACAATTCCAGAACGAAATGTCACCTTTGCTCCATAAACACACAATAAAATTAGATGGAAATCACATCGAGCATCTAATAAATCTTTATATTTGTTCTAATGAGATTCACATATAAGTCGCCGTTACTTATGTACACAGAAAAAAAACACACCCTGCAATACAATTCTACCACTGAACTGCGATCCCCAGCATGTCCTGTGTGGGGATTATGGGCATTAGGGAGGGTCCTTATGTGTTAATAGCTAATAAGGCGCTTATTAGGGGAAAGCAAAATTGAGGTTGGCGTATTTTATAGGCTACCGGCCATTTTTTCATCAAACTTTAAAACTAGACAAGTGTCTTCATTATCAACGCGTTGCTCGTTTGCTAGCCCATAGCGCACTTTCACTGAGAAAATGCAATTTTCTAGAAAACGGTAGCACGAAGAATCTGTTTTTATCCGTTCGTGAGGCGCCTTAGGCTTCGTTACGGCATAATGGGCCTAAGTGACCCACATTTGAAGAATGCACAAAGGTTTTACCTAATTTTAAGACAAAAAGTAAGGGAAGCTGCTTAATATATACCTCACCACACCTTAACAGCCAATATTGGTATCCTGCTGCACGTCCCCCTGATAAGCAACTTATTGAATTATTGAATATATTGAAGGGCCGATTCCTGCGGCATTGGGTAGGGGTGCATTCAGTGCTTGCAACCTACACCTGGCACTGAGTGCACACCTGCAGCTGTAAGCAATGTTGTGTAATGTTATTTCAATGTTATTTCCTTTTCTAACTGTGTAATTTATTGTAAAATGTACCGATATGGACCATAACGGTCTGAAATAAATGTTTTTTTTTTTTTTTTTTTTTTATTATTTATTTATTGGCTATTATCCCGCGCCGGGCATGCAGGTTTGGGTTGGAAATTAAAAAAAAAAAAAAAAAAAAAAAAAAGTTTTAGAAAATGTTTAAACAAATCACAGTTTTTTATAAGCAGTATAACTAACTGTTATAAATAAAAAGATGTCGAAATAATAAGTTGTATCAGAAGTATAAACAAATCACATCATAAAAGGTTCGAAATTACCATTTCGGTCCAACTGTAACACCATAAAACGTTGAAAATAAACAATGAAAAGTTATAAAGTCAAAAAAACATAACGGCATATTTCGGGTATAAGTGCGGCCTACGCAGATACATAGCTACATATTAATATAGAGTCTTACGTACGATTTGTACGTTAATTTACGGTAACGAAAAAAGTTATAGGCGCCAAATACATTTTTATATTTGGCACCTTGCATTGCTTCTACCAGATATAATGTATCCATCGAGCATGTAGAATGTTAGTAAACAAACCACGACACAAATAACAAAAACTCACTTGCATGGTTTCGAGTTTCAGTAGTAAGCAATATTTATTGAAGGAAGGATTTCAAATCGACTAGTAATGTATAATTAAAATTACGTATAAAGGGACGCGCCAAAAAAGTGAATTTTAGGTTAAGTATGGGCGATTTGTTTACTAATATTCTACATGCTTGATGGATACGGCATAGAGAACATTTTTTTTAATTTTGACAGCGGTTTAATAGTTTCATACGAAGTCAATTAATTAAAGTTTTCACGTGATTTTGAGAGATTTGGCAGAGGCTATTTCTACGCATTCTTTTTTTGTATGTGTAAGCAAGATAGAATTTCTTCCAGCTAGCCACGACGACCTGACCTGGCTGCTGACGCTGGAGGAGACAAGCTGAAGACAGGGCGCTATGACGCTTTGTCACTTTGTCACACACAGTGTTTGTTGAACGATGTTGCTGATGAAGATAGACTTAATATATAGAGTAGAGACTAATCTATAGAGCTTTGAAAACTTTTTTTCGTTATTGTATACTGCACACTCATACTAAGTATACAGGGCAGAGATCGCATGTGATCGCAGGGACATGCAGTTTCGGCATTCCAGAACATGACGTGACATGCCTTCATACTACATAATGCCACCTGCGTAGGTCCTGCGGCGAATTGAGCATGAAACTATGCGAGGAATGCTACGAATGGTTGCATACATGAATAATTCGTGTTTGGTATAATTTGATCTGTCTCAGGAGACAAAGTATCACATGTCATATAGGTCAGACTGTAAGGGATAGATTTAATATTGTATGGCGAATGTATGGATTTCATGTCAATATTATTGCTATTTCGAGAGTCATTTCAAACTACGATCTTGATTTTGTTACGTTATGATGGCGAAAAGCTGTAGGCATGCTACTAAAAATTAGGCTTTGATGGTGATTTGAAATGTATATGTGGTTGTGGTTCCGTTCAAATTTTTTTTTTATCTTTGATTTTGTGTTTTTAGTTTTTTTTGTATGAAAAAAAAAATGCAAGTGGGTGGTGTTGTTTTAATGTTTTTTTATTGCTTTAGGTAGTGTTGTTGTAATAATTTGTTGTCTTATCCAACAGGTCAACCACAGGTATGAAAATAGCCAGCTGTAATTTCAGATGTATCTAATTATGTAACACTCATCCTATTCTCGCCGCTTATTAAGATAAGTTTTTATTTTGATTCGTAATCAATTAATATGTCTACCTAAAGCGGAGAAAACAGTATCAGTGATCTAAAATGTACAAAATTGTACAGCAGGTTAACTACAAACCTTATTTGTGTTGGAAGAACACCAACGTTTCATCCCTTAACGAGGGACATCTTCAGGGCGAGTGCGGTTCTAGACGCGCGCGTTCAAACGTTGGTGTTCTTCCAACACAAATAAGGTTCGTATCTAACCCGCTTACATCCGTAATGAATTCGTCAAACTACGATAGTTTTTATAATAAAATAAATACATTTTATCAGGTAATACTTACCTACCCCAGATTCCATATGTTTCACGTAACCCACGTAACGCATCAGTGACTCCAACTTGTTAGCTAATGTCTGCAATTATTATTTAATCTCTTATGAAATAAGATAAATTCTCTTCGTGAATCGTGACGGTCGGCCAGTGATAAGAGAACGCCATTGTCTAGTTGAAATATGGGCGATATTTCAGAGGTGGTCTGAGGGCTAGGCCCGAGATTTTACGGTAAACTATTTTACCTAACAAGCATGATAGTCATCAGTCTTACACGAGTTGCGGGGGGATTGTATCAGAGAGGTTGGTGTGCTGTAGGTATCTGTAGAATGAGAGTATGGTGTATAAATGTGCCTAGTAGCCTACATGCAATAAACTATCTGTTAACAAGTGCCCCGTGTTTCTACTCGAATAAGAACCCGGAGACAAATAGGCAAGATATTCAACATACCTACAACTTTTTTAATACCTGTCTACCTATTAGTGTACCATTACAATAAATAGATAATAAAATAATAAATAAAATAAGTTTATTTCAGAAAAAGGTTACAAATATTATTAGTACTTAAGTTGAAAATTAATTAAATTTAACAAAATTTTACACACAGTAGGGTATATGCATGTGATTTCAAAATGGCTAAAAATATATACGTATTCTCTATTGATATAGAAACATATCTACATATTTATTTTTGCATTTTGAGATGTTTTTATTGTAGAATTTAACCATTGAAAAATTGATATTTTAAATCTCAATCGCAAAATTTCAAAACGCTACGCCATTGACTAGAGCGGACGTGACATCACTGTGCACATTTTTTCTTTTTATTCTGCTTGCTGCACCATGATTTGACACTATTCTGCCCACTTGACATTTCGTATTGTGGATTATTTTCAGTTTTTTCGAAAAACCTCTTTCCTGAGATGATCACTACCGAGGTCGTCACCAAAGGTTTTAATCAAGTGTGTACGTCGACGTCACATAAACATGGCGCCAATATGGCAGCGTTTTTATCACCCGAAAATGATTGTAGTTTTGATTTGTTTATTTTACCTTGTTAATGCGAAATTCAGTGAGCGTCTTATCATTCCTCGGTTAAATAATGACCTAAAGAATCGATTAAAACAATAAAAAAATCGATGCATATACCCTATTGTATCATAGGGTAGTTTGTAAGGTGGAAGGGAGTATCACGTAGTGTACGTACATCGAATTAACCTTTGGATCAGAAGATAATGACACCTAGCTCTTAGAGTCAGAGTCAAATATTTTTCTTTAGACTTACAAAATAAGCACTTAGACAAGTCAAATTTTTACAATATAAACATCTTGATAAATAGTTATAACTATCAAATAAGAAATATGGTCCAATTGACTCTAATTCACTTCAATTTTTTGTCCACTAGCGGAAGAAGTGAAAAAGAAACCACTAGCAAGTTTATCGCTTATCAACTAATACAATCTTAGCATAACTAAGTCTAACCTAAAATTAACTTGTACGAAGATGTTAATTATGTTAATAAATAAATGGTTTGCGACACTCTTACAAAAGACTACAGTATAAACTGTGTGAAATAAAATATTGAGCTGTCCTAAATTATTGACTAAATAATATAAGTTATAACAATCTTAAGAATATTATTTTACAACTAATAGCCCATTTACTAAGAACTAAACAATAAGCCAGGGGTAAGTAAGTATAGGACGCGGTAAGTAAGTATAGGCCGCGGTAAGTAAGTATAGGCCGCGGTAGTTTTAAATGTTCGGCGAAAATAGCGAGAGAGTGTCACCGAAGAGGTTTTAGTTGAGATCGGCCTTTTCAGGGCGTCGTCGAGTCCCACATATAAGTCTGGTTTCCCCTAGACCAGTATATTTATGATCGAATTTGCTCCCAGAATAAAAAAGGGCGTAAGTATTTACTATTATGTAGGAAGCTAAGTATAACTATTTGATAACTGCTGCACGCGATTCCCTCTTATCACTTGTGAGTTTAAAGAAAACTCAAACAAAGTGATTTATTTAGACCTTGGACAGGTCAGAAAATTCTCAGATAAGAAAAAAGTGACAACGTTTTTGGCTCATGGTTGAAATAACTAATGACACAGCAACATAGGAATTTCATTCAATAAAACTAAAAATAAACCGTTTCAAGGAATATTGATGGTAAAATACCTACCCAATTACGCGAATAAATTCTATATCTGCCAAAATATTTGCCCTGGATGTTAGAGTTGAGAGAAAAGTTAAAAATATCGGGTGCTTATTGATGACCATCCAATTCTCATTCCGATACAATTTTCAAAGTGCAACGACACGTCAAGAACGCTGAAAATATTCCATTGCACTAGACTGCGTTATACACTTTTAAGTTTATACATATGAAAAGTTCATATGTCACCATGCCAATTTTTGAGTAAGCGCTGGGAGAACGTAACCTATCTTCCCTTTTTAAATCAATGTATGTCACATGACTTTTATACAGCGCCATAGGTACCAAGTTTATGCCTGCGTCTTCTCACGCATTGTTACTACGAAAAAAAAGGTTTTAAGGTCTTATTAGTATAGTACATGGGAAAAAAGAGAAGCCTTTTCTATTTTATTTGAGACCTAGATATACCTACCTACCTACCTGTATGCAATATCAGCCCGATCCATTGTGCAGTTTGTAATGAAGAGGTAAAAAACATCCAAACTTTCGCATTCATAATATTAATGTGATGATATTTTTACATATCTTTTTTAAATTTGTTCTCCATTTTTCTTGGGAATTCCTAATCTTCATCTGTATAAGCTCAGTTACAAAACTTTAACAAGTAAACGATTAATAATGGACAAAACCTTTGAACCGTCATGTTAACAATACATTACACGGACGAAACAAAAGATGATTTATCGTGCTTTCTCCCCTAATGTACAGCACTCATTTTCGTAGCGTCCTATCATTTATTAATCATTTTGAAAGAAAGTGCATTTAACGAACGCATAAGCTTAGGTATAAACGCATCCGAAGATGCAAGACGAGTGGTAAGCAAAAAGCTTCTTTATCGTCAAACTTCAAGGTGCATCAGTTTGGAGGTAATTTTATGGGTAATTTGTTGGACAAGCACGTGTCGGTAAGATTGATAGTCGGCTGTTTGTAAGCCGTTTACTATAATGACTATCTATCAGTTCGGGCATTGGCGCCTAGGAAGCTCACGTACCAAGTTCCTCCATGTATACATATGACTCTTGCATCATATTCTTGTTTTATAAATTAATAAAAATCTATCTTGTAATGGCTGTGTGGTGCTGGCTTAGAATTGGCATCACCCCAACTCTTCCCGCGGGTGTCATAAGAGGCGACTAAGGGATATTCACTGGGGGGCGGGCAGCAGCGCTCTCTGCAGAACAATTCTACCACCAAAATGGGATACCCAGCCCGCATGCCCAGCGTAGGGATAATGGTCAATACCCCCCGTGAGATAAAAGCCAACAAGTCGCTTATCAAGGGGAGGGCCGCTACTAGCAGTGAACCGATACAGACTGTTGAGGTTGAGGTTGAGGTTGAGGTCTTGGTATTGATTCTTGATTTATCATTGAAAAAAAAATCAAATTACCTACTGTTGCTTAATTTAGATAGATTATTAGTTTTTAAACTATGCTTTACTTTAAACACTTACCCTGTAGTCTTCGAAGTATTTTATTTGGCATGGAGAAAACAACGACGTCCATTATGATTTTTACTCCCAAATCATCAACCCATTATCATCAAACTCTACAACCTATATTACTCCACCGCTGGACGCAGGCCTCACCCTGTTAAGCGCGTTGGCGTTTATCCATTGGGGGGGTAATGCCCACAATCCCCGCGCTGGGCATGCGGGTAGGGGATCGCAGTTCGGTAGTAGAATAGTTCTGCAGGAGGCGCTGCGGCCCGCCCCTGGTCGCCCTACGACACCCGAAGGTAAATTTAAAGCCGGGACCACATAGCCAAATGCAAATGCATATTACAATTCTCATAAGGTTGTGCATTTAGACTAAGTGTTACGATTTTTTGACAGATTTTCATTAAAAATATCAAAAATGGCGATCTAGGATTATCTCTAATGTCATTTGCAGTTGTGTTTAATGAGCATTAGCATTTTTTTTACATGAATATACAACGTGTAACAATTTATGTGTACTATCCGAAAAGGGGGCGATTGTCCACCCCCCGGGGAACAACTTTTGTTCAACGACTTTTCGAATTTCGATTAAAATCTCTGAAAAATACTGCAACAAAGTTTCAACATGGATAGCTGATTTTGTACGAAGTCACAACCCTAAAGTCAGCTGTGTTGGTTGTCATGACCTCAGTATGGTCACAGACAGGAGGGACAGTTCCAGTTATAAAAGAGAAAAACTACCTACAGCCTACAGCATCATAGAGACAAATTGTCGTAAGTTATGTCACAGAATTATGGGCTAGGATAACATTTCAATTTGAAGGTTGAAGTTACGTGAAATTAAAAATACGAAATAAACTTTACGCTGTTTGTTTGATAACACAGTCGTGTCATTTTCAAACTTTTTGTAATTTTCTTTGTGTATTTATCTAATTAAAACATCCGCGGGTTGAGTTGTACGGGTCGATTCTTAACCCAGATATTCCTGAAACTATTTTTCATCTACGATCATAGTGATTTTTTGATATGTTGCCTAAAGTGCCCTATTATGGTTAGGGTAAGTTGTAAAAAAAATCTAACATTTCTAGGAAAGTCGGAAAATCATGGCCTTTTAAAAGGCCTGTAGTATTATGGGGGGTCTATAGATATACATTTCTAAAAGTAAAATGAAATATCGAAAATCAGTTTTTATTTATCAAATTAATAATAAAAGCACAAGTAAACATGTTTTATTTAATTCTCAACATGGTATGGCAAAAAACAATGTTTAGGGTGTAAATGTACGTCACATTTTTTGCAAAAAAAAATATTTTACACACTTTGCACCTTAGCTGGGGTGCTCTGTATTCGATCAGATGATCTCTTTCGCCGTATCGAGATGTTCCTCTATGTGATCTATTTAGAAGGAGGAACAGGGCCTTTTTTATCTCCATTTTTATAGGTTTCAAGTAAACCCCTTACTAAAGCTCTACGAAAACCAAGGTGATCATACGCTCCTCCATCTCGTTTGTACAACTGCCATGCGTTGCGTTGTGCACAGTCATATCTAGACTGTGGCAGATAAGAGAAAAGTACCACTTTTTACCGCAAAAAGATGTTCGATACAAACCTATATTTTGGTCAGATCGATCAACCTCACCCATATTTTCATTATATTGTTTGATCAGAGCAGGTTGATCAATATGAATGTAGTTTGAACGTTTCCAGCATTTGAAACAACAGTAACGGCACTTTTGTCATTTCATTTGCAAACTAGTACCTATATGTTCAGGTATACTAGATTTGTACTCAATTATGTTCCTCAGTCAGTCTTTTCTTCTAGCGTAGAAGTAGAAGTTCTTATTTGTCGGGAGCGGGCACTTAGACATCTTGTTTTCGCGAATGGTGTCAGTTGCTTTCAGGCCTCTGTTGCCAATCTCATGAAACAGCGGGACAGAGGAGAAATATTTGTCGAAGAACAAGTGGAACGGCAACGTCGGACTGCAAGCTTGAAGAACATCAGCAAATTGCAAAATCACACTTCCTCCTACACCAAATTGTTTGTATGCTTCCGGGAATGATGACGATTTCCCCTGGTAAGGATCAAACCAGCCAAAGTAACAAATCCTTCATCACCTGAGTCACTTCCGGGCATTTTCAGGAGAATTTTTTTTATGAAATGAATGAAGAATGGCTTGGAAATGAACTTTCTTCATCACCACGCTCCAACTCGTCGAGAATTTCATTGAGGTGAGAGATTTATCTGGTCCCAATCAACAACAAAAAAATGCCATGATAAATCCTACAGGACTTTTAAAAGGCCATCGACTTCTATTGTAAAAATTGACCAAAAAAGGTCACTAACAAATCGAAATAATGAGTTTATCCTATAAATAAGACATCCAAAATGAAATATCACTGTGAAACATCCTCAAATTCTTCGTACAAATATAACAAAATCTTACCTTTTTGCAGCCATGGCGAAAAAAAAACACAGACTAGTTTTCAAATACTAAAAACTTTCAAAAAAATGCGTCTGATTTTGAATGTTACTGCCATTAATTAAGTATCAATATGTACTGGTTAAAATGACTGTTAAAATTATCCATGTCAACATACAAAAAAAGTAAGATAAATGCGGGTAGATTTAATTCATTTTTTGGGCCTTTTTAAAGGCCGGTCGCTTCATCTGGGTTAAGCCGCGACCACTACAGCAAATTTACCTAAAACTTTATTTTCCGTTATTCAATGTAGGTAGTTAGTCTGTTCTATCTGTCCAGAAATCTTTGATCGGTCGGCATCTTTCAAAACCGCGCGCAATGGTCTCTTGTCTAGCGACGAAATGTTGTCAGATCAAAATCACTTTTGATCGTAATATCGATGAATAGTATTAACAAGCACGAAAATAAAAAAGTGATTTAGTGATACGCGATTTAATTTAGCAAGTTTGTAATGAGTAGCTGGTTACTTGGCGTAGGTACTTATTTAAATATTAAAAAATCGTTTCTTACAGCGTAGGATACGAATAAATAGTACTTATATGCTTTCTTAGAAGGTAACTAGGTGGTAAAAATAAGAATTAGCGTGCTGTGTGGGTGCGGCTTGAAACTGCTATTATGGTTTAATTTAGATTTATCATTCCTTAAAATAAAACTAAGTACTAAACCTACCTACATAACATTATTTAACTTAAATATGTAAAAAAAACAAAAGAAATAAACTCCCGAATTTTTACTTTCGAGTATTGGGCAGTGAATCACACTCACACTAAAACGTGCGAAAGTTTGTATGGATGTATGGATGTATGGATGGATGTTTGTTACTTCTTCACGCACATACAGGTAATTCTAATCCTGGAATCAAACATAGGCTACTTTTTATCCGATAAATCAGTTCCTGTGGGATGAAAATCACCTTTTAATGCTTCCTTAGGATGAACGCGTGCGAAGCCGCGGGGCGCAGCTAGTGCGTTATAAAACGTCGAAACTGGTAAAAAAATAACGTCGAATTGAGGACCTCCCCCTTTTTTTGAAGGTTAAAAATAAACATAAAATCAATGATGGGTATATCGATGATAATCTAAGTACACATCACTAGCTATGGCCGGCCATTGTATGAACTTTTTCAAGGTGATTGACCAGTCCACGCGAGCGCGCGCGCGGTGCGCGGCACACAAAGGGCGGCCGGGTTTCGTTTTAGTTTGTAAACAGTATTTTGTCGTAATAATTGTGTTATAAAGTGATGCGAATACATGTAGATTATGCGTAAATACAAATACCTATGCTACCTATTAAAAGTGTTAGTTTTAGTGAATATCAATTGTGAAATATGATGCAAATTGTGTCACGATTTTGACTCGAAATTACGACCTTGGATTGTATCATGTAAGTTTTATTAAATTACTATTAGCTATAACAATTTTCTCATTAGGGTAAGTCCGGGATATACGCCCAATCAGGATAGACGCCTCAGTGCAATTGTGTAAAATGCAAGATACGTGTACAAAAGAATACCTTATACCTAATACGGACGCGCCCCTTCCTCAAGTCAGTCTGTCACAAAAAGTAGGCGCGTGCGGTTGTGCGTAGGAGTGCTAGTGACAGTGACGAGTCAAACAGTCGTGATTTTACTTTACGGATGATTTTCGGCCCTCTATAACTTTGGAGTTAATAAGTAAGTTTTTTTGTTTTTTGATTCTGAATAAGGAGTAATGTATATAGATTATTATAATTTAATTTTTACTCTAAAATAAGCTATTAACCACTATTTCTTTCAAAGGCATCTATCCCTGTGAAAAGGGATATATGCCCCAATAAGTTTTGGGATATTTGCCCCTAAGGGCATCTATCCCTTGCCGTACTTTCTATGTTATATGATTCAGATTGGAAATGCCCGAAAATACAAGCGTAAAGCCGGCGTCCGACCGCGTGTCATTACATGGACCAAGGAACCCATTGGCAGCTATGGCAGAACTGTCGAATAAATAATTTAAATTTAAATTTTTGTTATAATTTTTATTTTTATCTTGTAGATTATGTTTTAGTATTGTAGATGATTGATCTCTTTAGTGTTTAAATTGAAATTGTCTATCTTAATGGTAAATTAGTAACGTCATTCAATGGCTAATTGTAATTAGGCTTGCAGTTTTTAATATCATTATATTTTTGTACCTATTATTATTGGTCCCTTTGTGTTCTTTAGTGTTTTTAATTAAAATGTTTATATAAATAGCTGAAACAATGTATATATTTAATAAATAATAATGTTGATTGAAACGTATGTTCAAAATAATTGTTTTCCTGCAAAGGGCATCTATCCCGTTCAAAAAAATTGGTCTTGGGCATATAACCCGCATGTGAGGCATCTATCCCATTATGCAGTTTTATTTTTAACTTAAAATATACGTTTTATTTATTGACTGGTCTACAAAAAGCACTACAGGGCGATTAAATATAATAACAAAGTGACGGCACATATGAAAACCATGTGCGTATTATTTGTATTTAAGGAGATATGAGTTAAATAAAAAAGGTTGGGCATATATCCCGGATTTACCCTAGTACCTATACCGTGTCCATTTTGAATGAGGCATAAACGTATACAAACCGCCCATACTTAACCTAAAATTCACTTTGTTGGCGCGTCCTTTTATACGTAATTTACATTACTTGTCGATTTTAGATACTCCCTTCAATAAAAATTGCTTACAATTATGTCTGAGACTCATCATAGGTCATAGGTACCTAGGTACTTGCATCTTATTTATTATTAGGCATTTACTAAATCGTCTAGTAATCTCACGCCATAGCTGTAGCTACCTGTAGAAGTAGTATAGGTAGGTATAGGTTGCCCGGATAGGGTTGTCACTTCATTTAGGCACTAGGAAATTAAAACTTTTTGTATGGGAAACTGAAAATAGGAATTTTTAATTATCTCCCCCCCACAACTGATCACCACGATGGTCTGAAACCTGCCCCTTCGGGGTACTACACATAAATTGTTACATGTTGTATATATACATATACTGTAAGCATAGCGTTCTCGTATTTTCCATAAATCCTCATTCGATATTTTTAAACAACTTCAGAGTATTTACTACCTATTTTGTAGTAAATTTTACAGAGAATCCAAATATATATCTTCCTAGGTCTGAGTACAAATTAATCGAGATAACTGCGAAAGAATGCGTCACAACACTCCCTCACGCGCCGTCGCGCGCGCACGCGTTGCGATTGCGAGGTCCGCCAGACGCGGCACATGCCGCCGCGCGGATTCCGGCAATAGAGAAGATATAAACATAACAAAACATAACCATAAAAAATCTTTATTTAGGAACATATTTGAGGTAGGTACAATAACAGAAATTGGCAGCGACGCGACTTGCAGATAGGTACGATCGTTTTTCTCTACTTTATATTTGTAAAGGTTACTTTAGTTACCAATTGTACCATAGGTACAGTAGTTACCTGATTCAATGGATTATTAATCACGATAGATAGCAAATCTAAAAGATCTCACAGCCAGATAAGAATTCGATCTCTAGATTGCCCAAGAATAACAATTTAATAGAAATGTCTTTGTGGAAGATAATTATATAGCGTATCCAGTAAAGAAGTTGGTGAGCTTTCTTAGAAAGGAAGCACACAGTGTGGTAGAAAGCAGATATATTAATGAATTCTCATACACAAAATATACCACATTTGCTCGGTGCGTTGTCTACTCGCGAAAGACCAATGGCAGATGGCGTTTATCTAATGGAGGGTAATGACTAGAGTTGCCGCGAGTAGGTGTGTGATATTTTTGCCAAAGTGACTGGCGATTATTCGGTATTCGACGACTATAAAAAAAAATGTCGAGTAATGCCGAATACCGAATAATAGCGAGTATTCGCGGCAACTCTAGTAACCATAATCCCAACACCGGGCAACCTGGGATATCCCGTAGTCGCCTCTTACGACGTGATGCAAATTCTAACCCAGCACCACACAGTCCAGACAATTCTGGGGTCTTGTCTTTCATTACGGATGTAAGCGAGCTAATTGCGAACCTTATTTGTGATAGAAGCACACCATCGCGCATCGGTTCGTTGTTGACCTGCTTACATCCGTAATGAATTCGTCAAACTACGCGTTGTTATAGTAAAATTACTTTAATTACTTACTACTTAATTACTTACTACAGTTTACAATTATTAAAAATATTTTTATTGATGTAAACGGCTGTATCTTTTGTAAGTTTGATTATTTCATAGCTTGAAGAGACAGTGAACTTGGGTATTTAATATGAATATTCCAGCTTGACTGCTTCGTTGGCCTAGCGGTCAGCATGTTCAACCGCTGATTCAGAGGTTCTGGGTTCAAATCCCGGGTCGAGCCAATAGTAGTTATCGGGGTTATCTAGCAAGAAAAATTCACAGTAGCAGCCCGCAGTCGGGCAGTTGGCGGTGTTACACCCCCGTGCCTCGGAAAGCACGATAAGCTGTTGGTCCTGCACCTAACCTCTCCCCGGTCGTGTCGATCTGCCGTCCCATCGGATTATGAGAGTAAGTGGAGTGGAATAGAGAGTGCATTTGTGCTTGCGCGCACACCTGTGCACTATAATATGTCCTGCGCACCTGGCTAAACTTCGTTGAGACTGGCTAGTGGCTGCCATGGCCGAAATCCGGCTAGGAGGGCATTATTATCATTATAATATACATATATATATTCCAGTTTAATACCTCCACGCGTACCTGAGAACCGGGCCTTGACAGACAGCCAGACGGATGGACGGACGGACAACAAAGTGATCCTGTAAGGGTTCCGTTTTTCCTTTCGAGGTACGGAACCATAAAAAGAAAAAATAATAATTTTCTTGTGCAGTTGAGCTACTGCGCTACACTCTGTCGCCCACAATTGGGTGGGTTATTATTGAAAGCGTTGAGATTGTATCTCCGTTGTTAGTTATTAGCCGTGTTGATTTAGTGCTCAGTTCGATGCCTTATTACGACCACCCTTTACTGATATCTCTACCATTATCCTTCACTCTATGACAAGAGATAGATATCAACTCTTACTAAACAAAGATTTAAATCAAAATGGTGAACGGTGGCCAGTTACACATTTTGGGATTAAATGCAATTTTTAACCGACTTCAAAAAAGGAGAAGGTTCTCAATTCGTCTGTTTTTTTATGTTTGTTACCTCAGAACTTTTGACTGGGTAGTCCGATTTGCATGATTCTTTTTTTATTAAGCTGGTGCTTCCCGTGTGATTTGACAGTCCAGTTCTGACAGTGGGATCCATAGTTAAACTCTATAATTGAAGTCTATAAGTATAGTTTTTGAAAACAAAATCAATTATTGACGTTAAGGGACGACAAGCTAAATAGAGTTTTCGACCCAACAAGCACCTTTTTAGCTACATAACATACTTATGTGTTTTATTTCTCTGTCTCAATCACGTCTCGTTACTGACGTCAAAAGACCCCTCGGGACTTTTCATGATCACATCTTTCATAACGGGCCTTTTTTTTAATAGCTTATCGCATATCGTACTGCCACGGGGGAACAGTACAATGGTGTGGGACTTTAACACCACCAAAACCTTCGAGCCTTGTTAACGAAGAAAGCCCGCATTAAATTCAAACTTATGGCGTTGGTACAGTGTATCTACGGAGAAGCGGTTTTACACGCGTTTGTTTCATTTGGCGTGCACCGCCTCTCTTCACGCCCCGCCTATCCATAAACATCACCGTACATTGCGATATGTTTGTGTTCACGCGTGCGACGGACGCAACCGGCGTGCACCGCCACTCTGCACGCTCCGCCTATTCATGAACATCACCGTACATTGCGATATGTTTGTGTTCACACGTGCGATGACAGGGCCGCTGCACGCCCCGCATCTCCGTAAATAAGGCCTTATGGTTCTACCGCCTCTGTCGCTTGTGGTGGGAACGTGAGAACGCTTTTGATTTCCTTCACGAACCCACCACGGCTGTATCGAGCCCCTAACTGGGGAATTTGGAGCACCCCCTTTGTGAAGTGCCAGAAACACAAACGCAGCGCGACCACCTTGGAAACAGAAACGCAGCGCGACCACCTTGGGGACTATTATCCAGAACTGGACCATAACTACAAGAAATAATATGTTAGCAGGTCACTAAACCACAAAATGTTAAAGTTTCGTGTTACGAGTCAGTTGGTACCGATGTCTTAATTAATAGACCGAGAATTTTGCGTTAGAACAAGTGCTAGAAGAATTTATGCAATGTAATAGACAACGTAATACGAGAATGAAGGAGAGTTTTCGTAGAATACGGCCGTTCATGAGCGGTGACCTTTTTTGCAATAATTCATTAAGCTTTTTAGCCGGTTGCCACATGCGCAAATCCTAACCATGCCAGATAGAAATATAAAAGTATCTATCTACTTAGCAGATTGTAAGAGAAGACGAGTTAGTATTTTTGAGGAATTGAGAAGAATTGAAGGTCGCTTAAAACCGCTGGATGCCGGCACTGGAGACCCAAACAAAGGTTTATTAATAATAATAAAAAAAACAGATAGAGAGGAAAATTGGCCTTTCGATTTCGTTGTCGAGCAAAACCGACTTTAATGTCGCTTGTACAAGTTAAGCGTTTGCACGAAAATGAATCGGAAACTTCTATTTGGTTTTTAAGAGTACTTGCCCTGGATATATACGAAGCGCTCGCTAAATAACGGTCACAGCTTTTCGAGATCAAAGCTCATAAAAAGCACACCAGCTGATATACTGCAAGCATTGTCTCTTTCTACGACTAGATAATAGAGAAGGATAGACAAAAGGTGTCAGTTTCAATTAGTTTTGGACAGGTATTGACCCAAAGGCTGTCTCAGTAAATTAGTTAAACATTGAGGTGCCGACGGTTTCTGTCAGCGTATTTTTAACATGCCAGGGATTGACTAATTTATTACATTACCCTGTTAGATTGTATAATGAACAAGCTAAGTAGAGTTCTTTCTTAAACTCTTTGTTCACCCAAACAAAGCTCCCTTTTTGGAATAGGTACATAATATACTTATAATAATATATACATATATTTAAGTATTTAAGTATATTATATTATATGGTATAGCTTGGTTTAGTTTGAATATAATATTAGGTCCTTACATATGAAATTGGCGTTTTTCGTACTGGCCACTTTAATCACAAATTTCTCCTCTTTGGTAAGGAATTCCAAATTCAAATTTGTACAGCTATAGACTCATGTATTTGTGCTTCGATGATCGTCATTCATTTGTGTTTTTTCTTCTGTTTTTTTCTGTTTGCGTCACTCATTTTACAAAATGGAAAACTTAAAATATCGCATTATTTACGAGTACGAGTTCCGCCGTGGCACTAGTGCTGCGGAAACAACTCGAAGGGTGAATGATGTGTATGGCGGTCGTGTTGCAAAAGAAAACACAGTTCGTTTTTGGTTCCAACGTTTTCGTTCTGGAAATTTCGACCTGCAGAATAAGCCCCGTGGACGGCCTGAGACTCAAGTTGATAATGAAGAGTTGAAGGCTATTGTGGAAGCGGATCCATCGCAAACCACGTCCGAGTTAGCTGCAGGCTGCGATGTTAGTGATAAAACTGTTTTAATTCACTTGAAGCAAATTGGGAAGATTAAAAAGCTTGAAAGGTGGGTACCTCACGAATTGACTGAAGCAAACCGGCAAACGCGCGTCGACTGCTGCGTTACATTACTAAACCGGCACAATAATGAAGGTATTTTAAACCGAATCATTACCTGTGATGAAAAATGGGTTCTTTACGATAATCGGAAGCGCTCAGCGCAATGGTTGGATCCTGGCCAGCCAGCCAAATCCTGCCCCAAGCGAAAATTAACCCCAAAAAAGTTACTTGTAAGCGTTTGGTGGACTAGTGCCGGTATTGTTCATTACAGTTTTCTCAAATCTGGCCAGACTATTACGGCTGATGTCTATTGTCAGCAATTGCAAACCATGATGGAAAAGCTAGCGGCTAAACAACCTAGGCTGGTCAATCGCTCCACGCCACTGCTGCTTCACGACAACGCTAGACCACACACTGCGCAACAGACGGCTACTAAATTAGAAGAGCTTCAATTGGAAAGTCTAAGACATTCTCCGTACTCCCCGGACCTTGCTCCAACAGATTACCATTTTTTTCGAAATTTGGATAACTTCTTGCAAGGGAAAAAATTCAACTCCGATGGGGCAGTCCAAATCGCCTTCAAAGATTTTATTGATTCCCGTCCGACTGGTTTTTTTAGTAAAGGGATCAATGAACTACCTATAAGATGGCAAAAGTGCATAGAAAATAATGGTTCATACTTTGATTAATTAAATATATTATATTAAAAAATATTCGACTTTTTGTTCCTCCCATACAAAACGCCAATTTCATATGTAAGGACCTAATATTAATATTAAAATTGTAGATAAATATGTTCTAAAAAAAATTATATATATATATTGAGAGATATTTCTATTTATATATATATATATATATATATATAAATAGAAATATTTCTATTTATATATATATATATATATAAATAGAAATATCTCTCAAGTTAAATGTTGGTATTCTTAGGACTACACCCTAAGTAGGAACAGCTCCTCAATTAGAATTTAATTAAACTACATATTTACGTACCTACTAGCAAGTAAGGAAACTTTTTACCTTCAGAGATTGTGCACTGATAAAATTTTCTATAGGCACTAACCTGCCATGTTCCTCATAACAAAGAAGTTGAGCAACCAAATTGTAACAGACAATGCGATCTATTGAACTTTGGCACCCAATTCAGCGAACAATTGCACCTACTGTGTCAAGATTTCCTTAAGTTGCTAGTACAAGTCAATTTTAAAAGGTGTCGGTAACGGCAAAGGTCGGGTTATGTAAGTCTTGACATTTGCAGGGCTGCGCGGGAGTGCATCGGACAACATTACTACGTCATTTTACAATGTGCATTTTCTGGTTGTTGATATATAGTAGACTCTGGAGTATTCTGTGGATGAATGATAGATAGATAGATAAAAGTTTATTTGCTTCTGCAACACACAGTACTTAAGTGGTAATTATAGGTAAGTACATACATTTGATCATCATCAATTATACACATTTGACAAAAATAAATATACAAAAAGCTAACAAGGAAAAACGAATAATTGATGTAACAAAAGGCACAGCCTATAAAATTAGCAAATATTAAAAGAGTTTACATAGGCACGGTGTGTGCAGCAGCACAGCAAAAAGGCATTAACTCAGCGAATAGTTTTGCTCGAGGAGCAAACACTGATTTTCAGTAATACCCTCTAAGGTGACCCGAAAAACGAGATACTAACGAGTAATGATGTGTCTAAATTATTTAAATGAAATTTAAAAACAATAACAAGATACATTATTTAAGCTTAACGTGTTCCTTGTATTAACCTACCTGAATCGAATTTATGAGAATTAGAATCCGAATCAATACAGTTACAATACAGTATTTCTTGCTAGCAATTAAGCTCTTATAATATATCGATTTTACAACCTAATGATTTTATCAATAAAATATTAATTATTGATTCTTGATTATTTTCGCCGTGTGGTGCCGGCGGCATAGAGTTTGCACCACCCCAACTCTTCCCGCGATATTTACCGGGGGCGGGCAGCAGTGCCTCCTGCCGAACAATTCTGTCACTAAACTGCGATCCCCAACCCGCATGAACAGCGTAGAGATTATTGACACTATCCCCCCATGAGATAACATCCAATAAAGGCGCTTATCAGGGGGAGGGCCTGCGTCCAGGGGCCTGCGTCCAACAGTGGACCAATATAGGCTGTTGAGGTTGAGGTATTATTATAAGGTGGATCTGGACAGAAAATATTTTTTATAAAAAAAATTACAGTGGTGTCTCTGAATCAGCATTCAAGTTTACTCACAAAAGTTAGTTATATTAATAACTTGCTGCGCCCCGCGGCTTCGCACACGTTGGTTCTATGAAAACGTTTAAAGGTGATTTATATCCCACGGGAACTGATTTATGGGATAAAAAGTATGTTTGATTCCAGGATTAGGATTAACTGTATGCGTAATTTCAGCCCGATCCGTTCAGTAGTTTTGGCATGAAGAAGTAACAAACATCCATTCATCCATCCATCCATACATCCATACAAACTTTCGCATTTAGAATATTAGTGTGATTACGAGCGTAATCTTAGGAGATAGGTAGTAACGAAGAAAGTAGTTGCTTAGAATTTTTATAACATCCCAAAGATTTACAAACTTGATGGGACTTGAACCCACAACTTTCGAACTATCAATTAATCTGGGTGGCAAATTCCCTCTATAATCTCGTAACAAACTTACCTTAGATGAAAGAAGTCTTCAAAATAAATGAACAAATATTATAAACAACTAGCTGCGCCCCGCGGCTTCGCACGCGTTGATTTTCTCACCTTTTAAACCTTCCCTAGACCTCCACGAACATTTCAAGACCAAGATAAGATAAATCCGTTCAGCCGTTCTCGAGTTTTAGCGAGACTAACGAACAGCAAATTCATTATTATATATATGTATCGATTATTTTCCAAATTTTGCTACGATTTCTTTGAAAGTCACTTCACTGTTCATTATCATCCAGGGAAAGCTTGCTATTTGATTGCTTTTAGAAAGAACCTTAAAATAATTTGATTACATTGACGAATATATCAAGTAACAAACATACAAATAAAAACCTTATTGTCTTAAAAACTCCTTTTTGAAATTTTAAGCTTAAGAGATGCGGTATTTATTATGCAGTATTTTTTGTCATAGTGTTCTCTCTTTATGTTATATACATAAATAACTATGAATGACTTACTGAATCATCTAGGCCTGCATACATTATTAAGGGTTTCAATGTCCGCCCTTAGGCCCAAAAACTGTGGCATTGTCTTTAAGGCGAGCCAGGAGAGGATGGCCGCACTTTTGTGATTTTTAAAACCATCTGAGACATAGAATATAGTCCTTATAATTCCGAAAAAAATATATGTATTACTTGAGGATCTATTCTAGTCAAAGTCGCAGTTAGTTACATGATCGAATGAACTTCACTCGATAGAAAAAAATCCCAAAGTTACCTCTTTTCGTCATGTTTTTTCAATATTATGACTAAACTACTGATAATTTTCATATTTTTTTTGTATTAACCTAAGGACACTTAACATTTCTAAACATAGTCGCAGAGTTTTACTTGATAAAATGATTAACTTAATGACTATGCTTAAATACCTACAAAATCCACGAGTCCGGCAACTTGGCGGACGTGATCAGTCGCGCGCTGGCGCTCACGGACGACGGACCTGTGTCAATTTTTTCCGCGGCAATTTAATTTTGTCGAGTTTTCGTGAAGAATTTATAATTGTTGCAAGTTATCCATAATGGGTAATTGACCTTTCATTCTTAGAATCTTCAATTTCTGATCGATAAATTGCTAAAGATAATACTCGTATTATCATGCTTCGAAACTTACGGTCATAGTGCCGACCAGAATATCAGTAGGTATAACTACTAATCTCGCTATGTATGATTTATAACCGACTTCGAAAAAAGGAGTAGGTTCTCTGTTCGGCTGTCTGTATGTTTATTTTTCTATGTATGTTCACCGATTACTCCGTCATTTATGGACCGATTTGGATGATTCTTTTTAGTTGTATAGAGGATGCTTCCGACGTGGTCATAAAAAAATTATTTTCGGTAATAATTTTTTTATGACCACTCGTATTTATCCCATCTAACTTAAAAACAGTTTCAAAGTAAGGGATTTGAAGCCTGTTTTAAAAATTTTCAAAGTAATCAAATTATGATATTTAAAATTTTGTCTAGACCGGAACTGCGTGCCGTTTGCTAACGAAAAATAAATGTGTGTGTACTTATATCTAGAAATGAAACCTGTGCAATAGGTGCTATAGCTGATGATGATTATAGGTGGTGGTGCAATAGGTGGCCTACTTTATTTACTTTTTATCGTAGGACAATGGGGCAGCCCAGCAACACCCGCACAATAAATAAAAACTAAAAATTGGTTCTATCAAATACAGGGACTTTACGTTACTGAAAGACGACTCTGTGCTATAATCTGGTCTGGAGAAAATCAACCCTTACTTACAAAACGTCCTCTCATCTCCAATCAGATTTGCAACCACGTACACAACAAAATGAATTTTAGAGAATTTTGAGATAATATCTATTCAATTTAATAAATTTGTAGTTTTTTTGTTTATGCCAAACGGAATTTGAAATCAATAACTAAATAAGGACGTAGTTATGCAAACAGGGACCAACCCATAAAATGTTACTTTCGAGATAATAGGGTATATGCATGTGACTTTAAAAAGGTAATATTTTTTTTACGTAATTGCTATTGATAAATAAATATACCTGTATATTTATTTTTGTATTTTATGATGTTTTTATTGTGAAATTTTAACGCAACGCTTTTGGCTCCCGAACCGTGACGACATACTTAAACATTTTTGTTCGGGCATGAAGTTTTGACTTTGAGTTAACATAGAGGATCCCATGAACTGTGATGTCACAAAATGCAAGGGCTAACATAACAGCGTTTTTATCATCCAAAACAGAGTGTAGTTTTACTTTTTGTTTTTTTTCCTAATCATTTAAATTTTTTTATCTGTTATATTTTTTGTTCGATTAACCTTAATAAACGATTAAAAAAAATATCCATGCATATACCCTATTTAGTTTAAAGAAAAAAACTTGTGAAGATGTCGAGGTAGCTCATATGTGTTCAATTAATTTACAGTCTTGTGTGGGGGTGTTAAAGGCTTTATAGAGAGCCTAAATTGTTTAGATTTTTTTATGCTCAAACAAGTAGTATTATTTTTGTGGGTTGTTTCCCCGTAACAAAAGGTTTGTCAGGTTCCTTTGTGTAAAAATAAAAGTAAATCATTAAGTTTATTTATGTTTTACTAAAAAAAAACTTACAAACTAAATATTTAACACAGGTAAGTTAAGTGGTTCAAACAATCATCAAAAATTATCATTATGACTCGGATACAAGCTAAAATTAGTGTGTTTTTAATCCATTATTCCAAGTTGTAATACTATTCGTATATGATTATTTAAATGTCTATGTAAATCCGGGTTCTGACCAGCGCGTAAATAGTGCTGATACCCATACTGATTTTGTTATAATATAACAATATCAGTATGGGTATCAGCACTACTTTAATGAAGTGTACTTATTGTCTTGTTTTATATTACAATGTTAAACAACAAGTAGTAGTTATATTAATTAATGATTTTATTGGTATTATCGCGCCTTCTGTTATTACCCGATAAAATCATGAATTATGTTAACAAATCGCGATTTTTTAATAAGTTTTATTAGTTATATTACATGTTAATAGATTTCTAAATTTTCTATGCTAGGTAGACCTAAAAATTATTGTATTCTCTATAAAGGTCCTAAAAATACCTATATTAGAACGTTTTTCAAAATCGCAATACCTCTCTGAGTTGAGTGGTTGGGATTTTGCTGCGAGCAAAATATGTTTTTTTTCTAAAATGTTATTTTAGAATACTTCTTTACATGGGTCAAACAGTTCATCCATTATTTGAGAAATTGTTTAGAAATTCAAAACGATACTAGTTTAAAATCGATAAATATTAATCATGACCTAATTAGATGCCTGCTAAAATTAGGTAGACGTTTCTAACCATAGCTAAAATTTAATGCAAATAATAGGGTTAAAGCTACTTATAACTAAGTTAAGCTGTTTTAGATCTATCAATCTAATTTTAGAGCTGTCATCCTAATTTTAAACTCGTTTGTTTAATTTTTCAAGGAATATGGTTATAGCCATTTTAACTAAATTGCTTCATGTTAGAGCTGTCATCCTAATTTTAAACGTGTCAGTCAAATTTTACGACCATAGAATCGTTTTCATCTATTTGAAATTCCGAAATCCTAATATTAGCTAATCCTAAAACAACAGAATCGACACCATTATCGTCTTCTTCTAAAATCTATTTATCATTAGATTTGTGTTCAGCTTGTTTATCTCCCCCCCCCCCCCCTGTCAAGGAGGAGCGTTTTTTTAATAGAGTTGTATTTACCCTCTTTTTCTTTGAAGATACCTTAAGAGTTTTTAAAAACATGAACTTATCACACACAAAAAATACTCTCGAGAAAACGTTCTAGGCCTGTTTTTCTTTGAAACATCAGTATTGAGAAGGTACCGTTCACAGGTTTTTCTTTTACGCAAGTTACTAGACAATAGGTTCTAGGCTAAATATGAACCAATTTCATAGAATTTTATAAATTTCGATTTTTCCTGTTTTGAAACTTTACCGTTGCTTTACTTTGGACAGTCACAGCGATAATCTAAAAATGCTGGTTATCGTTTTCTTCCTTGAATTAACATAGGATAAATTGAGATAATTCCCCTTTTTCTCGATTATATTGACCGTTTTTCAGTTTTTTGCCCTGTTTTGGTCTTCCTAGACACGATCCAGTGGTTTCCTTGTGGTTTGGTTCTAGTTTGTATTATTGAAATGTCAAAGTTTTATGGGTACCATATGCTATGTTTCCATTTAAAATATTAAATCGGCTGATTATTGTAAAACACGCTGCATGGTTCTAAAAATGCTGCTTTGTAGCTAGTTTAATGCTAGTTTGTAAAATATGAAATTACCAAATGTGGGTTAGTTCCCGTGTGACCTACTCATATCTTTGCTGCTTTCTTTGCTAGAGTCGTTAGATAGCCAGGATCTTATTTGAGCACATAGAATACATGACTTGGAACCTCCCTGTGCACATAACTCCATTTCGACCAAGTTGTGGGTTGGTCCCTGTTTGTATAACTACGTCCTGAAGAAGATCAATAACCAATCAGAGAATATAACAAACGTAGTTGGACTTACTACTTTTTATTATTTAAAGGTTGCACTAAAAATCATTAACATAAATAAATAATGTTGGATAATCCACACAGCATCATCTAGCCCCGAGCTAATCAAAGATTGTGTTATAGTTACTAGATGACAGGAACCTATCTATACTAGAAAACATTACATAGATAGTTAAATTTACCATTCATAGAAAATACCTAAAACACCCGGAACAAATATTTGCAGATCGTACAAACATTTTCCCAATGCGGGAATCGAACCCACAACCTTCTGCGTCGCAGGCGGACCTTCGCCGCTGCGCCACTAATATCGTCTAACAGACAATAACCGTAATCATACCAATAACTCTTTCCGTCTCCATGTTGTAGGTATATAAATAAAAACTTTTTTTATCATCCTCCATTATAATACATATACAGGTTACTTTTTTTATTTACGAAACTTACGAATATTTTACTATTCTATAAACAAATAAAATCTAAAAAAAAATATCATAAAAATGCATAAAATTATCCTACTGCATTCTATACATACTGCATTCTATACATACGCTGGCGGTGTTACGCAAGTTCACCGGCGCTGCGTCCGCGCGATGTATTTTACGCGCGGCCCTGGACAGCGCTAAATGCCTACTAATGCAAGTCTACGGGGCCTTACGTTAAAAAAATACCGACCCACATTACACCGTGATTAGATAAAATTAGTGTTTTTGTCAATAAACCTAACTGTTACTATAGCTTATTATGGTGCAATCACATTTATAGTACGATCTTTTGTGAACAATCACACCACGAGAATACACAATTCACTGATTCTAAATGAAAAATACATGTTCGTGAGTTCACTAAGGAAAGGGCCTAACGATAATAATCTTTGGTTTTCAGTAACAAAAATGACAAAATTGTATCAAAATATTTAAGCTTAAATCTCACGGCTGTTTTAAGCAAAGCTTCAGAAATACGTTCACGTACGTTTTAAATTATAAGGCCATGTTTTTGCGCATGTTCAGACTAGGGTTGCCAGATGTCCGGTATTTAAGCGTACAGTCCGGTATTTTCGAGGCCTGTCCGGTAAAAAAATTATGGTCATACCGGACAGAACAATGTCCGGTATTTTAAGAAAAGTCGGTACTACTGGTCAGAAGCGCCTACAAAAGAAGGCATATGATATGCGATATGATACGCAAAACTCGCGCGAGTATCGAACGCCTTCATCGAGTGCATTTTCAGTGTGATGGGGAATATAATGGACCAATGAACGAAACCGCCTTGGGTTGGGATAGAGACTGAAAAGTGAACTGTGTGTTTTTTGCAACATAAACTCGTGCTGCGCTGATATAAAATACTACGAGGTTGCGTCAAATGCTAAATGCAAATGCTATGTTAAAAAGAAGTAAGTAGGTACTACCTATAAGTACGTAAGTACAGTACAACATACATAAATTAGTTTCAAAAGAATGATTTTGAATGACTTTCTCAAAGTGAGCATAGTCTTGGAGACCACAATTTTATGGCTGCATTAAGTATATTGTTAAGACTAGGTTTTAGATATGCACTTAATATTTAGGGAAAACATAGAAACACATCACAGCATTAAAATAACAGTTTATTTTCTTTCTTCCAACATCAAATATTAACAAAATAATTTATTTTTAACATCAACAACTGTCGTTTTCTACAACCGGTATTGTGCCGGTTTTATCGTATTTATTTTATATTTATTGAGGTTACCACAGCAGCGTCACAATCTATATATAATTATAATTACTCAAAATATAAAACTGATAACTGTTACGAACACAAACACTTATTATCATGGTTACTACTTATCTTTTAGGTCCTGCCAACTCGAACGCCGAACACAAAAGTGCCCGAGGCAACGAACCATTTCTGCTTTTATACGGTCGGCTAGCGTAAACAACGGAAAATTCCAAGCTTCGATACAAAAATTGCAGAACTGTCTCACAAAACTATTTAAATACTTTTAAATTACAGTTATGATTATTAAAATAACTTGACAATATTTCGAGTTTCTTGACTTCGCATTTTCCTTAAATCAGTACCGGAAGTTATTAAGAATATATAGTAGTATATAGTAGTAGTATATAGTAGTTGACGACTAAAAAGGTCGAATAATAACTTGAAAACTACTTTCCAATGAAAATAATAATAGTTCATGCAGTTTTGTAATTATTTTCTGGTTTTCTACCGTCGACTGCTTATCAGTTCGCCCATCCTGACCATTATTTGCGTCCCTGCAAATAAATAAAGAAAATATAGTTATATTGTACCTTATTACCAGTCTTAATTTATAGAATCTGAAAAAGCTGACAATTTTTAACTATTGACACGACACCAAACTCTTGGTGGATTAGTTCACGATTAGTTCACAAGTAAAAATTGACAAATTTATTTTCGCAAACACTTAATTATTAGTGACTTCACCAATAGAGAGCTGGGATCTTATTTCCGTTTATATATTCGTATCTTTTTTATTTAGACCAATGATCGATGTATTCATACAATAAATAAATTAAACACCACTCAAAATTATCTAAATAATCTTCCTTATTATGAAATCATATAGAAGCTTACTTTGTTTTGATAACTAATAAATGACAAATAAATCAGTGTATTAAACCAGCCTATGTTGTGGTCCCCAAGGTTTATCCTAGTTTGTGGACCGACGATCTACTAATTTAAGTCTTAAATCTTTTCCAATAAACGTTTTCATTATTATTAGTACCTTTCGAATAAAAAACCGACGTAGGTCCTCCAACCCTTGCGTTTTCTTACCGCGATCTAGAGATGTTGGACTTTTACAGGCGACATTATTTTTATAAAATGGAACGACTAATTCAACGATTCATTGAAGTGAGACGCAGTTAGTTCATCGCTCACTCATTCTCAACCATGATTCTAAACTATTTTTTTTTATTTTTATTACGCTATGATAACCTTCTTAATGTTAAGCTTTTTGTTTTAAAAACTTAATAACCTGCCGACATCCATGATGGAAACACGACTGTTGATCGGTATTATCATCATTGTACTTTGCTGAGCGGGAATCATTATTCTAATTTTGGGTCGTGATTCGATATATTCTGTATATAATATAATACATTGGTAAAACCTAATAAGACATTTACAAGAAATACTACAGAAATCACGTTTAGCTCCGTTATTAAACTTTGAATTTAAAAACGGCACTTTCCGAACCTTAATCGCTAAGAACCTTTGATTTTATTTACTTACTGCATTTATAGATCATACTAGGCATTTAATCTCAATGGTTTGTGTTAAGATACACACTGTTATTGCATGGCTCGTTTTAATTTAACTTAACTGTCGCTCTATCGCACATCTCAAGCACTGAATAAAATCATACCTTACCAATTTGCAACGGTTTACAAAGATCAGTTTGCCATGCCTACCTCAACATCTTCACTGACATAATATATTAACGATCTTCTATTAACTATAGAATACCTTTATACTATTTACATCAATTAATAGAACTCCTCTAATTTTGTGTATAAATGTTCTGACATACGAAAGCAAAATTAATGACGCCCACAATCAAGCTATTAATTGCCTGGATACCTTCTTGTTTGTAAGTTTAAAGTGAACCAAAATAATACACTTTTCAAAACTTTGTTATGTACAACTTTATACGAAAATTCGACGAATTGGAGTTTTCAAGTTTACTTTAAATAGGCTCTATATACCCAATAAAACTTTTAAATCCATCATAGTTATCGATGCTACAGTTATAGTTCCAAAATTAAATCATGATAAATATCCCGTTGTAAATAATCTATATTTCAAGTTTATATGCAAGCTGTTTAAAGTTCTTAGGCATTTTGTGTATTATATAATCAAAATTACGTTACATCTTTATTTACAAAAAATGTACACATTCAAAAACAAAACCTAAGAAATGCACGTAATATACACCTACAGAAAGCTAGGACAAACTATGGCATGAAAAATATAATGTTTGAAGGAGTACGTTTATATAATAGCCAACCTAAAAATATTAAAGACCAAAACTCAACTCAATTTAAAACTCGCCTTAAATGAAACATTTTTCAAAGAATCCCCTAAAAATAAAAGTTGTCCATATAGTATTGCACATTTTATAATCCACAATTTGTATCAGTGTGCGCGCGCCTCTACTTTGTCTTTGTTTTGCTCTGTACAGTATTTTTGTTATCTACCAACATTGTATTAAACATTTGCTCATATCGAACTACTAATAATGGATTATAAGCCTATTTTGTTTCTCACCAGTGATTACTAATCTTTTGAGAAATAAATAAAGATTTTAAACCTTTTCTCAGGGCAACTGCAAGGATAACGAGATAATGTTTAGAGCGCAAAAACGTACATCAGAACAGTAAAAAAGTTACGCGTTTAAGCGTCCTGTAAGGTCTAAAGGAAATAGAGCATTTGATATTTTACTACAAGGTTGAACAAGCATTGAAAACTTAAAACTTCTGTTTTTTTTTTCAAAATATTGTACTGTACCATCACTTTTTTTAATAGCCGACTAACTAAGACAGGCTCTTACAGAAACCTAGTTATACGCGGAGCAGGCGTAACGTAAGCCGCCTATGCTCAATTGAAGGACACATATTTTCACATATTAAAATAAAATTACGGCGTACCCTCAAATTATTGAAAAAGATATTACTCTAGTTAAGCCTAGTGGGTTTTCAAGCTAAACTATATCATACCATGTTTTTGTTTATTCGACTGTTGTATGCTCAACCAAAATTTGATCCTTGTTTGTTATTTATTTAGAATAATGTTTATTTAAGTACATTGTACTTTTAGTTTGAACGAGTCGGGATAATTTTAATTCCTTTTCTGATTCATATTGTTAACTCTATTTATTACTATATTTTTGCAAATTAAAGCCTGTCAGCTGGTATGTCATTGCACGAGACATTTTAAAATTAGTCTGCAAATAAAAGATTTTACCTTGATTTGGTTTCTATTTTAACTGTACCTACCCTTTGTTACTGCAAAACCAACCCAAATTTACCTATAGTTACGTCAAACTATTACAATAACATTAGCTTTTACAAAAGCGCAACATTTTTACAGTAAAATGGTTGGATCTTGCCTGCATTTTCCGGAATAGCACATACTGTACTCGTAGTAGCATCCTCTGCACTCTTGCTGTTCTGCTCCCCGGATGGAACTGATGGTGCTGAAGTCACGGAAATTCACAGTTTTGCATCTTTCTCCTCTCAAAGATCATCCACTTCGAATGACTCAGACGGGGCGGCGGTACGTGGTGGTTTCGAGATCCCACTTCTGAAATTGTTAAGACTAGGTTTTAGATATGCACTTAATATTTAGGGAAAACATAGAAACACATCACAGCATTAAAATAACAGTTTATTTTCTTTCTTCCAACATCAAATATTAACAAAATAATTTATTTTTAACATCAACAACTGTCGTTTTCTACAACCGTTATTGTGCCGGTTTTATCGTATTTATTTTATATTTATTGAGGTTACCACAGCAGCGTCACAATCTATATATAATTATAATTACTCAAAATATAAAACTGATAACTGTTACGAACACAAACACTTATTATCATGGTTACTACTTATCTTTTAGGTCCTGCCAACTCGAACGCCGAACACAAAAGTGCCCGAGGCAACGAACCATTTCTGCTTTTATACGGTCGGCTAGCGTAAACAACGGAAAATTCCAAGCTTCGATACAAAAATTGCAGAACTGTCTCACAAAACTATTTAAATACTTTTAAATTACAGTTATGATTATTAAAATAACTTGACAATATTTCGAGTTTCTTGACTTCGCATTATCCTTAAATCAGTACCGGAAGTTATTAAGAATATAGTAGTTGACGACTAAAAAGGTCGAATAATAACTTGAAAACTACTTTCCAATGAAAATAATAATAGTTCATGCAGTTTTGTAATTATTTTCTGGTTTTCTACCGTCGTCGACTGCTTATCAATATTTTGTTGGTAAGTTAGTTGATTTATGTGGTCAGATGAATAAATAAAAAAACTTGTATTTTGTTCGACCTACATTACACCCCCCCCCCCCCCCCCCCCTCAGGGGTCGTCCGGTATTTTTTCGCGACTCACCTGGCAACCCTAGTTCAGACCCAAGTTCGAGGGAAGTTGTTTTATCTGAGTTAGTACTTACCTGCAGGGAGTGGAGCAGAATTAGCTGAGCAACTGTATATTATAGTGTGCAATGAAGAATGAAGAAGAACGTACTTTGAAGTATAACATATCCGTAACGCATAATACGTAACATAAAAAAAAACCTATGACTGATACCACAAGTTAAACATACCTACCTATACTTATATCGTATCCATTTTGAATGGAGCATAAACGTAAACAAACCGCCCATACTTAACCTATAATTTTGTTGGCGCGTCCTTTTATACGTAATTTACATTACTTGTCGATTGTTGTCGATATTAGATCCTCCCTTCAATAAAAATGGCTTACAATTATATCTGAAACTCGACGCCAAGCAGGTGAGATTTTGTTATTTGTGTCGTACTTTGTTTACTAACATGCTTCATTCAAAATGGATAAACCATAGTAATGACATCCCTCTTTCTAGGCGAATTTTTTTTAAATAAAACTATTTTAGCTTATATTTTTATTTACTTATTTTTATGTATTAATTTAGGTGGATATAATTTAAGGTTCATTATATCGTCTCTATACTTGTCTATGTTTTTTTGTGACCTCATAAAAATAACTATTATAATAACTATATAAAAGTTATTCTTTAAGTTTTATGTAATTTACGGTATAGGTAGTAAATAAATAAACGTTATTGATATCTGATTTCCATTTGTTTTTTTTGTCATTGTTGAAAAATTACTTTAAGCTGAACAAATACTTTTCGTTACCCATGTTGCTCAGCGATATACTAGTACAAACATGGGTGTCCAGCACACGGGGACATTCTACCAGTCGTCGCAAAAGGCGAGCTTCGGGTCTTGAACCCGCGCGCACTCCAAAATACTATTTGGTTTTGTGAATCTCAGGAATTTATTTGTCTCATTAGCTTTTTACGTGGGAAAATATGGGAAATGGTTAATTTTATATGAACAGCTGTAGAGGACGGTTTGCTTTTATAAAATGGGGAAAAGTTTATGATACGAAAAAAGCATTACTATCATCTGACATTCGAGATTTAAAAAATATCTTAAAACTTTACAGTTAGGCTCCGTTCCAATTCACGCTTAATGCGCTGACGCGCGCATGAAGTCGTTTCTTTTCAACTTTCAGCGCGCTGACAGAGCGCACGGCAACGCCCACTTCGTTACGCCCCTCGAGCGCACGGGAGCGCATGAACTGCCTCACCTTTCGAGACAAGGCAGCTCGTGCGTTCCTTCAACTTCTTTGTGAGTGCCGTCTGAGCGTTTCGTTTCATTAATCGCGCCAACGCGCACCAACGCGCTCAGATGAATCGGAACGGGGCTTCGTGCGCGCATAGCTCGTGCAGTGCGTTAGCGCTTTAAGGCCCAGATAGAGGTGAATCGGCGTAAATTGGGTAAAGTTAAATCCGTTTTTCTTCTTATTCTTTATAGAAAAAGGTTAGAAAAAAATATATGATAAGCTATGCTATACAAGGCATTTTACCTTTAAGCCGAAAATTTGAAATTCCAATTTTAAGTATCTAAAATAATGGTGCAAAGTACCATCCATTTTTTCCGTTAAAACTCTTTTTCTCCTAAACTATCAATCACAAGATTTATTTAAAGTTATCACCATGTAGAATAAAAAGTTACGGAGACTCTCTTCCGCCCACTTTTTCAAATAAATTATCTAATTATTTTTAACGAATTTTTTACGTAATCGATACAACGTTACACATGAGCCGCCCCTCTGCCGGCCCTACAATCAGTGCGGGACGAGACGTTGTGCTGAACGGACCTGTGCTACTTTTAACAGCAATATTATTTTTCGCTGCGGAACCAACTTGAAATTTATTTATTTGACTTTTTTAGTATACAGCGGGTTTATTTGTAAGTTTGTTGTAAGGTAAATGTTTAGTAAGGGGTGATTATAGTTTTGAATAGGTATTATATTTATTATTTCTCTGTGGTGCGGTGGGCGAAGGTCCGCCTGCGAGGCAGGAGGTTGCGGGTTCGATTCCCGCCTCGGGACAAATATGTATACGATCTGCAGATATTTGTTCAGGGCGTTCTCGGTGTTTTCTATGTAAAATAAAAAAATATCTATCTATGTCGTTTTCTGTATTATGTATATCAGTTATCTTGTACCCATAACACAAGCCCTGCTTAGCTTGGGGCTAGATAATGCTGTGTGGATTGTCCAACATTATTTATTTATTTATTATTTTAAATAATTATGTGTGCAAAAATAGGTATAATAAAATGAATCATAAAAAACGTTATTGAAAATAAAATACACGATGAGAATACAAAGAAATGGTAAGTAGGTAGGTACTACCAATATTTTATTAATTGTCTCTGTACCTAAAGGACTCAACTCACTGGTCGTTGCACAATTGTATAGGTATCTATGTACTTATATTTTTATTTTTTCGGTGCAACTCATAATCATCATCATCATCAGCCTATATGAGTCCACCGCTGGACATCGGCCTATAGCGCCCTGTTTTCTTGCCGCATCCAGCATCTGCCTGCAGTATTTTGCAGATCGTCATCCCACCTGGCCAAATGGTGCCCTACACTACGTTTGCCGAGTCGCGGTCTCCACTCAAGCACTCGTTTACCGCATCGGTTGTTGGTTCTTTGCGAGATATATCTCGCCATATATGGCCGGCCCGCTGCCACTTCAGCTTGCTAATTCTTTGATCTATGGCGATTACTTTGGTTCTCTGTCTGATGTATTCGTTACGAAACCTATCCTTCAGAGAAACTCCAAGCATAGCTCTTTCCATACCTCGTTGAGTGACTTTGAGCTGGTGGACCATCCCTATCATGAGTGTTCACGTCTCAGCTCCGTAGGTCATGACGGGTAGGACCCAATGATTGAAAACTTTGGTTTTCAAGCATTGCGGATTATGGATGACGAGGAGACTAGACGTAGTTTTCCAAATGCTGCCCAGCCTAACTGGATCCTCCAAAACCTAGTCAACAGAATGTTCAAAGAGAATAAAGCGAACTGGCAAAATATACAGGGGACAGGTATAATAAGTATTGTTTTTGTCATTATTACTCTGTAAAAAAACAATAAATAATATTTTGTTCATATAAAAACGGTTTTTTTAGAAATGAGTCGATAAGCATTGTCGTGTATTATTTTTATACTAAATAAATACTTATTTTACGTAATACGATACTTACGATTAGATTATATTGGTTTTTGTATTGAATTACTTGAAAATTGGGGTGGTCGGAAATCGGAAGTTGAAGATCACCAAAAATTTACATCTCGGCCGGGAGGAGAGTAAGTACGAATATACACAGAATACTTTTGTCTCATTTTGTTATTTATCTCGATGTTATTAGAGTATATTTGTATCGTAGCTAATGTCGACCGAAATAATCTAAGTTTTCGTTTTCGGCCCCCATTTTACCGTGTTATTCATAGGGAATTTGGTCATCTGTTTGGCCGTGGTCGAGAACGGCCACCATGTTTAGAATTATGGTTTCGTTTTCATTCAACTTTAATTTCTTCGAAGAAATGAGGTGGCCGGAATAGGAAAGGCCTTTAAACCCCATTTCGTTTTCGGCTAATTCGTATAAGTTAAGATATTCTCAGTAGAAATCAAACATTTTTGTAATGGACAAGAATAATTACCTTCGAAAAATATCAAATTAAGCCAAAAGACAAAGCGATGGCTTAGCGGTTTTGAGGAAAATGTTATCGTATCACATCCCGTATCCTAGAATAGACCCACCAAGCTCGCGTAACATGCCTGTGTAGTTTTCCCGCAATGAAGAACGGAATCACAGAGGATCTGTACCTCCCGTAGAACGAGGGCTTCTCCTTAGAGATGCGCATTTTATACCACTATATAGATAAACTTTTTGATCTAAAGATATTATATATCACTCATTTAGCTCTTTAGCTCATTTAGCTCAGTAGATTAATGATGTTGTCTTGTTGAGTTGCTCATGCTCAAGCTCATGAGCACGAGATAAAAAAAGACGTGTGGCACTCGGGGACTGCCGCGGTAAAGCTATTGCAATGCCATCTAGCGGCGAGTTGCTGAACTAAAGAGACAAACGTCAAGGTTTTTTCGTTACGGAATTTCTGGATTCGGTCCCCGCGCTCAAGGCCCGCGATAGAAGCTATGCAATAGCTTAAAAAATCAGCAATGTATTTAAAAAAACACTGCCAACCTCTCACTCGACAGCTAGTACCTACCTACACGTGCACTCGCTGTCTACAGCTGTAATCCGCCGCGGTCGTTCACCCGCCCGACACGTAAATTTCCCGCCGCCGCCCGCGCCCGTGCGAGACTAGGTACCTACCTACCTACAAACTTATCATTCCATAAATTGACCTACCTACTACCTAACCTACCTACGATTAAATTTCCGGCCATGGCATTGAGCATGCCTATCATTGATTAGAAATAAAAGAAACACATTTAATTATGTCTAAAATAACCTCGGACACCCGCAGGCTATGGTGTGTACGAGAGTATTTTAGACAAAATTAAATGTGTTTTTTTGGTAGGGCCACAGCCACAACAGCACAGCTGAAATCCGCGGTTGTTCTCCCGCCCGACACGTAAAACTCCCGCCCGAGCGAAACAAGGTACCTACAAACTTATCTTTGCATAAATAATTACCTAGTAGGTAGGTAGGTACCTAACCTACTATTTAATCAGCGGCCATGGCCTTAAAAGCATGCCCATAATTGATGATAACTTAAAAATGTAAAACACATTTTATTCACATTCACATTTTGCCTTAAATAAGTACCTACCCACTAGTACCCACTCGTACACCCACAGCCACAGCTGAATTCTGCGGTCATTCACCCGCCCGACACGTAAAGATGAGCGAGCGTTTATTATTATACGCAAGTTTCATTTCATTTCCTTCCACTCTCTAATCGGAGGCAAGCTGCTGACCTAGCATACCTCATAAACATCTGCAATGGCAACGTAAACTGTCCTGAGCTGCTGGAGCAATTAGGGTTCCGTTTCCGTACAAATACTGCTGCATTGAGAGAGCCGAGTATTCTCTACGTTCCTACAGTAAAAACGAATTATAGACAAAACGCATTCTTAATACGAGCTAGCAAATCGTTCAACTCATTGGGCAAAAACATTGATGTCGATTTATTTAACACATCTGCAAGTAAGCTGAAACGCTTACTTAGCGATGAATTCTTTTTAAGATAACTAATTTTAAATTTCACTTTGTGTTGCTTTTTTCCTTTTATATACTTTTCCTCAAGTCGTCTACTTTCACTGTGTAATTTATTATCCTATTTAAGTAAATATCTGTGGAAACTTATAATTGGCCCTCAGCACACATGCGCTGGTCTGTACCGGCATGTATTAAGTAAACAACTATTCTTAAGAAATAGCTGTAAGTTTTCCTACAACTCTAAAAAATAATAATAATAATAATTATGTTCGCGCTGCCCTGCGGCCGCACGCGCCGAAGTCATCGCATTTTCAAATCATTCATCATAAAATAATAGGTAGGTACCTACATAGGCAACCCCGCGCAAATATCCGCACCGGCGCATTTTACTCAAATCCTTTAGACTCACGGATTCCGGCGGAAGCGGCTCGGAAGGATGCGCCCTGATGCGCTTTAACAGCAGTCGGCGACAACAGCCGACTGCAGGTGACGGCAGCCGACTGCAAGCGTCGACAGCCAACGACCGTTCGGCCAGGTGGGATGATGATCAGATAAAGACTGCAGCTGCCTGCAATCTTTAGAAGATCGTCTGCATGCTGGATACATCAAGCTGAAGACAGAGCGCTATGGCGCTCATTAGGGAGGCCGACCTATGTGCATCTGTGTGCCTTTCCGTTAATTCTGGGGGGCAGAAACACAGGCCCTACGATAGTCCTCTGATGGATCCCTACCTACCCAGATGTTTACCAATCATCTCACTTGATGCCCGCAGTTTATCGATAGCTACCTAGGTAAGCATTTGTCCATACCTACTCCATCGCACTAAATATAATGTAATCATGATCTAAAGTAATAATCATGAAAAAGACTCGGTTTCCTTTTTTTTTTTTTTTTTTCGGTAAAAGTGAAAGAGTTTACACGGGCGTAGGTATGCGGCCTTTGCTTAGCCCGCCCGCCCCGCCGCGCCACGCCATGCCCCAAACGTACAAACGTAGGTTATAGGTATGTGTGTATGTACAAACGTAGGTAGTTACTTATTTTAGACAAAGTAAAATGTGTTTAAAATCATGGACCTAGCAAAATTCACGGACGGAATCTCAGTAAGAAATAAAATGAAGCACTCGATATGCTGTCCACCCTCAGTACGTACACGAACACACTCACACATTGACATCATAGTCTGTCCATCGACTGCCAGCCATTACGGCTTTAGACGTCAACAGATGTACAGCGTTGTAAACAAAGTAAAAAACGAAAAATGCATTCTTGTCTTCTTGTCGTGAAATGTCGCGGAAACCACAGTCGTTAAGTCAACATAAGAAACTAGTACCTCATCTTCCCTTTTTAATTAATCAATGGTTTAAAATGTTAATGTTTCTAATGAATTATTAGCATGCTTCAAGGTCATGGCTGCAAATTAAAGTACGTATAGTTTATCCATATTGAATGAAGCATGTTAGTAAACAAAATAGGTACGACACAAATAACAAAATCTCACTTGCTTGGCGTCGAGTTTCAGATATAATTGTAAGCAATTTTTATTGAAGGGAGGATCTAAAATCGACAAGTAATGTAAATTACGTATAAAAGGACGCGCCAACAAAGTGAATTTTAGGTCAAGTATGGGCGGTATGTTTACGTTTATGCTCCATTCAAAATGGACACGGTATAGGTAGGTACAAATCACACTAATTTATAAATGCGAAAGTTTCTATGTATGTATGTATGTTACTTCTTCAAGCCAAAACTACTGGACGGATCTGACTGAAATTTTGCATACAGATAATTCTAATCCTGGAATCAAACATGGTCTACTTTTTATTCCATAAATCAGTCCCGTGGGATAAAAATCACCTTTTAACGTTTCCACAGGAACAACGCGTGTAAAGCCGCGGGGCGCAGCTAGTTATTTATGAAAAGATAAGTTTGTAGTCTCGTCTCGGGAGTTCTAGGGCATTTACACGGACTACAAGTTGACACGGACTGCAAGTTGTACACGCATCGACTGCGGTCGACGGCTTCCATTGGCTGCAGTCGACTGCACTACCCGGCACGGGCCCCGGCCCATGCCGCGTGCTCGTGCCGCACGGCGCGGGCGCGGCGCGGGCGCGGGCGGCGGGGCTACCCGATGGCCGTACGCGCGCGCTTCTTTGATTTTTACCGACAAAATTTTAAAAAAGGAAACTTGAGTCTTATGATTATTACTTTAGAACTCATAGGAGATATGACAGCGCGATTTCGGTCGGCGGCTACTCAAAGAAATATTCGGCTTTTATAAAGGGATATAATTTTACCTAATTTCACGAATGTTTTTATTATTTTATTTTGTTTTAGTACGTGATCACCAACTGGTCTGAATAGTCGCGCGTGGTGTTAACGTACCTACTGACCGTTTCGTGAATTTTTTGATAATTATTAGAAGCAGTTTAGTTTATTAAGTTTTCAGTATTTTATTGAGTAAGTGTTATTTTTATTTATTATTGTTAGGAAGGTACCTACCTACCTACCTACATTATGTTTAGTGCGAGGGAGTAGGTATGGACAAATGCTTATGTGCTACGGTGAAGCTAGAGGAAATGCGTCACAAGCCTTGCGAATTTACCGGGATAGGTACCCAAACCGGCAACATCACGGCGGCCTATCAGAGGGTTCTGAGTGATGAACGGATTACTCCTCAAAGGCGCGGGGGTGGCAGAGAGGTAGGAGTTCAGGTGCAAGAACGGGTCTTGGACCTCATTTTAATATCAAAAATTTAGGTTATCTTTATAGCAGTATTAAGTACTTATATTTTCAATTCAAAATTAATACCTACTGCATTTGTGATAATAATAAAATGTATGTATATAGAGTACTCACTCATTTTCTTTCACTATTGTTTCTTCATTAATAATAAATGCACTTTGTTCATTCATATTCAAAGAATTCGTGCGAGTTTCGTAGAGTCGTACCTACAATACGTCTAATCGCACGCACACGTCGCACACAACGCCGCCGTGTCGAAGAATGCCGAACTGAAACGACGCCTTCAAGCCACACCTCCTTGCCCGGCGGAGTGGGGGGACCTCAGGTTTTTGCGTTACGGAATTTCTGGATTCGGTCCCCGCGCTCAAGGCCCGCGATAGAAGCTATGCAATAGCTTAAAAACAAAATATAATGTCTCCGTTCAACTGAGCTAGGTGGCGCTAGAGTGACAGATAAAAATAACTTGCGTACACTATATTATGTTCTTTAAAAAAATAAACAAAAGAAATAAAAAATACTTATCCGTTAACAATAATACTGAACACGATTACTTCTAAAATAATTACATTCAAACAGTTTGCATAATTATTACAGGCCTGAACTTAGTCTTGCTATCTTTCTCTTTTTTTCATGTTGTATCTGACATCGTACATTTCGCTCCATCAAATCACTCGCCTTGCTCAGTCGTCTTCGCTCTCACTTATTCGCTCATTTCGCTCAGCACTGATAAGGTTCGAAAATTAATCAATGAGGTAAATGAGCGAAAGATATAGTTGAAACTAAGGTGAGCGAGAGATAGATTCACTCAGTTGATAATGTGGATCTTGGTTCTTCTGCAGAGGAGCCTGGGCACCAAGACTTTCTGTAGCGCTGAACTGCATCGGCGCGTGTTCTGTGCTCGTATGTTGGTTCCATTGCTTCTGGTGTTAGTGTCCCTTACAATGCATCCCTGGTACTTAAAATCTATTCACTCCCTTGAAAATTGAGTAGTGGACTACAATGTCCTCGCGTCGTTGTCGAAGGTTTATATCACGCCTTATTAGGATGTACTTACTCAGTTTTTTTTTTTATCTTGAGGTCCACAGTCGGCTCTTCCAAACATTGACATGATATGTAAAATCAAATAATGAATTTTATAAAAAAAAACTACAATAATATATCTGTCACAACTTTTCTGAACAAAAGCATGAAAACTTTGTAAGTATTTTATTCCATGAAACCTTTTAAGTTAGCGGTCGAAATTGTGTTCAGGTCCGTAGGAATTTTGTGGTCGAAAACTGAAATTTTACTCATTTCCGATTGTTTATTGTTTTATGAAAATAACTTTACAGCATAACTATAAAACTCTTTATGTATTTAAAACTCAGATATCTATACTACCGACTAGTATCATTTCGAACAAGGCTGACCAGTTGGAAATATTTTTTTTGAGGCCTTAAAGTCAGAACTTCGCTAAATGGTCAGAATCTAGTGCAACACTACAATTGACTCTAATCCACTTAAATTTTTCTTCCTATTCAACGATACGCCACTATGGAAGAAAGGATCTTAAAATCAGCAAGTACTTTCCATTATGTTCAAAAATAACAAGAAAGTTAATTTGAGGTTAAGTACTGTGTACTATTTTGTTTATCATATATGCAGGGTTTAAAACAAATTGAATATAGCTACAAAATAGGCAGTGGTAGGTGGTTATTCTCTTTATCCCCACTGAATAGGGAAAAGGAAATATCATCGGTATTATAATAATAAATTTATTATTATAATAAATTTAGTCGTCGTTGTTGAAGTTTTATATCACGCCGCATAAGGATGTATTTACTAATTTTTTTTTATCTTGAGGTCCATACTCGCCTCCTCCAAACATCGACATGATTTGTAAAATCAAATAATGAATATTATAAAAAAAAATTGTCTACAATTAACTTTTCTGAAAAAAAAAGCATGAAAACTTAGCATTTTATTCCATGAAAACCTTTTAAGTAAGCGGTCGTAATCGTGTTTAGGTCCGTAGGAATTTTGTGGTCGAAAACTGAAGTTTTACTCATTTCTGTTTTTTTTTTAAATAAATAACTTTATAGCATAACTATAAAACTCTTTATGTATTTAAAACTCAGATATCTAGACTACCGATTAGTATCATTTCGAACAAGGCTGACCAGTTGGTTTTTTTTTGGAAAACTTTAAGCCTTCGCTAAATGGTCGGAATCTAGTGCAATGACCCTACAATTGACTCTAATCCACTTAAATTTTTCTTCATATGGAACAATACGCCACTAGAGAGGGGTGCAATAAAAAAGGGGGGGCAGTTGATGTTTTTTAACAGTAGGTAGGTACCTATATATATATACTTTAATTATTAATTTACTTACTATTTACTATTTTGGGTAGGGTAGGTACTATTCGAGACAGAGCTATGATCTATTTGTCATAAAGCTGCAAATTATGTCAATACATTCCAAAAACATAAATTAAAATTCACATGCTTGGAGTCGAGGTAAAGAGATATAATTAGACAATATTTATTGAAGAAAGAATCTTAAAATCAGCAAGTACTTCCTTATGTTATGTTCAAAAATAACAAGAAAGTTAATTTGATAGTAAGTACTGCGGGTTTGTTTATCATTTGTGCAGGGTTTAAAAAAATCGAATATAGCTACAAAATAGGCAGTTATTCAGAGGTGGTTATTCTCTTTATACTGAATAGTGAAAATAACTAATAACTAATACTCAATACTGAATCCAGTGGGGAAAAGGAATTATCATCGGTGTTTAATAATTAATTTTGTTTTAAAAAACTAAACCGACTGCAATTTTTATACACAAAATTGACATGAATTTTCATGGATCCTACTGTTCCAACTGAACAGAACAGAACTGAACCAAATCAAAATGGAACCACAAGGGAAGCACCAGCTTTCATATAAAAAAAGAATCATGATAATCGGACCACCCAGTCAAAAAATCTGAGGTAACAAACATATTGAGAACCTACTCCTTTTTTTGAGTCGGTTAATAAATGTAATAAACAACCTGTAGAGGCCATGCGGTGGCGGCGGCGCGGCGGCGGCAGCGCGCGGCTATAACTACTAGTACTTATTCTGTGGCGGTATCTGTTGTAATGTGTGCAACATACTTATACTTATGTTGGTGCGCGCTGCGTGATATAATTCAGATGTGGTGCGGGGAATTTTCATTGGTAACGTCCATTCGAGCAAGGTCATTGGCATAGATCGCCCTCTTAAGCTTGAATTGGAACGTACCCTTAGACTCAACTTTAGGAGGACTAGGTAATATTAGTAGGAGTAGCGAAAAAATATAAAAAGAAACGTAATACATCGCTACTAAACGTTTTTTTATACTTATAGGTATTTATTTAATGAAACGGTCATAAAAAAAAACACATAGCCGAATACGAACCTCCTTTTTAAGTTGATTAAATTAGTACTTTGTAAAATTTTTTGTTCATCGTTTTCCAGTAGATACAGTGCATTGTGAATCTGAAACAAAATGACACGAAAAAAAACATGGTAAATCAACTGCCTTATTTTGGCTAAACGACATTTCTGCAGGACTTTGTTCCCAGTTGATCATACACAGGGCATTTACACTGAGCAATAAGTTCGGCAGTCGGCACATATCTTTGTGTATTAGGTAGTTGTACTTATCACATGTTCATGTACTCTTATTTTACGACTTTACTATGCAAGACTAGCCGCTGGCACTCTGTTTAAAAAGCTTTCGCATTCACAATATTAGTAAGTTTAACATTTTGTAGAGTTGTGCAGTCATAACAACAATTTTGCTGTCCTCTCTACTCGATTTATCGCTCGCTGAATCGTCGCAGGGGCGTGCATAATGCGAACAACTATTTCATGCTTGCTTAGCTCCATTCCAGCATTTTATGTTCCAATTTTGAAGTGTTTACGTAGGTTGTACTTTGTGCAAAAGGAAAATCCGTGACATGTATGGAGTTTTGCACGTTTTGGTGAGCTAGCAACTACAAACATGTTTTTATTTTATGATTAAATATAGGTTGGGCTTAATACATGAGATGACGAAGTTCGTTAAGCTGCTAACTAATGTTGAAGTTATATGAACGAGGAGAAAAAATATTGACCGAAGTGACGAAGGTAAGGACCAAAGAACTTTTAAGTAAGGCCTATGTACTTATGTACGTACTTTGACGTACTTACCATGCCCTGGTGATGACAGATTAAACAATACAATACCGAATACTTTATTGTACACCAACAAACATAACATACAAGATGTATTGTTTAGTACTTACTTGCTTGCTACCGTGTCAACAGACACCATACCAACCTCCTCGGCCCTAATGCAAGTAGTGAAGTAGACGAAAAATACGCTGCTCTCAGCAAGTAACATAATTATGCTCGCAAAAATCTGTCACAAAATATATTTAGTCACGGAGGGAATAACGGTCATACAATAAAAATAACTGATGCATGTGCATGTTTGTAGTAAGCCGTCAAAAAATTACAAATTTCGCGCCTTTTAACCGAATACGTATTAAGTTAACGGTGCTTTCAATTTATGAACAAATCCCACTTTCTTGTAGAAATATCCCATAAAAAATCAATTGAAACAAGAGAGAAGTACTTTTTCCATAACGCGGTAATTTTATTACGCTTTCTTCACCTTATATGCACTTTACAACTGTCAAAAGCTTTTTTAACACCCTGCAATTTACATGTTGTAAATTAATGTTATTATTGATTGAAAACGCACACCGATTACGTTTGGCACAAGTTTATTTCTTTCTCAGTTTTCCTTGAAGACCGATGAACAGATAGTGTTTCGTTTTTATTCAAACTGGTGACTTATTAGCTTCAGATTGTCGCACACCTGAGAAGCACCGCTGCAGCACAGCACAAAAAAGTGCATTCAAATTATGGGCTATTACAGATAACGCTGATCCGTTATCTCTTTAAAACTTGTGGGAAGCTATTGGTCATTGTAAAATGTATCGTAAAACGAAAAATGAGTTTAAACCCATATTTGAATGTACGTTTTTGTGCTCTTCCAAGTATAGCTTAAGCTCTGCTATCATTAATCCAATAACTCTACCATACAGAGTTATTGGATTAATGATAGCAGAGCTTAAGCTATACTTGGAAAACTTGCCTAAGCTATCATCGGTGCACCCGTTCAACTTGTGTATAACGCTTCAAAGTAAAATAATCGGCAACGGTATTCACTTTTATTTTTCATTTTCTTGTAACTATATACTTAATGTTTTATTTTCGTCTTCATTCGTCTACACAACAAACAATACAAGAATCTAAAGCGGGCTAAGCATAGCTAAGCATAGCAAAACTACCAGTTTTCAACTAACTATTAGACAGCATTTAAACGCTCTACCGGAGGCATTGTCCACACTTCTCAATATATGATTATCTTAGTCACGTAGAAAACTTGTCGGCGCCGATTTGAGTCCAACCAGACTACCGTGTTGTGGGCAGCCTGCGACGCAGGAGGTTGCGGGTTCGATTCCCGCCTCGGGACAAATGTGTGTACGATCTGCAGATAATTGTTCAGGGTGTTCTGGATGTTTTCTATGTATGATAAAAAATATCTATATATGTTAGTGTATTGCATTATGTTTAAGGTGTTATCAGCTAAGCTCTGCTTAGCTTGGGGCTATCAATGCTGTGTGAATAGGGTAATATGCATCGATTTTTTTATTGTTTAAATCAATTCTTTAGGAAATTATTTAACCGAAAAATGATAAGACGCTCACTGAATTTTGCAAAAACAAGGTAAAAAAAAACAAATCAAAACTACAATCAATTTCGGATGATAAAAACGCTGCCATATTGGCGCCATGTTTATTTGACGTCAACGTTCACACTGGATTAAAACCTTTTGTGACGACCTCAGTAGTGAACATCTCAGGTTTTCGGAAATATCTGAAAATAACCGAAAACAGCACAGAGATATTATATACTATTAAATCTCGATGCAAAACAGCTATTCATTGAATTTTGATGATTAAACTCCATGAACATAAATGTATTTAATTTTTTATGTTATTTCCCTACCTTATTTAGTTAGTTACCGAGGTGCCTCGATACGAAATAATGCTATAATACGTATATACATGAGTGGCTTTAAACCTATCAATTTCAAAAAACTTAATATTATCTTCGAATCGTAAAACAATTTAATAAGCCGCCAACTGCGAGTCGAATCACATACGAATGGTTCCGTACCGTAAGAATCAGGCAGCTTATTCAACGTACATCAAAGTTTCACTTGTTTGGAGACCCCTTTAATTTTCAACTTAGTGGTATGTTCACTAACTGATGTTATTACAAAACCACGCTTTGTGGAAACCACGCTTTTCGTATAAATGCAGCCTGTCTTCGTATGGCTTTTACTTTGTTGTCTGACCCTCAACTGCCAATCATAACTTTTATTACTCTAAGCAGCAATAATCATAGGTGGCCTCGTATAATACAAAAGGACGATTGTAAAGAATTCAGCTCAATTTCTCTTTCGCAAATTAATACGCGAGGTATAAGACATCAATTTAGATTAATTGATTTGGGAAGGAAATTTCTCTTTGTTACATGTTAGCATGTTACTGATGATGTCTATATTTGGGGCGTACAGAAGCGTTCACATTCCTATACAATACGATATTATACTTAATTATATTACTATTTTTTTTTTAATTATTAAGTATTATATTACTATAATTAAGTATACAATACTTAATTGCACACTAAATAATATTCAAAAAAGAAATACATCTGAAGACATGGCGCTATGGCGCTCATTAGGGGAGGCCTATGTCCAGAAGTGGACTAGTATAGGCGATGATGATGATGATGATGATGATGAAAACAAATAATGTATAAACGTATTTGTCTTAAAATATTTAGGGGGTTACCATTCGGTGATGTGTGTACCTACGTCAAATATATTCTACATAATGTGATTTTGTGATTTTCCAGCATGTTTTCAATCAATGTAAAAAAATCTTGCATTACAATACAATACACAAACTTACGTTTAGACTGGCTTATTTAACAATCTAAGCCAACGTGTATTTCCTCTTAACCCATGAATAAATCCACAGCATTAATATCCCCAACCGTTACCACAATGATTCTCCAAGCGTATAAACTGTGATGTACAGAAGCTGTATAAGAGCTGCATGAGACAGTTGGTGCAATAAACGCGATGTATTTGATGCGAACACAGCGGGGCGCGGCGCATTAGAATCCTGATCAGTACAGTGAAATGAGCTTTGTAATGGAAGGTGGGTGCTGTAGTAGGCTTTTTTATTTTATGGTTGGTACTAGGTTTGATAAAAAAAAAGTTTTCTTATTGGAAAAGGAAAAATATAACATAACTTAGCCCAATGGTTATGGTTGAAAAGTTTTATTCTATATACCTACACTACTACGTCTTTGTGTATCTTTGTGTATTGTCGTCACTCCTTGGTGCCCTAACTGAAAAACAGCGCAGTGTTGGACAAAATATGCCGTACTGCATAATGCTACCTATCTAACCTTTTTAATTAATCAATGAGCTAGGGTCCCTTTTTACCCAATCTATTATATTGGTAGATTTAAGTAGGTACTTATTCGTTTTAATTACTCTATTATTGTATGTACCATTTCTATTGTCATAGGTAAAATAAATTAATTTTTATCTCTATCTTTTCATATGGTTTTGGCGTGAAAACCATCAATGGATCCATCCAAACTTTCGTATTTTATTATTGTTACCATTTGCTAAACGCGATACCAGCAGACCTGTGTCATCATAGGGACACAGGCACCTGTAACACAGGGTTGACCTAGACGGGGTCCACCGCTCCTTTTTATTATTTTTGATTATTTTACATGGAATATAAGGAAATTTATCACTTTTGTGTCATTTTATAGTGGTAATGAGTTTGGGGTGAATTTTGTTTGATTTACCCAACCTCAACAGCCTGTATTGGTCCACTGATCGACGCAGGCGTCCTCCTGATAAGCGCCTTAATGGCGTTTATCTCATGGAGCTTATGCCCATAATACCGACGCTGGGAATGCGGGTTGGGTATTGACAGTTTGATGGTATAATTGTTCTGCAGGGGGCGCTGCTGCCCGCCCCCCGGTGGATACCCCTGAGTCGCCTCTTACGTCACCCACGGGAAGAGTTAGGGTGGTTCAAATAAGCCAGCACCACACACCTATCTAAGCCAGCACTACACAGCTGATTTACCCAAAGATGAAATAAATTGTATTTAAATACTTTGGAAGCTTCGATCAGGTATTTCGTGGCCTCCGTAGATACCTAGAACCTTTCATAGATAACACTCAAAATTGTCTACGTCTTTTTTTGACGCTGACAGTTTGCGCAGAGCCTGACAAGTTTTGTGCATACGGAACAAGAGGTAAGTGGAGTCGAATAAGAAAGAACTAGTAGGTATTTACAATTGAAACAATTAAGCTAACTGAGAAGCATTATATGTTGCAAAATTAAATTTACTTAGAAAACTCCATGAGAACTAATTAGAGTCTATTCAAAAAGAGAAGAGTCGTGGCGTTACGGTGAACAAATACTTTTATTCGTACTGCAATGACAGAGCAGTGTTGTCAACGCAACAAAAGTTGTCAAATTGGCACACGAGCGGCACACGAGCCCTCACTTCCCACGACTCTTCTCTTTTTGAACAGACTCTATAAAAGTACCTAAACCTACCATAAACCAACATTTTGCCATTCCCTAGTAACCACGTACTATTCTACTCTACTATCATAACTACGAAGACACTTTTATTGTTTTATTTTTAGTTTAGATAGTAAATAAGCGAATCATTGATTTATAGTTCAATATAATTGCCATGCAAAACATTACACAATCCAATGATAGCTTTAAAAGTGATAGTTGTAACATAAACATTAATTTTAATTCGAAACGGAAGTCAATCCAATAAAAAGTAGCACCAAGAGTGATTTATTAATGAGGGAAGTAGGTATTTGTGGTCTTCAATCGCAAGTGGAACGAAATCTCTAGTTTTATCTGTTCCTAGAGCGTTGACTCTGTTTGAATTTTGTCACATACATAGATGATAAGATAATATATAAATGTACTAGTTGTTTTTTTTTTCACTTCCACTTATGGACAAAGAATTTAAATGAATAGAAAATCAATAACACCTATTTCTTTTGTGATAATAATTGATGGTAAGTATAAAATTTGACTTGTCTAACTGCTTATTTTGTCTAATGAAAATAGGTTTTGCAATGATTCTGAATTGACGTTTCGCACGATAACTTCGTTTTATTTACCAATTTAGGTCAAAATGTTTTCTTTTTTTCGCGTTATCAAAATATTGAACGAATATTGACGAAAAAATACCAGTAAGCTTGTGTAGATATTAATAACGTAGATGAGGCACCAATTATTTCAAGGGAACTAAACTGGTTCGTTCCCTTCAATAGAACATCACGCATCGGAAAGTTATTCAGCTAAGTGTTGCCAGCAAAGAAACAAAAAAGAACCTGAGAGCTGAGTCTAGTTCCACAGGAATGTGTAATGAATCATCAGATACTCAAGAGATTACTAATAGCACATGTACTTATATACATACTTTTTTTGCCGGCAATATGTTTTTCGCGTAGCGACGGAAGAGGTTGGAGCCTTTTTACTACCATGGCCACGATGGAAGTAAGAAAATAGCTAAAGCGATTGTGATGAGTGTTAAAGTAATGTATTGTACCATAGATTAAATCTATGTATTCTACGATTTTATCTTTCTCTTTTAACGAAAAATTTAAACTATGAATGCAGAAAAGTGTTGTTAGTCTCGCTCCTAATCCTAAGATATTTAACAAATTACCTAAACTGACCTAAATGAACAAACATTTTAAAGGCAATCTAAAAAAATGTTAATTACAAAATGTTACTGTAGACTAGAAGAATTTTTTAATGATACATTGTAGATTAAGGCTGCATGTTGTCATCTCTTAATAATTTTTGCATACCGCAAACGGTCCAGCATTGTTGTTTCTATCTCACTATCTGTCATCTTTTTGTACACATGTTTTAGCAAATATTATATCTTTATTTTTATATCATACAAATGTGAAAAGTCCGGGAACCGTCTCGGTGTTATTAACTACTTACCGTTATGTTGACAACGCGTACTAGACATTAAGATAGATTTAGGGATAACATGTAAGCTTCGATTTAAGTAGGTAATGTTTACGCGATGATTTGGTGTATACTGTTGCTATATTCCCATAACTGTAGAATTGCCTAACTGTTTACGATGTTTAAAGATAGCAAAGAGAAAACAGGCATTGTTTATAGATTAACAAAGAACGTTGCATTTGGCAAATAATGCAGGGTAGGCAATAAACGCGCGGGAATAGGCGGCCACCCTTTGTACCGAAATATTTAGTTGTAAACCGTTATGCGTTGCTATCCGTTAGGTCGTGAGAAAACGACGATATTACTCTGTTAATAGTAGTATATATAGCATTGTTTTAAAGATAAGGTGTGCAGTGTCAGACAGACAGTCGTAGGGTGTAGTTCAAGATTGATTGTAAGATTGTAACTTAACTGGTGAATAATAAACAGTCAAAAAGGAACGGTCTTTCTCTGAAGAAACCTCGAAGGCCGACAGGAAGGCAAGAACCAGCGGGCTACCCAGCCAGCTTATCCCCACAACAATTTGGTCCATCGAGCACGGATAAGAAGATGCCAAACCTCAGGTCAAGGTCGCAACGCTCCCGTCCCGAAAGGGAGGAGGAGGACTCGGAGGAGACTGGAATTCCAGGTACCAGCACAGTTACAGATTTTGAGACAACGCCCGCACCACCCACGGCCTCCGCGAACTCTGCGCCCGGCATACCTCTGGGCCAGACGACTCGCACCTTGTTAGCGGATGCGAACTCTGCGCCCGGCATATCTCTGGGACAGACGACTCGCACCGCACCCCTCGCCGTGTTGAGCGCAGCCGCGCTAGGAAGAACTAGAGCCACCACCGCTGCTGCAACCGCAGCGGCCGCTGTAACATCGATGACGTCCACTACGAGTACGACGCGCCCCGTACCCCCCGCGGCACCCGCGAACTCTGCGCCCGGCTTACTTCTGGGCCAGACGACTCGCGCACCTGCTGCCATGACACCGAGTTCACCGAGCGCACCGACTGAGTACTCCGCCCAGCCCGCCGCCGCCACCGCCAATGCTCGCGCACCTACTGCGCGCACCATGACCGCGACGACGGCTGCGTCCGCGACGCTTGACGCACCGCGCTCCTTTGTTGCGAGGACACAGTCAAGGAGGACAGAGAAGATGGCGCTTATCGAGTTGCAGAGAAGGAAGCTTGAAGAAGCTCAACTCGCGACTGCACTGGCGCAGTCGGAGTACGAGTTTGCCTTGGAGTGCGCCTCTGAGGCGGCCTCAAAAGACATTGATAATTCTATTGAGGTTCAGCGCTGGGTAGAAGAGACGACCAAGATAGAAACCCCGCACCCGCCTGTCGAGGAGGAGGTCCAGCAACCATCACAACCCGAGGGATACCTACCGCAGCCGCTCCGATTCGAGAAGAAGGAAGAGAGTTCCCTGAATCTTATTAGAGAGCTAGCCGACGCCATCACGCTACGTAAAAGTGAGTCTTCGCGTAACTTTTGGCCTCTTCCAGATTTTGACGGCACTGCGGAGGAATGGCTACCCTTTGTTAAGACTTACAAGGAGAGTGCAGCAGCCCACACCGATAATCAGAACACGGCGCGCCTGAGGAAGGCGCTGAAAGGAACCGCCAAGGAGTCGGTTCGGAGCCTTCTCTTCGCATCGGACGATCCTGCTATCATCATGAAGACGCTTGAAAGAAGGTTCGGCCGCCCAGATGACATCGTGGACATGGAACTGCAGAAACTGAAGGCGCTCCCGAAGCTTGGCGACAACCCGAGAGACATGATCATATTCGCCAGCAGGCTGAGCAATGCAGTAGCTACGATAAAGGCGCTTAAGAAACCGTTTCTACTGCACTCTCCGGAAGTGGGTAAGACTGTTATAGATAAATTTTCCTCTCTTATGCGATATAGGTGGTATGATTACAGCACTGCTACCACCGAAGAAGAACCGATTCTAGAGAAGCTGGAGAGGTTTCTAAACAGAGAGGCTGACATCTGCGGATCTGCAGCGCTGCCTGAGAAGCTTCAGAGGAAGGGCAGGCAGACCGTCAGCGCAAGCCAAGAGGAAGATGAGCAAGCTGCCAACGCTACCACCGTGCCAAGCTGTCGTATGTGTGAGGGAACGCACTACATCAAGGACTGCGCAAGTTTTAAGAAAGCGACGGTCGACGCGCGCTGGGAGATAGCAAGAGATAGGAAGTTGTGCTTCAAATGTCTGAGAGGTAAGCACAGTGGCTTTAGCTGCAGAACACGTCCGTGCGTCAAGTGCAAGCGGCCACACCATCTTCTTTTACACAACGAGAGGCCAGTCGCGCCACAGCAGCAGAAAAAGGAAGAGGCCGCAGATAAAACAGAACCCACAGAGAGGAAAGATTTTGTGACCAACGTCTACGCAGCCACCGTGGGAGCGAGAGCCTACTTGAAGATGCTACCGGTCGATTTATATGGACCGCAAGGATCGATCAGGATCATCGCCCTACTAGACGAAGGGTCAACGGTGACTCTCCTGGAAGCCAGAATTGCTGAGAAAATTGGAGCTACAGGTGAGAAAGAAAGGCTGGTTCTGCAGACGGTAGGAGGTAAGGTCAACTGCGATTCACAGAAAATGGACCTACTACTGAAGGGAGCTCACCGACGAGACAGACACACTCTGCGCGGCGCACGTACGGTGGAAGATTTGAGGCTGTCACCGCAGCACATTGACGAAGAAACCCTCGAGAGCTACAGTCACCTGAGGGAAATTAAGGAGGAGCTGCTCTACAGCAGCGAACGCCCGGCTCTACTCATCGGTCAAGACAACTGGGACCTGATCGTCTCAAGAAAGGTGTTGAAGGATTTATGCCGCCGCAAAATCTCGAGGGAAGTCGGCACGAAAGATAACAAACCATCTCTGCTGCCCATCAACGAAGACCACCTCCAGAGAGCCCAGCGCGCCCTGGTTCAACAGAGTCAGCAAGAGGCCTTCGCAAGCGAGATCAACAACCTGAAAAAGAAAGAGCCAATACAAAAGTCGAGCCGCCTGAATAAAATAGAAGTGGAGCTCGACGAAAACGATATTCTGCGATTGAGTGTAAGAACGTCGAAGCTAACCGGAGAAGATCGGAAACCGCCGGTCCTCGATGGTAAAGGTAGATTAGCTTCACTCTTAATAGACCACTACCATCGGCAGCTTCATCACGGGAGCAGCGCGACGGTAGTCAACGAGATGCGGCAGAAATTCTGGGTCGTGTCCCTCAGAGACGCGGTAAGGAAAGTTGTCCGCCAATGCCAGTGGTGCATCGTGAAGCGGGCGAAGCCAGAGGTACCACCACAAGGAGACCTGCCTGCAGAACGGTTGGCACATCATCAACCACCGTTTACCTGTACCGGGGTCGACTACTTTGGTCCCATGCAGGTAACTATAGGGCGCCGCCGCCGAGAAAAGCGCTGGGGAGCGCTCTTCACCTGCTTAACGACGAGGGCGGTTCATTTGGAGCTGGCAAACTCGTTAAGCACCAGCTCCATGATCATGGCACTGAGAAGAATGGCTGCGCGTCGTGGCAGCCCAAAGGTTATCTTTAGCGATAACGGAACCAACTTCGTCGGAGCCAACCGAGAGCTGAGAGACGAGTTAAAGAGAATCAGTCCGAACGAGTACATGGATGCAGCAGAAAAGGAGGGAATCACATGGAAGTTCATTCCTCCAGGGGCACCACACATGGGAGGAGCATGGGAGCGCTTGGTGAGGTCCGTGAAAACCGCGCTCATCGCCGTCCTAGGAGAGAGAAGCCTGTCAGAAGAAGTTCTACACACATATCTGGCGGAGATAGAACACACCGTGAACTCCCGACCGCTAACCCATCTTAGCGCCGACCCGGGAGATGAAGAGAGCCTCACGCCTAATCATTTTTTAATTGGCAGATCTTGTGGGGCCGCCATTCTGGGAGCGTTCGACGGGCGAACGCTTGTGGGCACGCCAAGCTGGAGGACAGCGCAACACCTGGCGGACCACTTCTGGGCTCGTTGGCTAAAGGAGTACCTACCCACCCTTATGCCGCGAGCCATGAGATCGAGACAAACAGCGCTAGAACTGAAGCAAGGCGACGTCGTCATCATCGCCGACTCTACCTTTCCACGAAACACCTGGCCACGCGGGGTCGTCGAGACAACCTACCCAGGACGGGACGGAAGGCTGAGGATCGTCGATGTCAGAACGAGAGGCGGCGTCGTCCGGCGCCCTGTGTCAAGATTGATCCCGATAGCGTTGTCTTCAAATAATGGAGTACCTGGCGCACCAGGCACTCGGGGGGAGACTGTTGACAACGCGTACTAGACATTAAGATAGATTTAGGGATAACATGTAAGCTTCGATTTAAGTAGGTAATGTTTACGCGATGATTTGGTGTATACTGTTGCTATATTCCCATAACTGTAGAATTGCCTAACTGTTTACGATGTTTAAAGATAGCAAAGAGAAAACAGGCATTGTTTATAGATTAACAAAGAACGTTGCATTTGGCAAATAATGCAGGGTAGGCAATAAACGCGCGGGAATAGGCGGCCACCCTTTGTACCGAAATATTTAGTTGTAAACCGTTATGCGTTGCTATCCGTTAGGTCGTGAGAAAACGACGATATTACTCTGTTAATAGTAGTATATATAGCATTGTTTTAAAGATAAGGTGTGCAGTGTCAGACAGACAGTCGTAGGGTGTAGTTCAAGATTGATTGTAAGATTGTAACTTAACTGGTGAATAATAAACAGTCAAAAAGGAACGGTCTTTCTCTGAAGAAACCTCGAAGGCCGACAGGAAGGCAAGAACCAGCGGGCTACCCAGCCAGCTTATCCCCACAACACGTTATTTACACGGTTATATTCATAGTTTTAAAAAAGTAATTACCTACTTGTAACGTGGCTCAGATACATGTTGGGCCAGATTGGCTAAACCACAACAAGCCAGACTTGACAATAAATTAAATTAAATCCTTTATTTCTTCCTTCATACATAGGTCCATAGATTACACTAAATTGGTACATGATAATCAAATAGTCACCCTAATTAACAGAGTCAAATCGGAACACAGCAACACAATAATCAAAACAAGAAAAAACAATATTTACAATAATTATTTAGCAATGTTGTACATTATATTATTATTATTACTATCTTTAATCTATAAATAAAGGTCATTCGATGTAAGAAACACTTTAAAAATTAAATCAGAAGAGATGTTTATAGAAATACCGAAGCCACGGTAGACAACTAGACATGATACCACAGTTAACTAGTGACCTGTTTGTACCCGTCAGGTCCAATCAATGTAGCTCCAAATGGACAGGATTTGTTGATTGTGGTATTGTTTACATAAGTGACCTGCAAGAGAGCATTGACTTATTGAAGGAAAAAGCCCGGAGATATTTGATAGTTTATTTAGGGTAAAAGTGTCAAACTATTTGGATCACGAAATACTTACAGAAGGCTGGCCAAGCCAAGCTTCAGACTAAGACCCTGTGGATGTAATATATTCATGGTTCCTACACTACCCTCCGCTCGTTATTATGAAGTTCTTAGCGCTCGAGCGATAACACCAACTGTCACGTATTTCGAATCGGTTACTTAGTAGGTACTAAAAATTCTCCTTAACTGTCTATTTTTAATGATCGTTACGTCTATGCTTACTTTCTACCTGTTATGATTAGGAGGACTGAGATTGTATTACAATGATTTTCAACCTGACCCGAATCGAAAGAAAAAGTTTTCTAGTTATTTATAACCTTAACCTACGCACAGTTATTTTACAATACATATATCTTATAATACTATACTAACCGTGGGTTAATACATGTTCTGTAAAAGAATTATCTTCGATTTCATTGTTTTTCTACGAACAGACAGCACTCTGCTTGCCTCTCAACCTTATTTTACAAAATTATACGTATTATTGCGCGTAGATTTCTCTATTTTCAACATCATTAGTGCACTTGTTAGCTATTTCTGCTAACATGCATTGAAATTGAATAACAACTTGAAATTCTAGTTTTTACAACGCGCAGTCGTTATTCTTTTGTGTTGTATTATTTTTCTATCTTCGATTCTTAGTTACTTTTACAAGAACGTGAGCATTGTGCTGTAAACAGCATCAAACTATATCAGCATTGTTTTAAATAACTCTTCATAATGTAGGTTTTAAAAGCATCTATTGTTAATAAAAGTGACCTAACCTTGTTGTTCATTTTTATAGAAGCCGATTTCTAAAAATGGCGTTTAGGTACAAGTATATAAGTATACTCTACTCAGTTGATTTTTGTTGTTTAAAAATCTATTCGTTTTGTTTTCAATAACTTTACTTATGTAAGTTTTGGAGCTAAGTTAAGCTAAGTTTTAGCTAGTTAGTTTGATAACATAATGTAGTTACATATTACAATGCCTATTTATCTTAATTCATCTTGTTTTTTTCAGTATTTCTATATTCATTATGTTAAATCCTTCGATACAATAAGTCATCATCAACATTAACTTTGTGTTATGCTAGTTTTAAGTAGAACTGTCTGCGGAAACTTGTAATTAGTCATTAACAAACATGCACTGGTCCTAGCATGTTATTTCTTCATCTGAATGGCTGTAAACCAAGTTGTAAGTTGCTCCAAAATTACATCACACTATCACACTTCACACTAATATTATAAATGCGAAAGTTTGTATGGATGTATGGATGGATGGATGGATGGATGGATGTTTGTTACCTCTTCACGCCAAAACTACTGAACGGATCTGGCTGAAATTTTGCACACAGGTAATTCTAATCCCGGAATCAAACATAGGCTTTTTACCGTAACACTTTTTACCATAAATCAGTTCCCGAAAAAAATCACCTTTAAATGTTTCAATAGAAAAACACGTGCGAAGCCGCGGGGCACAGCTAGTAACAGAATAAATGTATTATGAGTTCGAGTGAACTTGCCCTTGTAGAGGTTTATGATTGTAGAATTAGTGTTATCAAAGTAAACCATCCTTATAAAGGTCGTTTAAATGAAGGTGAACATACTTTCTACCTAAACGGATATACAATAGGTTTTCACAAAATAAGCTTTCGTAAAAAATGAGGGACACTGCGGTTCACAGAAGTAAGGAATGATTTATTGCAAGACATACGACTTGTGTAGTGATAGATACGACATGTTTTTCTTCTGTTTCTCTCTTACAGATAAATATCGAACCTAATCGTTTCAAACCATATCTTTAATGCTTCACTATTCTTTATTGCGTCTACGGTACCAAACTTTTTTACCATCTAGGTACATGTAACTTTTGTAAATCTCTGGTGTGTATGTATGTACATCTGCAAAACTCAAAACTTAAGTTTTGCAGATGTACAAGTTAAGTTAAGTTCTTACTTAAAAATTATGAATATTTAGACCCAACAGACATTATTAATTTTACCTAAACGAAATCTTTATAATGGGTGGGCCGAAATTCACGTACGGGGTATCCCAAATCAGTCCACTAATATCCGTTTTACTGCTTGCGTGATCAACTCGCGTGATGGTCGCAGGTTCGGTTCCGGCAGCTGACAGGCCCATCAATTCGGGACTCGCTGAACTTTCGCCAGCAGCACGACACGACTCCGATGCGTATCGCGGTAACGGCCTGTACCCTGTCTAGACGATGTAAGACATCGGTGAACGATGGGTACGGGTAGGTTAATGTCTTCTGCGCAACGGGTGTGTAGTGTGCCCGTGTTGTTTTTGCGTCCAGTTATGCCGCTTACAAAGGCTTTTATGAACTTAGAAACCGGCTTTACACTTAGGCTTCGTTTACGGAGACGTGGAGCTTGCAGCGACGCGTGCAGCGGCCCTGTCATAGCACGCGTGCAGCGGCCCTGTCATCGCACGCGTAAACACAAATATATCGCAATTTACGGTGACGTTTATGGAAAGGCGGGGCGTGCAGAGTGGCGGTGCCGCGTGCGACTCCGTGTCTCTCGCGTGAAGTTTACGGAGAAGCTTCCCGTCACCGCACGCGTAAACACAAACATAGCACAATGTACGTTGATGTTCATGGACGGGCGGGCGTGAAGAGAGCCGTCAAATCAAATAAACGCGTGTAAAATAGCTTCTCCGTAAACACACTACCAACGCCATATGTTTGAATTCTCTGCGGGCCGCGTCGCTGCACGCCCACGTCCACGTCTCCGTAAACAAGGCTTTAGTTAGATAGGTATACTAGGATAAATAATCATTAATTCACACAAATTTTATGTATACAAAAGTTTGGATGTATGGATGGATGTTTGTTACCCCTTTACACCAAAACGTCTGAACGGATCGGTCTGAATTTGGCGTACTACCAGGCTCGCATAAGATAGAAATGAAAATTGCGTGCAAAGCCATGATAAGAAACTGACATAAAATAATGGTTATTCCAGCTAAGTAATCAACAGTTTTGTAGATCTAAATTAAATTCTATCTAAACACTGGTTAGGTTGTCCCAAAAAAAAAACTTTCCACGTTCATTACAGTTGTATACACTTTAGTTGTCATAATAATCTATATTTCTAATGCCCATATATTCATGCACTATACTTAAGCGATTCGATAAATAACAAGCTATAATAAACGAGTTATTTTTATCCCCATTGCGTACCGATGATTATGTTTTCTCATAGCCATCACCGAGGAATCTTTTAACGAGAACAACCTCATCAAGTGTCACTTCTTCAGCTGTCAACTTTGCATTGCAAAAAGTAGAGAGTAGAGGCATATCGAGGCACTTGGCATTTTATTTACAGGCTTGTATTACGCATGTATTGCTTAACAGGTCATATAAAAAGTGATTGATTCCTTTTCTGGGCCAATACAATAGGTATTGTTGCAGAAAAACGAGATAAACGAACCTGCAATACACAAACAGGATACTGATTAAATGGTAGGTACATAATGTCGGTAGGTAAGGTAAGTTTATCTCAAGATGGTTTACAAAGGTATTTTTGATCGAATGGGACATAGGTAAGGGTTAGAGAAGCATTTTTTTTAAGGATTCATGGCGTGAAGCTATGGGTTTTTCTAGTCATTTACTATGTGATTGGGTGAGTAGAAGTGCACTTTTTATACGCCCACTTGTGCATTGTAATTATATCCCGCCCACATGGCATTCTCTACTTTGAGTGAGATTGGCCGCGTAAAATATGACATAAGTTACTAACCGGTCACGTGATGCTGGCTTAGAATTTGAACCACCCCATCTTTTTCCGTGGGTGTCGTAAGAGGCGACTAAGAGATATCCACCGGGGGGCGGGCCAGCAGCGCCGCCTGCAGAAAAATTCTACCACTGAACTGCGATCCCCAACCCGCATGCCCAGCGTGGGCATTATGGCCAATACCGCCATTAGATAAAAGCCAACAAAGCGCTTATCAGGGGGAGGCCTGCGTCCAACAGTGGACCAATATAGGCTGTTGAGGAAGCTACTAACAAATTATGGATTCCAGTTAGCTGAAATAAAATAATTTTATTTATTAATTATAGTCAGCGCAGCAATAGCAATATTAGCAGCAAGCAATATTCAAGCAATGTTATTCCCTGCCATCTAACCTTCAAGTGATCGCTTAGGCCGTTTCCAATAAATAAGACGGTCAGATGGACGTCACGCTTCCATTCCAGAGACGGGCAGGATTGAAGCTGCCTTTTAATTAACCTCTGACTTCAGGAGTTATTGCTTGCAAGTGTTGCTAGCTTATGTTTGCCTTATTCGAACTAATTTATGTACATACCGCAACCTCAAACTCAACAGCCCATAATCCCCACGCGCATGTGGGTTGGGGATCGCAGTTTGGTGGTAGAATTGTTCTGCAGGGGGCGCTGGCTGCCCGCCCTCCGGTGGATATTTGTCGATATATGATGGATAGTTGGATATTTGTTGGATAGTTGCCCTTAGTCGTCTTTTGCGACATCCACGAGAAGAGATGGGGTGGTGCAAATTTTAAGCCACACACATCATACAATATAATATGTACATAATGTAGGTAATTTTACCATGAGAAACTGATAACTTTCTTTCTTTCTCATCATATCGTCAGTCATTCCATTTGATTTTCTTATAGATGTATACTGAGTTAATAAATGAAACAAATAATATTAAGACATATTTAAATGGGTATCTTGGCTACTTCCAGAAAAAATCGCTAGATCTATCCAAATCAGATAAGCTGGAAACACAGTACGTCTAACGTTAGCTACAGATCTGACTTATTAGATTATCTCTATCTCGAGTTCCATCGGATGCTGGAGCAAACGCTTATGAGCTTGCAATATTTCATACCTTGCATAAGTTCTGGCTACAGTGACACATACTTAGAGGTTCTCTGCGCAAAAACTACTAAAGGTCTTCCCGACATAGACGTAGTCGCTTGTTGCGGTGGCGGCCAGTGATATTTGCTTGCAAATTGTACGGTCTGCCACCACCGCAGACCGCGTCTTTTTGAGAGTGGCATTTACGGTGTGCCCAGTGGCAAATGTGGAAGCTATAATACGAGTTTGCCAGTATTTACACAGTCAAAGCCAGCCACGTGTAGAAATAAGACGTACTTGTAAAATCGAGCATTAGGGCTTCCAAGTACGTCTTTGTATGAAAACCAGGTCCAAAAACCTTATGTTATATTTAAAAAAAAAGTTTATATTTTCAATGTTTTGAAAAATTTGTGGAGATACCGTATCAAACTGTCGCAGATCAAGACTCTCGGTAAATTCCATTACAAATTAACAAACCCAGCTAATTATGAATGTGGGTTACATGGGTTAAATAGAAATAACCGTTTACATTCATAATGAATTAGTCAAACTACGAAAGCTTTTCAGTAAAACGCAGCGAAATTTAAATTGGTTTAAAAATAGCGATAGCGTTAGTAATCCGAAACTATGTTAAAATTAAGAATGTGTTTTGTACTTAACCCTCCATCAATAATTAAACAGTAACTGGGCAGTAGGTCATTTATGTCAAAATATTGACATTGACATTGATAACTGACTCTTCTAGGTTCTAACGAAACACAGTTGCTCATGATAACATATTCCTGGAATGTCACGTAAACGTGGCAATCTCTGAGTTGTGCAGCACTGTTATTGGACACGCACTTGATTATCAGTGCCAGATATGGAGTTGACCGTCTGTATTGATCTATTTGTGTCACAATAAACCTGCCTTAAATATTCATACAATAACATAAAAGATAAATAAGGCTTGGTGTCAACTATGCATTTTGAGCATCACTATAGCTTTAACATAATGTTTTCGGTTGTTAGATAGGTACACAATAACATTTGTTTGATAAAAATTTGATGTTAGATTATGATTATGAATATATAAACAAAAAAAATGATATCTTCTCCACATCCAAATGCTCCAAAAAAATTTTTTTCATCACTATCTTTAATGCTCGATTAAGGCCATGCATTATGAAAGACATTCAACTCTTCATTTCACTAGAAATAAGTTCCTCAAACTAATGGATTCTTAAAGTGGAGTATCTTCAGAAACGAGTCGCACCCAAAGAGAAACGAAACAACAAACAAAGAAAATAACAACAAAAACAATGAAAGATGAACATTGTGACTCGTCTACACCGATCCTACGATCCGACTTAAAAAATCGATCCTATAATCTCAAGATCAGTTGCACAAACCCTTTAACAGGACAATAAACAGATTAAGAAACGATAAATTGTGTTTTTATGCAACCGATTGTAACGAAAGTGAGTGGAGATGTAATTTGTCCCTCATTTCCATACGACCTCGTACTTCGAAAATGGACTTCGTACTTTGAAGTGTCAAGAGATATTTTAAATTGAAATCGTAAGATTACTTACTATAAATGGTTCAAAGTTGTGTTATTTTGCAAACCAGGTCTTGGATGCCCTTTTCTGACTGAAATTAGTGCTTATACCTACTACCTATGTAATTTTTATGACATGTTTAATAGATGCTCGTTGAGCACGCATTAGTGGTAATATTCGTAATTTTTATCTCAAGCTCAGGCAGGGCCTCAGTTTATTTTATAAATCTAGTAACTACTTCTCACGCAACCGCACTACCGTAGATATAAAGTAGGTTCTGCTAACGATTCTTCCATGCATGTTTATTTTCAAAGCCAAGACCACTTCTATTGGTATTCTTCTAGTTAGTAAAAAGTGGTTAGCTCCTCTCTTAAATTACTCTAGGTAGGCAAAGCCAGTCCATCAAATATGCCAGGACTTTTCGTAGAAAGTCAAGAGAGTGCTTTACGTAATTGCCCATAAGTTACTGCTATAATGAGCATCAGGAAGCTTTTAATATTTGCTTTAGGTCTTAGATAAGTGGCTGCAATGGCACGTCGTGTATTCAGATATTATGTCGTTGTATTGCAGTCTCTATTAGTATGTTATATAGTCAATAATGTTTTGTAATATGATAAGATAATTTAATGTGCGAGAGTGAGATAAATTGGAGCAAGTATTTTTTTGAACATAAACTTGTTAGAATTAAAATAGCAAAGTCAAAACTTCTGCACGAATTGGGATAAATAAATTTATTGACAGATTCCTCCCCACGATTGGAGATGCATATTTAAAAATCTGGTTAAAAATTATCATGTGCAATTCTTTATGTAGGTATGCAGATGTAGATTAGGAAGAACTGTTTATCAAGCTGTTTATATAGTAAAAATTTGACTTGTCTAAGTACTTATTTTGTAAGTCTAAAGAAATAAACGATTTGACTCTGACTCTGACTGTGACTCTGAAGAATAAATAATTATCTTATTCCTGATCACGTTTCCCACAAAAAAGATCCCAAGGCAGCAGCTGCTATATATTTAACTTCGATCTACATTAACGTAAATACCTACTATAATAGATCAAACCCACATAAATTATTATAATAGAACATTACTTAAGTAGTACATTAACCTTACCAGGCCCATCAATCCGCGTGCAATCTCGAGCAATGCCCCGTTGCCAATCAGACCGAATGTATAACCCATCAGTCAATGCATTGCATCCTTTGAGACTGGCACTGGCATGGCTTTGTCAATGTCAATGTTGTGTAGTTCTGTGAGGTCGGGGTGTTGCAAACTGGCGATGCGATTCCTCTGCCAAACGATTCTACCAACAAACTGCGATCCCCAACCTAGCGTGGCCATTACGGGTCTTATACACAGACTGCACATCTTAAATACACGGATACCAAGCCGACTGCAAGACAACTACACCCGCCGACAACCGTCGCCTGCAGTCGATCGACGGGCAATTTACCTCCAGTGTATTTGTTACTTACAGTCCGTGTAAAGGAGCGCTTCCCTCCATGAGATTAAGCCAATAAGTAGCTTAGGAGGCCAGCGCCAGTAGACCAATAGGTATAGCCTGTTGAGGTGAGGATGCGATTCAGTCTCATCATCGTCAACAGGATCAAGCTGTTAAGAAAGCATACGTTTTACATACAACTTGGCCGAAGAAAGTTCACGGCTAATAGGCCTCCTCTAAGTTCAATGATCCAAGGGGCTTGTCACAACAACCACGCTTGATACTACCTCTATAGCCGTGAACTTTCTGGTTTAGAGATCGCAGTTTGGTTTGGTGTAGGATGGTTTTGCAGTAGGCGCTACGCCTCCCCAAAGAAGGATTCTCACCTTGCCGGAAAGGGGCTTTGTAAGAGCGGCCTGGTCACCCTCGATGAAGCTAATAAATAAATAAAATTCATTTATTTCAGACAACACAAAAAAACAATTGAGGTCCATATTATGTTAGTCAAGAATGTTCTTAGTCTATGTTAGTATTCATGAGTGTTACAGGGTAGTTAGGTGTAATTTCAAACACTGTAATCGCCTTATGATGAAACTACTTCATCATTATGCGATTACAGTGCCTGAGGAACGGGCTATCCCATTTATTGGAGAATGCATTCAGGATGGTGCACGGAAGCCGTCTGTGCGCGCCTCTGCAAACATGCCGGATGCGCTGCAGAACCGCTAAGAGGAAGCCTTGCCTGCAGACGGCGGCGTCACGGTGCTCTAAGCCCAGTTGGAGCGGTAGTAAGTTGCGGTGTCGTCGTATGCGAGGCACCTCAACAGAGCAGTCGGCCATGCTGTATGGGTATCATGGCCATAGTGAAGTTCTTCTTCTTCTTTTCTTCTTTTAATGGCGTCTACGTCTGTGTTGACATAATTTTGCCAATGTACGTAATATTAGAGTACAATAAAAATAAAAGCAACGTTGTTCGGTAATAAAGATAGATAAAGGAAGTGAATTCTTCGATAAAATGTTAATCAAAAAAATGTCAAAATTATGGGCAACGTTGAACGGTAAGGTTTGATGACAAATCCCATAGGTTCATGAGATAAAGCCTGGTGACAGACGGACAGCGGAATTTTAGTAATAGGATCTCGTTTTACCCGTTGGTTACGGAACCCTTAAAACTGTATTGTATTATAAACGTCCAAAACGTGGCAACGATATTGCCCAAACAGAATATCTGACTATATTAAGAAGTCATCTAGCTAAGTTGTCCGTCTGTCACCAAAGATATTCAAGTTCAATCGAAGTGTCAATTCGCTGTCTGCGCCTGACATCGCATTCAGGCGTTGAATAGCTCTTTAAACTACCCGCGTCCGTTCAGGATAGAAATATCGCGGCTATGTGCTAATAATGGGTATAATAAAGCTTGGACAAGGCTTTTGAGGATATTCCGGCTAAAATATTATTCTTGATGAAGTTTTTCAGGTCAGGGTTTGATTATGATCACAGTCCTGTAAAACCTTCACTCACCACACATTCTAATAAATTATAAAAATTAAAAGAAGAGTTTTCTTTGTTCCAAAATTTAATTATTTTTTTAATTTTTCCGTAAAAGGATTATTTTGTGTGGGTTTCATACGTTTTATTTATTACTGCGTGAACGAGAGCAAAGTTGTGGGCAGACGCTAGTATTTTAAACTTGGCTACCACCTTGAGGTTATTTTTAGTCTTCATTTACATTCTATTACATACGGTACATTACAATAAAATGGTGCGAAAATTCGATTTTGGTTTCTATACTAGCATAATCAATATAAAATATTTTACAAGAATAATTTTTAACTTAGTAGATATAGTTTAATATCCGACCTTTTCCTATTTCATGAAGTACCGATCATCTCTAAACTAAAAGTTGAGAAATGCTTATTCCTTCGTCATGTTTTTGCACATAAACTGGACAATAGGATTAGTTACAAGATCCACACAATAAATGTCGGCTCTTTAGGGAAGTTACTTATCCCAGCATATTACTGTTTTTGTGTTTTTATTTATTGGCTGTTGAAATTTTATAATTTAACCCACGTATATACTTGACGAAGTTTTCATTTTAATGATAATGATGTTTGTTTTAAAAACTATACACTGACTTCAATTTTTCTAGTTTTTTCATGAATTTTCATGGATCCCATTGTAATAACTAAACCAATTTAAAATGGGACCACACCGAAAGCAGCAGTCTGCTTTCATTTCAAAAAAAGAATCATGAAAATCAGACCACCCAATCAAAAGTTCTGACGTAACAAACATTAAAAAAAACTTGCGACTGTCATTTGTTTTTCTGTCAGCATTTTACAGGAAAAAAATGACAGACACCGCACGGACGGAATTGTGACGTCGGCGTATTTCTTTCTATGTAAAACAATAGACGATCACGGCATTTCTAAATTACAGAGCTGCATTCGTTGCTTTGATGCAACTTTTGTGCAAATGATTTTCTAACATTCCACTTGCACTCCAAACTTTGAATGATCATTAACATCGCCATGTATCCACAATGCAAATTGATCCCTCAGTGAAAGATCTTGGAATATTCCAATGGCTTCACGGCCACCGACCGACGTTTTCAACGACTGTTTTATCGCAAAAGCTTATTACCTTCTGATTACTTACTCATCATCTACATTGGTTCTTCAGACCCATAAATATAAGTTCATCAAACAACATTAAAGTTATTACCTCCATAACACGCTTTGGTTGCACAAAGACTTGTTTATAAATCAATGTAACTTACCTACTTAGTAAATTTACAGTAGCATAAAGTAAAGGTTCATTGAACATTCGCAAGGGGCTGAATTTCACTTGAATAGCTGAGATAAGCTGGCTTAAAATCGTCGTGTGAAATTCTTAATGAAATTCGAACCCGAAATTATCATGTGACATAACATTTTCGAAACGTAACGGACTGCCTTCAGCCAACACGCAAAAAGCAAAAGGTCAAAATAAAGGAATAAGTAGCAATATTTAATTGACCACTTTCCAACTACTATGTTTGTACAATTTGCAAGAACAGTTGCTTAATTTTACAGCAGCTTTTATGATTTAATTGAATTTGATTCCAATTAGACGTTGTAAATGCATTTTGTTTATTTGGCTTTCTGTTTGATTGTAGGTAGATACCCGTAGGTACTTACCTATGTTCTTTAACGCGTTTATTTAAAGTGGACTCTAATATAAATCCTAAAAAGCTTGATTTTTAAATTACGAAAAATTCTAGGAATTCTAATTTACGAAGAATTAAAAGGAAAATATAGATTCACAATATCAGGATCTCCTCAGGTGGGAGATATGAACGAGCATTTAATAACTCTTCGTAAGATATAGCTGCAATAAAATTTGGTTTGGTACCTAGCGATTTGTTCAGATTTCTGTTGAACAAAGAGATCTTGTTTACGACGGTGTTGGCATTGACTGTACATTTAAATAATTCTTCGTGACGTCATTCCAGTAATTATCTGCGTGAAATGTAACGTCATGCAATATCTCACGAGATCGAAGGATTACATGCTTCAATACATTTAATTTAATTTGCATACCAAAGCTCTCTTCCTCGTAAATTGGTGTTGAGAGAAAATAAGCTTTATGGTTTCAAAATTGAGGTAACTAGGGTGCATGTAGATATGGTGATGACTTACAAAGAAAATAGTAGGTATTAAGAGTAAACCAGAAGAAACCACGGGATTACTTAATATATTTTAGTGCTGGCTGTCCAATATTTCAAAGGTATCATGATTAAAAGATGTACCTTCATCCCGATTCTATAAAATATAAAAAACCGGCCCAGTACGGATATAAAAACGGCAAAAAAATCGACATGATTGTTGCATGGGAGAGCTCCCTTAAATTTTTATTTTATTCTGTTTTTAAGTGTTCGTTGTTAAACGGCAACATAAATTTGAGGAGATGATATGAGGGCCAAGACGTGGGACACAGCTACTAAATAAAAAATACAGAAAAGAATATGGTACCTATAACAACAATTATTCTATAGTGCATAAAAAATTTACTAACATTACAAAACTTTTACGCAGACATAACAAACATACCTACCATAATAAGGAGCGAGTAGGGACTTGGTTTTTTTCTTTTAAGAATCTTCTTAATTCGAACGAGATGATTAGGTAAAGTAAACTCTCATACGTCTTATGGTTAGCTACCTACCTCGCTAAAATTAACTGAGGAATGTAAACACAAGGAGTTAATTGATAGCGCATGAGAATAGAAAAACGATCTGTAATTTTATCGACGTCTTATGTATGGCCTATTAGACGGACAGTCTAGTCCATGCTTAAATTAGACCATTTAATAATTATTTTTGTTTTAAAAAACTATAAACCGACTACAATTTTTATAGTTTTTTTAATGAATTTTCATGAATTTTTTAATGATAATCGGACCACCCAGTCAAAAGTTCTGAGGTAACAAAAAAAAACAGTCGAATTGATAACCTCCATCTTTTTTGGAAGTCGGTTAAAAAAGTACCTATAGTTTGATCAATATGGCCGTAGCATAAACTGTCTTACTAGTAGTGAGACATTGTTTTATAGAGAACAAAGTAAAGCGAGGATGTAGCGGAAAAGAAATCTAAAACTAATTCGAATTGCGATCAAACCTTTAAGTTTGATAGAAATTCGAAATATTACTTTGTTACCCAGTCAGTGTTTAAGTTTATAATTTGACCTTTTCAGAGTGTACTTTCATTGTATTTCTAGAAATATAGTCTTCGAGTTTGATTTTGAGTGTTTCTCAAACTGTTTGAAATTCGAATATTCTTGCATATTTTTTTCGGCACTATCCTTTTAGTATAATCCTTTTGTAGTTTTTGCTGTGCAGAGTATTTCTTAATGCGACTGTACCTCGTTGGTATGTAAGGGAAATAGTCAGACAGAATTGGTTTAAATTGGTTCGAGGCGGATCATTCTTGGTTCTAATAGCAAACATCTGTAAACATGCTTGATTGTAATTGATTCCCAACGTCAGCAAAATTGCAAATTGAGGTAGCCTGTAGGCTGATTCGCTATCTATTGCTGTCGTTAGTAATAATTACCAACGACGACGACGGCAATCGATAGAAGTGATAGCTACTAGGTCTGCAATAAGGTACTGCGATCAGTTTATGGTTAACGTATTCACTGCCCAGCTCTGCGGTGCGACCCGCAGCCCGCAGGGGCGCGCCGCATCTACACGGAGATGGACACAGGCATCTGCGTCTTGGGCCATGAAGGTGTTAAAAAATAATGAAATAATAATTGAGGTATTTTGTCTCTCTTATGCCGAGTACAGACCAAGCGAGCGACAGCAAGCGAAGGTTAACGAACGAACGCAAAAAGACAGGGTGTAGATGTTTTTCCTACGAATTTTTCAATTGTCTTCGATCGCTTTATAGCGAATGCCTGTTGGCTACGCCCTCAGTGTGGACGTGACGTCATTGCAAAAGCAAGCAAGCGGCCGAGCCGATGCACCGCCACCTGTTTGCTTGCGCCAAATGAAACGAACATACCGATCGTTGAATCCCAATCGTTTGCATTTGCTCGCTTGGTCTGTCTATACCCACCATTAGAAGTAAAACAAAAAATGGCATGAGAAAACCTAATGCACTCACGAGTAGATTTATCAACCCGACCTAGGCCTTTATTCACACAAAACAATAACCCACAAACTTATGTTTTACCTGAAATATTACCCTATAAACAAGTCATACAAAATTAATCACCTATTCCTAACAAGACATAAACCACCCAATTACAGCATTCAGTGACGAGGAACAGTGCGGTTGCTCAACTCCTGGCTTCGGAAGGTCACTCCTGGATTTATGGGGCACGAGCCCTTTGTGGCGCCGCCGCCGACACAGCCACTCTTCAATCTAACGGGCCCTGTTGGGCTGAAACACTTATTGGAAACGATAGCATTGTGTGGATATGCTGTTAGTAAAGAGGCGAACTCTAGAGGTATGCAGCGTTATTAATTTTGGTTGATTTTGTTTGGTTTGACTCTTGATCAACATTGAATAAAATTTACTAAGGGATAAGAAAGACATAACTTTTTTCCACTCACACCACTTAGGTACACTAACACCGTAATAATCAAGAATTGTGTACTTACTCGTACACACATTAATATGTGTTAAGTCATCTGGCGACTCCATTGTAATATGCCGCTAAGTTTTGTGTACAATTTTGTTTTATCTCTTTTGGAAAACACATTGGAAAACAAACGCAAAAGAACTTCTTTAGATGTAGTTAAGATTTCTTTCTAAAAGGATCGCCTATTAAAAATTTGACTTGTCTAAGTACTTATTTTGTAAGTCTAAAGAAATAAACGATTTGACTTTGACTTTGACAAAGTCAAAGTCAAAGTTGACTTTGACAAAGTCAAAGTCAAAGTCAAATCGTTTATTTCTTTAGACTTACAAAATGAGTACTTAGACAAGTCAAATTTTTACTATATAAACAGCTTGATAAATAGTTATTACTATCAAACAAGAAATAAGATGCAATTGACTTTAATTCACTTCAATTTTTTGTCCACTAGCGGAAGAAGTGAAAAAGAAACCACTAGCAAGTCCATCGCTTATCAACTAATACAATCTTAGGATAACTAAGTCTAACTGGTCTTACATACTATTGTCTGTATGGAACTGGGCGACATCCGGCCAAGCATTAACATCATTTACGTAGTCATCTACGGAGTAATAGGCTTTCTTGATAAGATTTCGTTTTATGTACAGTTTAAATTTACGAATAGGGAGCTCAGTTGCTTCAGATGAAAGCTTATTATAGAATCTTACGCAATTGCCCACAAATGATTTCCCTACCTTTCGTAATCTATAATGATGGGATGTGTAATTTGTTCTTGTTTCTTGTATTTTTATTGTGAATATCACACCTTTTCATAAAGTTATCTCTGTTTTTGTGTGTATACATTAGATTTTCATAGATGTATTGCGATATTACTGTTAAAATATTTATTTCTTTAAATAATTCCCTCAACGAGTCACGTGGATTTAATTTATAAATAGCGCGTACCGCCCTTTTCTGAAGAACAAAGATAGTCTGGATGTCAGCTGCCTGTCCCCAAAGCAAAATACCATAAGACATAACACTATGGAAGTAACTGAAGTAAACTAACCTAGCTGTATCTTCATCGGTAATGTATCTAATTGTTCGAACCGCATACGCTGCTGAACTAAGTCTGTTTGCGAGAGCATCAATTTGCGGTCTCCATTGAAGAGAGAAAGCAATATGTAACCCTAGGAAAACAGTTGAGTCTACAAGGTGAACAATCTCATCCTTTAGCATTATCTTAGTTGGGAGCTCTCTTACATTTGGTAACATGAATTTTATGCATTTGGTTTTTGAAGCATTGAGTAAGAGGTTATTGGCGGTGAACCAATCTAGTATTTGTGAAAGAGAATTATTTACATCGTCATAATTATGTTTATTTCTGTCAACTTTAAAAATCAATGAAGTATCATCAGCAAATAAGACTTACTACATAGAAATAACAGCATTGATATTTGGTCGATTTCAATTTAAGCCATTACTAAACCTGTGCCTATACTAGGCTCAGACAACTGATTTTACTCGTTTCCCTAAAAATATCAGTATGTTTACCACGAGTTTTAACAATCTACATCAACTTGCTAGCGACTGTAGTTAAAAAAAATGTATGGAAACTTCTAGAGCACCTCTAGCGGATAGTTGGGTACTAAAATGCGAAGTATGAGTCGCGTATATAACTATCTGCGTATTTACGTAACTACGTTAGTAAGATCAGGCATTATTTTTATAATTTATTATTATTATTTCACTGTCACTACTCATGGTAGACACACTGGTGAGAGGTACAGATCTACGGAGCTAAGAACATAGCCTGAATTCAGGCCGATAGAAGTTTGTTACCTTATCGAAATCGCTTTAGCAGTTGTGATGCTTCGAGATAATAAACTGTCACAGATAGCCACAAACAAACACGCAAAAATCATAAACGCTTGAGGGTAAAAATATGATCAAATATGATTAGCATAATCCACAACCTCTTTCTGTTAAACCTCTTTTTGCATTCAATTGACAATGTCCGTAGTATTTCCCCGCTATCAGGGCATCGCAAATCCCGCGTAAGAGCCGTATCGGTTCCCTTATCATCCTCTCTATCGGACATTTCTGCGTACAGCACAACTCCATCCGAATCTCCTACTTGAACTAGTGCTGGCTTGCACAGGATGATTCAAAATGATTAGATTTTCAACCATAGCCTTATAATAGCTGAAAATCTGTGTCTATCCTTCTCATAAATATGACACCTTTGCTTTTTTTCTGTACTGGAGTACACTGACATTTGACCTTGGTTGCCATTGTATGATCGTTTTTTCTATAATTTTATTAAACTTTGTGCGTGTTTTACCATAGAGATCTATCTGATATCTCATCTTACTAATAAAAAATGTATTACAATACTTAAATATATCGTTATCCAGTGCCGGCGTTAGGGGGGGGCGCGATGGGGCGACGGCCCGGGGCGCCAAATTTGGGGGGCGCTGAGGTCTGGGGCCTCGGCCTCCTGGCTCACTGGCTGTGTACCCTCAATGATGGGGATACCGTGCTCGAGCGTGGCGCAAGGCTGCTGATTTGTATACTTGGTCTCTCGACTCGAGCGTCGCTCGATCATACAACGAGAAAACCGTCCACAATATTTTGACTGCTACAGAGTAGGCATGCGCAAAAAATTCGAAATTGAATTATTCAACAAGCTGCTGGACGTCGCTTTAGTGTCAATAAAAGAAAGATTCCAGCAATTAAAAGACTATTCGGAAACGTGGTCTTTTTTACACGACATTAAAAAAAATCCGGAAAGAAATGAACTCGCAGTGCTTTGTGCAAATCTCCAGCGAAAGCTCACTGTTGGTTCTAATTCCGATATCGACGGAAACGCACTATGTGACGAGCTCATAAGTCTAAAGCATTTTCTCCCGGACGATAATATTTCGTGTATACCTAACCGTTCTCAATTTTATACGACAGCGCAATATTCAAGAACTGTATCCAAATGTATGGATTGCATTCCGGATTTTTGCAACTATTCCGGTTACAGTTGCAAGTGGAGAACGCAGTTTTTCCAAATTAAAATTAATAAAAACGTATCTCCGATCAACAATCTCTCAATCGAGAATCTCTAACCTGGCTACTCTATCGATTGAAAATGAAATCGCTGAACAATTAGATTTTTCTAATTTGATTCGTGTATTTGCTGACAAAAAAGCCCGAAAAGTGAAATTTTACTGAAGACAATCATTAAAAAAACAATTTAAGAACATCAATCAAAAAATTAACAAAATGTTCAATCAAAATAAAAAGTAATAAAAAATATAAAACAAGCTTGGAATTAAAAAAAAAATGAAAATTACAAAAAAATGTTTAAAAAATATAAAAATAAAAAAATAAATAAAAAAACAAACAAAAAAGAGAGAGAGGTATGAGAGAGAGACTTCGAGCAACGAGCAACATCGAAGTACATCGTATCTAGTCTAAATAATAATAAATATACATACTCTATTCGTTTCTTTTATCCGCCTCCCAAATCTGAACATAAACTACGTTCACATTGGGTCAGCAAAAAATTAATACTCGATAATGATTTCCTTAGTGGGCGCCTAAATATTACTGCCCGGGGTGTCAGTGGCCCTAACGCCGCTGCTGTCGTTATCTTAAATTTTCTCTCATCCCGACCTTCTTTCCGTCCACTACAGTCGTACGTAAAGCGAAAGACATGCTAGAGTCGTTTTGTTTGACGTAGGTACTTTTTTTTGTGTAAAGTAATAAGAAGAATTAGGTACCTACTCATTGCAGTATTCAGAGTCAGTTAGAGCATATTTTGCATATTTCAGAGTGACAATTTGAAATAGAATTATTAAATGGGCTATCAAAATGGCTGATTGATCCTAGAAGGAAATTATATTTAAAGCAAATGCCGCAGTTAGGCTGACCATGTCTAAATCCCAACACCCTGTAGATGCACAACACTGGCAACATTGCTAAAGATCGTCCGAGTAAAACAGTTCTCGTGTTATCCGTCGAAAGCATTCGTGATCCAACTTAAATGTTGAAATAAATCGGAAATCGAACCTTTGCGATTTATTGGGTTAAATAAATGTTAACTCAGCTTAAAATTTAATGTCATGAGTACCGGTTGACTCTGAAATGTTAATAAAAGCTTCTGAGTCTGTTGAGTAAGTTACGACATTAAGTCGACGTGGTGTGGAGAGGATTCCGAGGATATAGATCGAAAAATCATTGAATTGTTTTGGTTTTGTTAAAAGATTATGTAGATAGGGCCAGTTTAAACTAGTACGTAAAATTGCGCCTTTTTGAACGGACTTAGATACTACCAAGTGAAACTCGTAAAGCCAAGTAACATATGGAATAGTAAAACTTTTAAATCCATGATGGTTATTAACACTTAGGTCATAATATATCCCGTTATAAATGACTTAAGTATGCAGAACAGTGCCGATAAAAGTGTAATAGGTTCATTTTGTCAAATGGTAGGTAGCAGACGCAGAATATCATCAGTAGGCATTTAAATATAACTTATCCGAGAAATAATTATCTCTGAACTTAAAGGGGTATAGAACCAGCCTAAAGATGAGACGAGGATCAGATAAGAACACTTAGCATTAACAATACAAGACATGAGTTGCCAACCCTTCACCTCATAGACGTCTTGTAGATGCACCGATCACGGCTTTAACAAACTACAATGAGCCATTCGTGTTGCGAGAACTTTGCAAAGTGGCAACAATAGAATATGACTGGCAACATTCAAGCGTCATATTGCACAGGATAACTCTATCCTGAATGGTGTAGGACCAAGACCTAAAAGATGGGATCATCCGGCTTTAAAACTTTTACCCGACCTCTAAAAAATATGATTTAAACAAAAATGGACAAATAATCTCTAATCCAAGCCCGGCTCCCGCCATGCGGGGATGGTGATAGATAAGGTTAAAAAAACAAGACAGATTGACAATAGGGTCATATACCCTGGATTTTTTTATTTTTTTATTCAATTATTTAGGTTAACACATAAACAAAAAAAATAAAACACCCAAAAAAAATTAAATTATTGAGGTAAAAAACTAAAAGTAAAACTACACTCAGTTTCGGGTTATAAAAACGCTACCATTGACATTGCATGACATTGCATTTTATGACGTCACGGATCATCGAATATGTAAACTCAAAGTCAAAACTTCATGCCCATACAAAAATGTTCAAGTATGACGTCACGCTTCACATGCCAATAGCGTTGCGTTTAGACATTTTGCTGTTGAGACATAAATATCTACTTTTCAATGATTAAATTTCACAATAAAAACATCATAAAATACAGAAAAAAAAATATTAGCTTTTTTAAAGTCACATGCATATATCCTATTTTTTATAGGTACCTGCTACTCAAGACTACTGACCAAATTTTTCATGATTCATCTATATGAAGTAAGTGAAAAATATTTGCTTAAAACCTAATAGAACGGCTTTTTGTTTTATATCTAGGCATCCCTATAACAAAGATGGTGCAGATAGTCACGATGCTGTGAAATTATGTGTCAGAATCGCTATGCCATGGATATTCTTTGCATAACGTCGTTAAATATCTCATTTAGAGCTATAACCTATCTTATTGCACAAGAATTTAAATTATTTTCTTTTTGCTGGTAAAGATAACAAGTAAAACGATAAATACCTAGAGTTTAAACCATGTTTCAATAAAAATCATCATTAATTATAGAGAGAGATTGCGTCCAGCAGTGGACCAATACAGGCCGTTGAGGTTGAGGTTGAGGTTGAGGTATTAATCCTACCGAAGTCAGGGTCAGCAGTCAGCTCAACCTGAATGTATGAACACTTTTTTGTACTAATAGTAATAAATATACATTAAAGTCTTATATCTAAATAATAAATAAATGTAGTACAAAAGGCGGCCTTAACACTGAGAGCGATTTCTCCCAGGCAACCTTATATCAACCGTCATACCGTATATCAGTTACCTTGTACCTACTCTTAATCATAACGTAACAGAAGTTCTACTTAGCGGCTAGCTAGATGATGTTGTGTGGATTGTCTAGCATTATTTATTTTTATATTCATTCAAAGAAAATATTTTGCGTCTGATAAGTCAGCACTGCTCGATGGATACGGTCATTGATTAATTAGAAAGAGAAGATAGGTTACGTTCTCCCAGCGTTTGCTCAAAAATTGGCATGTGTTACAACTACACGCAAACACATACGTTCACAGTTATATTTCCAGTCCTGTGCAATACAAAGAAGAACAAAGACGTAAAGACGTATCTAAGACCGAAGTGAGACCGAGACAACAATATTTCACGCGAATCACGACCGGCGGCACGGTCCGACGGTGACTGAGGTGGGAGCACACAATTTTACACAATATGAGGTTGCCATTTTCGAGAAACTAGTACCTCATCTTCCCTTTTTAATTAATCTTTGGATACGGTATACAAAATAACAACATCAAAAACTCGACGTGAAGCAAGTGAGTTTTAGTTATTTGTGTCGTGGTTTGTTACATACTGACACGTCTCTTCATACCCATGTTTTGAGACCTATGGGGTGTGAATTCGTCGTTGTCGTGCGAGAAGTCACTAACTAACAATTTTGGCCAAAATGACTTAATGATGCCAAAGTATTTTTAAACTCATTATGAAAAGGTACAAAATTATCTGTATTTTGTTCATAGACATAATTTTTGTAACTATACGCCTTAATGAGTTACACCGATTTCAAGATTTAAAAACTTTAATCGCTATTATCTCGGAACTAGCTTTTTACACTTAATAACTTCTCGCACCAAAACGACGATTGTATACAATAACGATTTTGATTAAGAAGTTAATAGTCTATCGAGCCCACGAAAACTTTTTGTTTTCGTGTTTTGCACACTGGCTGCATTTTGTTTTACAATCTATCCGTATTTTGTTTGGTTTCCATCACCTTTTATATCCCAAACTATTTCTCAATATTCTCTAGAGAAATTGCAAATTAATAAGCCAGCGATAATGCCAAATGTACTTAAGAAGGCTACGAACCCCTCCCAAATCTCAGCGGCCGGCCCGAGTGAATTTGTTGTTGTTTCACGTAGAATCGCATCGTGTTGGCCATTCCGCGGCATTCGCCTTATTTGGAATTGTGCTCCCTGTGTCGCATTGCCCCCCGCGTTTGAGCGAGCGGTTGCAGAAATTTGAAGGAATTTCTCAATTTTTTATATTTTTTCGTACTTTGCGATTCATTTTGAATAAACGACTGATTTCAGATATATTTTTGTTTATTTCTAATGGTGAATATATTTAGGATGTTTGCAGCGTGACAGATTTTCGAATAAAGGTGTCTAACATGCATAAAAAATAGCTTGAAAATGACTCGATATGGTGGTCAAAATATGGTAAATTAGTTTCACTCTCATTTAATTATCATAATGTTTTTTAAAAAACGAAAACACTACAAACATAGCTATTTGTCATCCGATTATGTATGGAAAATTTCAATACGATCGGAAACGTAGTTTCCAAATGAAGCGGGAAGTACATTTGTATGGGAGCTAAGGTATCCGTTCTGTCCTTAATGGGTATCCAAATACGATCTATAATGTTTCCCAGCTAATTATGATATGCAGATAAACTCCGTTGGAAATTGTAATAATATTCGCCTATTTATTATTATCATAATGGAATACAACACGCTGGGAGAGCGTGAAGATCTCAGAGGATGATTTTGTAAAGCAATTTTACTGAGAAAGACCCGGCAGACTAGGATAGAAATTTGTATTTTTTTTGTATTTGTTTTTATTTAAAAACATTACATCTATCTTTACAGGTAAGACCTAATACAATAGAGTAGTTTAAGTTATTTAACATGCAAAATAATTTAAATACTTGAGCACAATAATTCAGTACAATAGAACAACAATCTAATACATAGTACATAATTATGTCATTAAACAAAATAATTTTGTAAAATAATTAAATTCATTATGTCATTACATTAGTCATTAGTGAGTAAAAAATATAGTCATTATCATTTCTTATCATTAAAATCATATTATGTCTTTTTTATAAATGAAGAAAAATTATAAATGGTGGAATTTTCACAGTGCAACCTCAACCTCACCTTAACAGCCTGTATCGGTCTACGCTGGACGCGGACCTCCCCCTGATAAACACCTTGTTGGCGTTTATCTAATGGGGGTTAATGCCCATGCATGGGCATGCGGGTTGGGGATCGCAGTTTGTAGTAGAGTTTTTCTGCAGAGGGCGCTGCTGCCCGCCCCTGGTGGATATCCCTTAGTCGCCTCTTACGACACCCATGGTAAGAGATGGGGTGGTGCAAATTCTGCACACACAGTGCAAGCTTGGCTCTAATTTTAGACACAAACTGAAGTCCAAACTTAATTAAGAGTTTTAAGAAGGGTTACCCCATCTTAACTTAACTGGTATTATTATCTGGACTAAAAAAATACTTTTAAAATATCTCGGGGTACGGGATCGGGGTTGATAATTATTAGAATGCAAACCTTTAAGGTGGAACTAGCCGCTCATTTTTTCATACAAACGTGGAAGGGTAACTACAAGGCTGTGTGATGTTGACCATCCAAAACTAAGGATGAAATCAATTTGTATGTTTGTATACTAAACCGTAAAAAAGCATACAATTGGAAAATACAAACTTCTAAACTTTCGTATGTTAACATGAATTTTAGCTTAACTTTGCGCGCCTCCTAAATAATAATGAAATTATGTTTTTTAGGAACAGAAATACATCACCTGAAAACAGACACAAACAGGCTGTCTAATTATCAGGGTTCATGAGATACCCCAGTCTGGTTACATACGGACAGCAGTCTTAGTAATAGGCGTTTTACGCTTTGGGTACGGAACCCTAAAAAATACTGCTGTCACAGCCGACCTTCGGTAGACCGGTAGCCCTTACAACTTTTATAATGTTGGACAGCAATGTATTCCATCGCCTCTCCTAGAACTAAGGTTTCATTAGAAGAAAACTCTTTGTCAGGGTTAAGCTCGCCTTTGTACATATCTTTTAAAATAAGTTCATACTATGTATTATTTGTGTGTACAATAAAGAATTACAGAATTACAGACACAATTCACACAGCATTATCTAGCCCCAAGCTTAGCAGAGCTTCTCGGTAAGACTTTTTCTTCTAAGACCAATAATTTAGCTCCCTTCAATTCACCTAAGTATAATTCTCCGTCCTATAGTCCCCTTAAGCGAAGTTATGGAAATGATCAGATAATACCCCTGGCTGGCGTGTCGATAGACTGATACCCACCCCTGGTCGGCTGTGAACCCGCGAACCCTGTCATTGGTATATCATAAAACATTGCCATAACTACTTCCTCTAACGATTTGATTCGAATTTCATTCTCTTGATTCGTGGTAGGAAGTTTCTTTGGTAAACTTCATGCCAAATGGCAACACGCTGTAACTGTGAACACTAGACAAACCGTATATGGTTTAAAATTTTGTTAAGTTAGTTTTATTAGATGATAGATATAGAATTGAGTGGTGCTGAATTAGAATTAGCACCCCAACTCTTCCCGCGGGTGTCGTAAGAGGCGACTAAGGGATATACTACCACTATATATATATATATATACTATACTACCATCCCCAACCCACTAGCCCAGCGTGTGGATTATGGGCTCTCTCCCTCTATGAGATAAACGCCAACAAGGCGCTTATCAGGGGGAGACCCGCGTCCAGCTGTGAACTAATACATGGAGGCTGTTGGGTAAAGAAATACAAATGTACAAAATACCTTCTCTGATAATTTTACATTCAGCTTACATTACCTTTAAAACTGACTTCAAATAAAGTAGGTTCTCAAAATTCGACTATTATATTTTGTTATGTTTGTTTCCTCAGAACTTTTAGTGGGTGATCCGATTTTCATGTTTTTTTTTATTTGAAAGCTGGTTTCTTCCCGTTTAAATTTGGTATAGTTCTGACAATGGCATCCATGAGAAACTTTAATAATATAATTGAAGTCGGTTTATACTTTTTTAAAATTAAACAGTATCTTGGATAACTTACTGCAGCAGTTTGTTTTAATAGTGTGCTATCTATTCTATAATTATAAAAAATGTACTAATTTTAAGGTTTCCGTTTTCGCATATCAAAAAAATCTAAAATAACTAACACCTAAAGACTTGCTTAATGTTTCTAGCTCTACTCACTTCTCTTTAATCGTCGACAGTGGCAAAGCCCTAATTCCATAAAATTAATTACTTCACCTTAACAATGGTATTATCACAGAATTAGTTAATAACCCGGCAAAAAGTCTATGTTAACAAAAATACTGGAAACACCAGTGCCATACAAATATTTATGAAAGAAATTATTATAACATGTGCCTATTTAAAATAAATTACCGGAAGAACTAAAAGAATTAAATGGAAATATATTTAGGAAAAATTAAGAGGATGGCTACTTGAAAAATATTTGTATAAATAAAATAATAAAAATAAAAATCATTTATTTCAGACCCACATTAAAATACACAATTACCTACAATTTCGAGATTAAATCAAATAAAATATTTTGTATTATACTGTGAGCGAATATTTAGAAATTTCAAACGATACATAAATGACTTATATTTAATTTAATACATAATTGCAATAATATTAAGACTGGCAAAACATTTGTACGCCTGTAGGCTAAATACATTTACTAAAATAGTTATAAGATTTGACATTGTATAATATTTTTGTATTCTTGCAAATAAATGGTTTGATTTGAATTTGATTATACTTTTTGACTAAAATGTCAAAAAGTATAATCCTTTGATGAAAGAAACTACAGATTGAGGGACACAGGTCGAAGTGTCGAGGTTGAATGAAACCATTCTATCAATTTCTTCGTACAAGTTTTTTTCACCTTTGGACAATTTTACGACGATACCATTGTCTTAAAAAGCAATTAGCTAGCAGAATTTACCTTCAGGTGCCTGATGGTTGATGGTGGTAACCATAGCAATTAATAAAACATCATCTCATCGGTCACGCACGTTAGGAATTCATGCCTTGCATCATAATCAGAATTAAATTTATTTACTTTCGTACTCAGTAAATGTAGTATCGGTCGAACAAATTGATTGAAGATACATACAAATTCTTCGGAAGTTCATCCCACAGTTTTGATCGAATGAACCAGTATCAAAAACAAACGGTACCTCGCCTCCGCGAAATAAAAACAGTTTCATATGACGGATTACAGTGTAGCTGAGCAATTAGTCATGCGATTGCTTCTCGTTACTCAATACAAAGCATCGCAAGTAGCTGACGCCGAAGTAACTCATGGTGCCCTATCGTACGGTGCAGTACGGCAACAGTTGGAGGCTCCAACCAGACATGACCTTTTTTGTGCGAGTACCATTGATTAATTAAAAAGGGAAGATAGGTTACGTTCTACCATCGCTTACTCAAAAATTGGCATATGTTACAACTACACGCAAACACATACGCTCACAGTTATATTTCCAGTCCTCTGCAATACAATGAAGAACAAAGGCGCAAAGATGTATCTAAGACCGAGAAACAGCTTGGAGAAGAAGAAAAAACTTTGGGATTGAGATGGATCATCGACGAAGATAAATTAGCTTTTAACATTGGCTTGAGGAACACGCCCTCGGACGTATCTGAAGGAAAACGTGCCCCTACTAAAAGAGAAGTTACGAGTGCTATCATGTCAACTTTTGACCCAATGGGACTCGTTGCTCCAGCACTAATTAAAGGGAAGAAACTTATCCAGGATCTTTGGAGAACTGGAGTTAAGTGGGATGAAATGATCAACGAAGAGCAACATAACGTTTGGCAGCAGTATATAAAAGATTTAAAGAAGCTTCATGAACTAAAGATTTCAAGATGTCTAGCGCCATTTTTGAAAGAAGGAGAGCTTCACACCTTTGTTGATGCTAGCGAAACTGCATACGCGGCTGCAGCGTATTGGAGAACGGCGAATAACAACGGGAAAACCCACGTTACACTGGTGGCAGGAAAAGCCAGGGTAGCTCCTGTGAAGATAACCTCAATTCCACGTTTGGAATTACAGGCAGCACTACTAGGAGCGAGACTGGCCGCCACTATCTGCAAAGAATCAGACCTTAAAATTACATCTAGAACTTTCTGGTCTGACTCAACCACCGTATTGCACTGGATGAAAGCCGACCCACGACGATTCAAAACATTTGTCGCTCACCGCCTTGCAGCTATTGAAGAAATTGCCAAGCCAGATGAATGGAAATGGGTTCCTACTAAAGAAAACCCAGCAGATGATGCTACCAGAAATGTACCGAAAGATTTTGACATCAAAGCAAGATGGTTTAATGGGCCCGCATTTTTATATCGATCTGAATCCACTTGGCCGGTCAAGAAAATTGAAAAAGACGAGACACGAGAAATCAGCTCTAACGAGATGAAAAAAGTTACCTGTGCCGGAACAAGAATCGTGACTTCGCCGTGTCTGCCTGATCCCTGCAGATTTAGTAGCTGGATTCGCCTGCTTCGAGCTACGGCAAGAATATATATGTTCATGAACTTATGCCGCCGAAAATCAACGAGTCAAGAAACACAGTCTAACAAACAGAACCGGGGAAACTGGCTACCTATCGAAAATGAACACTTGAGGAAAGCTGAATTAGCTCTCATTCGTTATAGTCAGCAAGAATCATTCAAGAATGAAATAGAAAATCTGAAGAAAAACAAGCCGCTTGAAAATTCAAGCCGACTCAAGAAAGTAGATGTGACGCTCGATGAAGAGGATATATTGCGTCTTAATACTAGAACAGCAAAGCTTCGGGACTTCAAAGATAATCCTAAATTACCAATCCTGGATGGAAAAAACCATGTGTCACAGCTAATAATTGAACATTATCATAAAAATCTACACCATGGAAACCACGCCACCGTGATCAACGAACTGCGACAAAGATTTTGGATACTATCTCTACGCGGCGCAGTGAAACAAGTTGCTCATCAATGCCAGCTGTGCAAAATTAAAAGACAAAAACCAGAAATGCCGCCACTAGGAGATTTACCAGAAGAACGTCTCGCACATCATCAACCACCATTTACATGTACCGGTGTTGATTATTTTGGCCCTATACATGTAACTATTGGTAGAAGAAAAGAAAAGCGTTGGGGTGTACTTTTTACGTGCCTCACGACGAGGGCAATTCATATAGAACTGGCTGCATCTCTCAGCACGAATTCAATGATAATGGCGCTAAAAAGGTTCTCATCAAGAAGAGGAAGCCCGAAAATACTGTTCTCTGACAATGGCACAAATTTTGTTGGGGCGAAACGAGAACTCAAGGAAGAGGCCAAGAAACTTCGAAATCAAGATCTCATTGAAGCTGCTGAGAATAGTGGATTCAAGTGGAAATTCATTCCGCCAGGTGCACCTAATATGGGAGGAGCATGGGAAAGACTAGTGCGGTCAGTGAAGACTGCACTAACCGCAGTCCTGAATGAAAGAAGCCCGCCAGAGGAAGTGCTTTCTACTTTGTTAATAGAAGTAGAACACACCGTCAATTCTCGACCACTTACACATCTAAGCGCTGACCCGGGAGAAGAGGAGAGTTTAACTCCAAATCATTTTTTGATTGGACGCTCTAACGGAGCTGCGATTTTCGGAGAATTTAATGATACGAACCTCATTGGCCACCCTAATTGGAAGACAGCACAACGATTGGCTGACCACTTTTGGAAGAGATGGTTAAAAGAATATCTACCGACACTGATGCCTCGAAAAATAAACAACCGAAGAACTACGAATATTGAATTAGGGGACACAGTTTTGGTAGCAGACTCTTCGCTTCCACGAAACACTTGGCCGAGAGGAGTTATAGAACAAACATACCCAGGTCCTGATGGTAGAACACGTATCGTCGACGTACGAACAAAGGGTGGCATCATGAAGAGACCTACTTCTCGTCTCATCGTCATTGTGCCAAATACGCCGTCACTCCAAGGATAAAGTGCTTGCTGGAACGCGCACTGCGGGGGAGAATGTTAGCGACGACGACTTTATGTAGATTAGATAAGGCTTAAAATAGTTAGAATACTTCATAAACTTGTTGTTTTAAAATAGAGTTCAAAATCGAGGTGATTTTAGGTAAACAGAATATGTAATAGTAGTTGTGTTCAAGACGTCATAGAATAAATAATAGTAGTTGCGCCCGAGCGACTCGCTATACATGTCTACCTATATATGTATAGATTAGTTTCTGGAACGAATAGAAAGGAAAGACAAGGACAATAAAATATTCTAGAATAAAGAAAGGGATAGCTATAGCTTCGGGAAATGTGTGGAATTTTCTAGGCAGGACCGATTTAGGTATAAAAGCTGGGCCTTTTGGCCGGTTGATCATTCAGTTCTAAGCGATCGAAGAGTGAACAAGTGATATGGAAAATTATTGAAGTGAATTATTAAAGTGCAGTTACAGTGACCTTTTGTGTTAAGTGCGTAGTTGAGTGTATGTATAAACCAACTTAAAGTGTTCTGAAGTGTTTTTACTTGGACATCATTCCCGACCAGCCCTAGTTGAAGTCTTACACCTTCGACGAGCCCCTACACTTAGGTTAGTGTTTTTTTCCAGCAGTTAGCAGAACAAGTTCAAAATGACTTATTGTGCATATAGTTACTTTTATATGCTAGTATTTTCTTATGATGAAATCATTATTACCATCCACTGGAAGATCACATTATAAAAACACAAAAGAGTCTTACTCCAGTGGTGCCTCTACACTGTGTGAGACTGTATTATTCTTAGAATGCAATTCGAGTTACCGATGAATTTACAATCTGTATCAGTTTCTCGAACCGTAAATATCATCCACGGGGCCATCTCGGTTTCTCGCGCCCCTTTTAATTATTGCTCTTGTATCAATTTATTGCGAAGGGCAAAGAAATAGGCTGTCACAGCCAGCCTATTACCTACCTACAGCAGGTAATCCAACGTTGGAAATGACAATGCTTACTATTATGACATATACATTTTTGTATTATTGAATTATTATAATATAATGTCCACTGTTTGAAGATAGAGCCCGGTATAAAGTTTCTTACAAGGTTTTTTGTTTTACCGTTTTAGTTTTTGTAACCATCTTGCAAGAATTTGATTGACCCACTTTATCTAGTATATTATAATTTTATACACTGAAATTTGGCATACCTGTAATAAAACAGTACAAACGCTGACAAACGGCACGACGACGTTATCTCATCGCTTCTCTCGAGTTTGGGCTCTTACATTTGTTTTGACAAGTAGGTACTGGGGGGTTATTCTTACACAGATACGACAAGATATCGGCGGGGAATGGGACAAAACCAATACAGTTTTGTCCCATTCCCCGCCGATATCTTGACGTATCTGTGTAAGACGTTGAATTGGTCATATAGCATAACCCCCTTGGGCGGAATTCTGTAAACCTATCACTTTACTATGACAAGGAAATTATCAATCATTGCAGAATCGTCCACAGATGAAAGTAACTCTAGCTAGAGAGTGCGGTGCTATTTGCACGAGAGATATAAAGGTTTCAAACATGACACTTTTGACACGCGGCTATATTTCCTTTCATCTAAGGAAAACATACTCAAATGTGATATTAAGAAACGATTGTTATGGGAAAGCAAATTATTTAGTGGGATTAGGGCATTTGCGGCCATGGGGCGTTTTTCGCGACACGAAATTTCGTGTTTTGCCAATTGGCATACTTTAATATACCGAATAAGAGTTTACTGTTGCACTAAAAAACACGAAACGAAACAATTGATCGCAACCAATTGTTACGTATCGTTTTTTTTGCAACAGTAAACTATTCTACTATTATTTTGGAAAATAAAATATTTCTTCTGGCCCTCGTTGATAAATACAAGATGATCAAAACGTATATTTTTGAAGTAAGTCTTGTTTTAATATAATTCTTTTCAAAGGAGTTTTATTCTATACCTAACATACGTTTAAATGTCACGTTATCATTAAAACAGTGCGTAATAAAATAATACTTAGTGCGTATGTTACGCATTATTTTATAAGATTATCTTGAAGTGCGTAGACTACGTACGTAGAGTTACTGCTATAGCTGCATTGCATTGCATACGTCATTAATATAATCATTAAAATTACATATTCCTTTAGTTCTGTCTACATTGTCATCAAATCATGACGTTTAGCTACTCTTATCACTGCATAGTCACAAACATCTTTGATGACTCCCTAGTCTCTAATTATCTGTTAGTTTCATAACAAACAATATTATTATGGACTTACCATATATTTTCTCTGGTGAATATAGAGAGAGCAAGTGCAATAGTCATAAATAAACTAAGCGATTCTAAAGTACCTGTAATCTTATGTTTCATCACTTTCATTACATCCGACTAATAAACACGTCAATACACTGCAATCATCTACGGTACTGAAACAAAGTTGAGATCACTTCATCTACTAGACTTTACACCTACATAATATAATTGGACTTACGTACCTACTTGTAACAATTTTCATCTCTATCAACGAACTAATCACACTAATCACATCACACCACCACACATTAATGTTATACCTTTAAACGAGCAATTCTTGTTTATACTATATTTAATCTATATATAGTTAATGTATATATATAATATATATGTATATATTTAATCTGAATCTCGGAAATGGCTCTAACTATTTTCATGAAATCACACTAATATTATAAATGCGAAAGTTTGGATGGATGTTTGTTACTTCTTCACGCTAAAACTACTGGACGGATCTGGCAGAAATTTTGCACACAGGTAATTCTAATCCTGGAATTAAACATACTTTTATCCTAGAAATTACAGGAGAAACTCAGTCATATAATTTTGAAGTCTTTAAACATCATTAACTTAATAATGGTGCTAGACCAATTATGTACCTACAATAGGAAAAGTTTAAATAATTTCACCCCCAACATATCTCGTCTCGATGGTTAAAAATAAATGCAACATGAAAAAAAAAACATTGCATGCTTCTTGTGCAGTCGGGTATAAAAATGTTTAATTGGCACATACCAAATTAGACACAATCACTAGAAGGGAAGAGTTTAATGTTTAACGACTTTGAAAAAAGAGGAAGTTCTATCTTCGGCTGTATGGATGTTTTATTAATGTACTTCGTCGATTTCTCCGTCAATTGTAGACTGATTAAAAAAAATATTTAATTTTGTATTTTATTTTATTGATAAGATATTGTTAATTAATAACAAGTTCTAACTTGTTATTAATTAACAATATCTTATCAAAAGAGAGATATTAAAAAAAAACATTTTCGTAGCTGTTTGAAACATGGCTATGAAAACGGCAAGTACCATCGCCAAACGTAATGCCTATCCAGTTTGAAACTATTTTGCTTTGCGATAAAAACAAAATTTATCGAGCAAGCCGGGGTTGGCAACTATTGTCGCCAAATACCTCTATACTCTGAATTATGACGAATATTATATGTAGGTATGTATGTGGTAAACATTAAAAAAGTATTTAAAGAAGTGCTGAAATTAGGTTAAGCAACAACGAGGTGGTTGTTCCACCGGTTCTAAGGTTCTAAGCCATTTGACATGATACTTAGCTGTTCTATCTGGATGTGATGACTAATTCATCGGACTGTGATGGTTGTTCCATCGGACTGTTGTTCATTGAGCTATGATGGCTGTTCCACCTGTGCTCTGGTTCAGCGAGCTATGATGGCTGTTCCACCTGTGCTCTGGTTCAGTGAGCTATGATGGCTGTTCCACCTGTGCTCTGGTTCAGTGAGCTATGATGGCTGTTCCACCTGTGCTCTGGTTACTGATTCTTACTGTTATGGGGATAATTCCCCTTATGGCCTCCATCCTCCCCTATAGCCATCCCGTTCCTCACACTTTATCTCTGATCTACTTGTCCGCAGACAGACCAACGAATTGGTATACACACAACAATTATAATCTGAAACTGCTTCTAATATCGGTGGCAAAAGATCTCAATTGCATACAATGTAACTCAAAGTCACTCACCGATGTGTCTCGCTTGCTGTCTCGTAACAGAATGAATCGTCGGCCGTTCATCGCCGAAGGACCGCGCTGTGCGCGCGCCCGCTTCGCCTCGACCGGTTATGGCCAGTCCGCTAAAATCTTTATCAACCTACCTACAACCTAGGTAGGTACCTACTCAAAATATTTCTTCGCCTTCGCGACATTCCCCCCCTTCAAGGAAGAATGAGAAATAAAGATATTAATATCAATACTATTTATCAAACAAGGATTTGTATGTCGATCACTTAATCTGCCTTTGAACATTAACTGAATTTACTGGTGAAACAATTAATAAGTAAGTGGTCCACTCCTTGACCTTTTCTCTGACTTTAACCGCTGAAGCCCGAGCTGAAGTATGAGGCCAATCAGGCCTCATACTGATTTCTACTGTATCAGTTTTTGATTCTGGTTGCACCGCAGCATGATGTACTGACTTTATTCTATGTTCCTCAGAACCTTTAGCTCTGATCAGTGGAACTGGGTCTACATTTGAAACTACACTTTGCTCTTTGTTCAATTAATGCGCTTTACGCCAGGTGCTACAGAAGACCTGCGCTCTTCATTTTACTCTTCATCATTCTTTTTCTCTTCTTTGAGTGGCAGTCTTTTGGTCTCATACTGTATTTTATAACTGTGTATTTTCTTCTATTTATCATTATACTTTCTTGTTTTATGAGCCAATAAAAAATATATTTTACCTATTATCATTTGGGACTCAATCTGTTTAAGTAGATCTGTGTCTCTTTCAATGTCTCTTGCAACTTTTACCTCCCAATCCAAAATGTTTTCTAGTTCTGCTATTCGTCCAACCCTCCAGTGCGCCCTATTTGCCTCTGATTTTATCTGTAGATAAACCTTTCTTGTATTGATTAGTTACCATCAATCTATTCTGCAAAATCATCGACACGCAGATAATCTTGACGAGTAAACACGTACCTACTCCAGCTCAGCAACTACCGTCGCTCGTCGTAAGCGGTTGTGATCATAGCTTCAAGCTCTTTTATTTTCGTACACAACTGATTGTGTGTGTCCAATACTCTCTTCATAGTATACACCATTCCGGTCCAAACCTCCATTCAGTCCATACCATGGAGCTAATTCTAGTATACATTTCAGCGTCAATTGCTTTCTATGTGTAGCTGTAAGTTTGAATTATTTGACGTTATCCGATACAATCAACTATGGCAATTTGTTACTGCTACATAGTTCTTATGGAAAGAAAACATTCTCCGACATATAGTTCTTTTACTACTCTCTCTATGTGGCAAACCTAGCGTTGCTTCTGAGTAGTTAACTTAGCATATTTGATTCTAATTTCATTTCATTCTTCGACAATATCTATAGTAATAGTATTCGTAAGACCCTCCTCAACCAAGGAGTTAGTCTAAAAATGTTGATGTTTGGACGCTGCAAGATTTTTGACAGAAACTCAACCTGAATTTTAACTTTAATATTTTGACTGCCCTGGGCGCTCACGATACAAGTTCGCTGCAAAGCAACGCAGCGTCGCATACCTTTACCAGTCTATTTATCTGCCTTGGTACTCAATCTATACCAGACAGATATTGTTTTGTTGGTAGGTTATTTGTAGTGACTTAAATCTGTTTCATTTTAGAAATCATTATTCGCGGCACAAATGGCAGAATTACTTTACACTGTCTCAAAACTAGATTGCTATTAGTCAAAGCAATAGTGATTTTATTTAACCGGCACGGGCGTTTAGTCACGAAGGCTCGATCGGCCCATGCATCATACAGTTGTCTTTATAAAATAGTAACTCTGTGGGTTACTATACAAAAACTGTGACATAATTTATCAAACTACATCACAATAGAACTGAACTACCAGCAATTCTCGTCTACGAGCCGGAACGTTATTTTAGTCCCTTAAGGGCACTAATGTAGACTTGCCAATAACAAAATTAACATTAATATTAGCGTGTAAAGAACTGAGCTTATTAACAACTACAGCGTACACTTGCATTGAAGAGTCTGTACAATGCACTTACAATTAAAACTTATACACACCTTAATAACTTCATTATTATTTTAGCTTCTGTCTCTGTTGCATGGCATTTTTCATAATTTGTACACCGTAATCGGTAAAACATGTTGATACTTGCATACCTGTTTATAAAATCTTATATCTACACATGTTTAAGCAAATAAATGATCTTTATCTTTATCTTTATCTTTATCTTTATCTTTATCTTTATCTTTATCTTTATCTTTATCTTTATCTTTATCTTTATCTTTATCTTTATCTTTATCTTTATCTTTATCTTTATCTTTATCTTTATCTTTATCTTTATTTTTATCTTTATCTTTATCTTTATCTTTATCTTTATCTTTATCTTTATCTTTATCTTTATCTTTATCTTTATCTTTATCTTTATCTTTATCTTTATCTTTATCTTTATCTTTATCTTTATCTTTATCTTTATCTTTATCTTTATCTTTATCTTTATCTTTATCTTTATCTTTATCTTTATCTTTATCTTTATCTTTATCTTTATCTTTATCTTTATCTTTATCTTTATCTTTATCTTTATCTTTATCTTTATCTTTATTCAAGAGCGGCCAACCCGTCTTACTTTTCATACAAACGCTCTTACGTGATTATGGCGTTGTAATACATCTTTCTTTGAAACTTTTAACTAAAAGGTATATTATATTATATACATAAATTGTATAAGTAAACACAATATTTAGATAGAAACCTTGCAAATCTAATGGAGATTCTAAACGACACAAAGTTTCATTTCACACAAACTTGTAAGGCTTACTAAAAAACTCTTATTTCCCTGTTGCAAGTTTCATGAAATTTCTAAACACTGTTTTTCCTAGGGCCGATTACCTGCGAGTGAACTGCGAAACTAACCAAATGCCGACGAGGGATCAGGCGATTCCTCTCTCTTGTCGCTTTGCCTCTTTCTTTTACATTGCGCTGGTTGAAACAACAAGCTTTTCAATCACGCTCTCGTTGACGATAATAGGACCGGGAAGGGCCCTTAAGTTTTGTGGATGATAGCAATAATTACATTTTAACAACTTTCGTTATTTAATTTTACATCTTTACGAACGCAAGCAGTTCCTTCTGTATGCTTTTGTGGGGTAGTCGGATTGGATACGGATTTTAGGATCCCTTTCCATTGAATGTATTACATCATTCAGGATGTACTTCGTAGATAGTTAATACGCCAGTGTACTAAACTAATTACGACTCTATAATGCCACTGATTTTGCCTGACCAAACAAAAAATAATGAATACCCTTTCCCTCGAGAAAAACGAAGATAAATAATAGTCAATTCATTACTATCAATCTAATCACTGCCTGATTCATTATTTCTGCATATTACAATCTACTCGTAAAAGGCATTCAATTCATTCATTTCAGGTGGTGATTTCGCACCAAAAAGTTAATACTTATACTTATAGGTCTATTTAATCAGTAATGAACAAGCATCTTTAGGCTATAGTTATGGCTATAGGTATTTGACTCGGCAATGCTCGAACGCTAACAGCCGTAACTGAGAAATCGTAATCTTTCTCAGATCTTATTTACTATGACTAAGCAAGGTTTTTAAACAGCGTGGTGTTTATAGCCATATTCATAATTATGCTAACTCTCTGTTTTAGCTGACTTCATTTACCATCCTGTGCAATTTTTTTTAGGACAAAATATGGCCTGGTTATACGCACCATATTCAGAGCAATACTAACACTTGCGATTATTTCTACAGGTGCTTACCCTGTGACCACAGATATCCGAAACTAAGATTGTGCCTGTGACCTTCTTGAAAGCAGTTAAAGCAACGGTTTCCTAGTTGAGCTTTCCTGTTGTGAACATTTTTGTACCTTGTACATTTGGCATTAAAATAATCTTGCCTACAACATATACATTTCTCGTAAATTTCCTCTTAGGTGGCTCTTCTGAACTTTCTGAGACATCGTTTTGTCTTTTCTTTGATTGTGTTTTACTGAATTGTCTGTTATCATTTTTGTGTTTGTCTTTTCTATTATTATTATTTATACGTGGCCTATTGTTCGTTATTTCTACAGCTTTTATATGTAATGCTCCTATCGTTATTTTTTCTGTGATGTCTTTCTCTTCTATATTTGCCGGTTCTGTAATCTTTACACCTATTGTGTCTGTCTTTAGTCTATTTGAGGTCTCTATAGCAGATATTATGTATTCTAGATATTTTCTGATACCGTCTACTTTTCTTCTTCGTCTATCATCTTCATTCTTACTTCTTAGATTAGATATTTAGAGAATTTCTCCATTGTCATCAGTCCGAGATGCTCGTGATTTACGTCTTCGCCTAGGGAGCTCAATACGAGTAGGTGTCTCTCTATTCCATTAAGTACATATCTGCATTATTTTATTTGATTTTTATTGACTGGTTTTATCCTGTATAATGCCACATAATGTGCGTCAATAATTGCCGCAGGTTTACCGAACTTTTCCTTTAGAGTTTGGACAGCTATGCTATTATTTGTGTTAGTTGTGTCTTATCTTATCCTTCTATTTCATTGATACTTCTACCGTCAGTATTTGATGACAATTGGTCCTAAATATGGTACCTGTCACTTGAGAATGTCACCATCAAAAGTAAATTCCATTCTTGTCAATTTACCAGAAATATTAAGATTTCCGCCATTTATCGTGGCTGCACTACGTTTTTCATCATTGCGCTATATACAAATATCTAATTATATTCCCAAATCTTCAGCCTGAATTTGTATAAACGTGTACTCGCTTATCTTAGCAGTGTCAGTTTCTGTAGCTTATTTACAATAGATGTGGATTTTTACCACAAACCTCTGAGTAGCACTCTTAAGTTTAGCTCCGTGGTACTCTAACTCTCTTTAGTTACCTTCACCATCAGATATTTGCTTAAGGGCACACTGGGCAGAGTTTATGCACGATTGTACTGATTCGTACAATAATTTCAAACGGGTTAGGACGATACTTATTTTGTTTATTTTAAGTACAGTTCCTCATTTGAACTGACCATGAGCGAAAGATCTTGTCCTTATGTAAAATCTACAACAACATTGTAATTTATTTAGCAACTTACTTGTATTAAGTTCTTGCCTACCTATGTTTCTTAGGTACTATAGGTAGCAATTACGAGCTATTCTCAATATCTCACACGCGGTTTTTCCCAACGTCTCATGTGAGACGCCGCCTCTTCCCAACGTCTCATCTTTTTGCATTAGGGCTGTATTTGAAGCTTTATTTTTATTTCAAGGTTGCAAGATTTTTATTTGTGACTTGCTATCTACTGTCTACGTGGGTACCAAGGAATTTAGTAGGTACATATCAACGTAAGTTTCTACTAAAACCTCTCGACATTAGGTTTATTTAGAAGGTAATTAGTGACTTTTTAACCTACTGCAACCTTATTTAGTTGTATGTCCAGCAGTGGACTAAGGTCCCCTTTCACCTGCTGTAGCAGTAAGGCACTTAATGCAAATTGACTCTCACGATCAATAAATAACACAGCATTTTTTAACAAACAGACTTTACCTGAATTTACAAAAAAATACGTTACTTTGTCATGTATTAATATACAATGCCCGAACTTGTTTGGTAGGCCTATTATATTGTATTTGTAACACATTAGGTACAGGTCAGTCACATTAGGTGTAGGTCTTTTAATAAACTCAAAGTGTCATACAGTGTAAGAACACCCTAGATACCTACTGCGGGTCTAGTGCATAGGTAGATTTATTATCTTGCTCAAAGGTTGCCTGGAACAAATAAGGCCGCCCATTGCGCCAACGGCCTCAGTCTTTGTTTTAATTCTTTATGAGTGTGCCATAAGCAATTTACTTCAAAATTGCACTTTAAAATCGTTATTTATCTCAGAATCTGTGAAATCTACTACCTTCATATTTAATGAAATGTTACTTCGATATTTTATCTTGAATTGCGTGTTTTAAAAACACGATTGGTGAAAGTTTTCTCAATAGTTAATTATTAGGAAAAATATATGTTTTTCACACATTTTGCTATTTATCTCAGGAACAGCACACATTTCTTCTTCGGTTTTTGTTTTGCTAAAAAACCTAGTCTTATTTCTTTAGTTGTGTCTTTTAATTTTTCGATTGGTTGCTTCATCAACCCGTAATTAAGTAAAAACAGTTTTGGCAAATAGTAAATTCGGTGCACGTATGCTCTGCACTTCTCACTCACAAGAAAACCATATCTTGTGATCTTGCTCGAAATCCATCTCGTAGCGGCGTTATTGCACACTCTTAACTACCATAAGTTGTTCCTGTTGGTATTGTTTTGTACAGTTAATGTGCATAATCCTCCTTGCGAAGTCTATGAGGAAATTGTGAAAATGATCCTTAATGGGCGAATCGACACTACATCTAAATAAAAACCAACTTTTACGCCCGGGCAAAGTGTAAAATCTACACAATTCCTTTAGTGCAAGAAAGCAACGGTCATGCAGCATAATATCCTACTAATATAGTAGGTACCTGGTCTACCAAACGGTAGTAAAATGCTTGAAAATTTTGTCTACTTCGCAAATTTGCAGATAAGCAAAGTCGTAAAATATTCTACGATCTAATTATAGAATTTTACTAAGTTACTCCGTCGAACCGGGCGAACACCTTTAGTAAAACTACCCACATGACATTTTACGAAATCATGTACGGACATTGAATTACTACTACTAGCGTACTAGTGTATCTATTATAAATTTATAACTCACTGTGTTCCGATTCTTTTAGACTGTAAGGTTTGAGATAATATATCCCTGCATCTCCACCATGTCGCCAAATACCTCTATACTCTGAATTATGACGAATATTATATGTAGGTATGTATGTGGTAAACATTAAAAAAGTATTTAAAGAAGTGCTGAAATTAGGTTAAGCAACAACGAGGTGGTTGTTCCACCGGTTCTAAGGTTCTAAGCCATTTGACATGATACTTAGCTGTTCTATCTGGATGTGATGACTAATTCATCGGACTGTGATGGTTGTTCCATCGGACTGTTGTTCATTGAGCTATGATGGCTGTTCCACCTGTGCTCTGGTTCAGCGAGCTATGATGGCTGTTCCACCTGTGCTCTGGTTCAGTGAGCTATGATGGCTGTTCCACCTGTGCTCTGGTTCAGTGAGCTATGATGGCTGTTCCACCTGTGCTCTGGTTACTGATTCTTACTGTTATGGGGATAATTCCCCTTATGGCCTCCATCCTCCCCTATAGCCATCCCGTTCCTCACACTTTATCTCTGATCTACTTGTCCGCAGACAGACCAACGAATTGGTATACACACAACAATTATAATCTGAAACTGCTTCTAATATCGGTGGCAAAAGATCTCAATTGCATACAATGTAACTCAAAGTCACTCACCGATGTGTCTCGCTTGCTGTCTCGTAACAGAATGAATCGTCGGCCGTTCATCGCCGAAGGACCGCGCTGTGCGCGCGCCCGCTTCGCCTCGACCGGTTATGGCCAGTCCGCTAAAATCTTTATCAACCTACCTACAACCTAGGTAGGTACCTACTCAAAATATTTCTTCGCCTTCGCGACAACTATTCACTTCACAGAAAAATCACCCTAGTAGTGGTAAGGCGCAATCGCGTAATGCCTATCTAGTTTGAAACTATTTTGCTTTGCGTTAAAAACAAAAGATATCGAGCAAGCCGGGGTTGGCAACTATTCACTTTACAGAAAAATCACCCTAGGGTGGTAAGGCGCAATTTTTTCTACATTCCGTTCCAGTAAATGGTTATCAAGAGAGGTATTCAAAGAAAAAAAATACCATGTTCGTATCCGGTTATTAAAGATCAGATACGAACGTGGATTAAAGGCTGAAGTCGTCCTATATATTTCTTTTATAAGACTTCAGCCTTCAGCCAAATTTATTTTTTAAATTAGTATGTATTCCACAATACCGTTTAAAGTTAAGAGATTCGGTGTTTTATATTTTTATACCATTTTAGACAGTCAAACCAATAAGGCATCTTTTTAATTTCATCTCTCTTGTAAGCTGATTCATAATATGTCAACAGTTTCATACCTGTGCGGTATGAAGTGAGAGTGCAATGCAATGAAATCCGCATCATAAATAATATTAAAGACTTTGTTTGAAAGAAATCAATGGTATCTACCAAAGAGAAACTAAATGGAAGAATTATCGCTCGAACACTGACAATACAAAGCCTCAACTCTGGAGAAACTTATTATTCACTGTAACCTGAGTGTGTGCTATACTATAATAATAATATAATAATAATAATGCTGGACTATTCACACAGCATTATCTGGCCCCAAGCTAAGCAGAGCTTGTGTTATGGGTACCAGATAACTGATATACATAATACAGTACACTACATAGATAGATATTTTTTTTATTATATAATAGAAAACATCCAGAACGCCCTGAACAAATACCTGCAGATCGTACAAATATTTGTCCCGAGGCGGGAATCGAACCCGCAACCTCCTGCGTCGCAGGCGGACCTTCGCCCACCGCGCCACAGAGGTCGTCAAATGCGATGGTATACTAAATGTAAATTAACTTAGTAACGCAAACTGCCTTGTATATGATCGTATTGTACGACTTTCGAACAGGTATGCTGAGTGTGTACTGCCATACTGTTTACTACAAAGTTTGCGTTACTCGATTTTCTATGGAAATGTGACATTACTCCAAGCTGGAAGTTTACATAACTTTCACTCTTCCATAGAAAATAGAGTAACGCAAACTTTGTAGTAAACAGTATGGCAGTACACACTCAGCATACCTGTTCGAAAGTCGTACAATACGATCATATACAAGGCAGTTTGCGTTACTAAGTTAATTTACATTTAGTATACCATCGCCTTAGGGTTAAAAAAACCTGTTATGATGTTATATTGTCTATAAATAAATAAATAATAAACAAGCAGGTATTTTTTAAAAGGCTAGATTGACAAGGTAAGCCAAACTAAGCGATGAGCCATCCAGCTTTCTCCTGCTATTTGGATTGTCATCAGCCCACCGCCTAAACGGTCCATAGAGAATAGAGTAACGCGAACTTTGTATTAAACAGTATGACAGTACACACTCAGCATACAGTTCAATCGCAAATGAATAGTGAAGTTAAAATAAAATACGACCACGTCATATCTAATTTAGTATGAGTATGAGTATCTAGTATTTTACCTAAGGCTAGATTAACAAGTGAAGCGAAACTAAGCGATGAGAGTTCCAAGAGATTAAAATTAAAATGAAAAATAAAAAAAATGTTTTATTTCACGCAGTACAAAGTACATACTTTTAGCAATCAAAGGCTAATTTATTTAAAATGAATAAATAAATAACGCTGGACAATTCACACAGAAAAGAAACACCATTTTCATAACCTACAAGGGTTATACTCTAAAGACTCGACTAAATTAACTAAGACAGTGAGAAATTCAATATTTCAGCCACACTAAGCCACTAGCTGATAAGGGATGCCTATGTCCAGCAGTGGGTCAATGTAGGCTGATGATAATATAACACTTAGAACTTAACCAACGATACCACAAGCACTCGAGGGTGCACGTTCGTAGCACGACGACTCCCAGCTAAATCGGTCCGCTACCCTCATACTATAATACGACTTTTATAGTAAAGCGACTACTATGCGTTACCTCAAATAAAAACCACATCCATCAATACATATTCGAGTACCTAAAGTATAACACACATAATAAAGAAATAAAATAAAATAGACACTGATAAGATGTTTTAGCCGAGGATGATTAAAGAAGGAAATAGGTTCCTTCATTGATCACCGCACAAGACACTTCCGGAGTGGAGGCGATAAGCATTCTTCTTTTTGCGTAGATAGCATGGAAACCATCGGTGTGGTACTGCGCAAACATGCCCGATCGCGGCATCATCCGATAAAATGAAAAACTATAATGTAAAGTTTTCAAAAAACTTCCACCATTTACCTTATAACTTAATACTTAGGTGGCGGAGATCTTTAGCAGAGAAAATAGGATGTCAATGGGTCAGTGATTTCAGAAAGGCAGATTTAAGCAAAGGTATGCAGGGTCTATGCCAGTCTTTAACAGCCACACGAGAAAAGCTTTCGTTTTCGTGTGGTCGAACTATTTCTGAATTTATTATTTAGAAAACGCTGCAATGTCCTGTTGACCGTCTCCAGAGTCAGAGCTTTGTGTTGACCTTTCACAAGACACAGTACACCAATAACTCAGGAGAGGTATTCAACTTTTGATATCGATGATACTTGTAACAAAAGGATATTATGCTTGCTAAATGATGAAATCTTTCAACGGTTATCGCCTTCATCAAATCATCAACGCTTCGAACGATCATCATCATCATCAGCTTATACTAGACCACAGCTGGACATAGGCCTTCCCTAATGAGCGCCATAGCGCCCTGTCTAGCTTGACACACAATAACACTTAGAATGTTGATTGACAAATAAAAATTCTAAAGTATCTTATTTATATACAGGGTGGGGAACATTTTTGGCCCCTTAAGGGTAGCTACCGTTTCTTTTATAGTTAGAAGATTTTGTTCTAAGGAACTTTCGGTTTTATTTTGACCTTTTCTTTGTAAAATATAACTCAAATAATTTTGGTTTACTGTACCTACATATATTTTTTGTAAATGAAAATGTTCTGATTTCCTATAACACGTCAACGAAAGCTATCAGGAAGGACCATAAAAATTAACCTACAAGTATTTCTAAGGTTTCCTAATGTATAATTAACATTTTTTCATACAGTAAACCAAAGTGAGAGACCCTGATTTAATGATCATTTCGTTTCGGAGTTACAGTTGAAGAATTTAAATCCTAGGTACCATAGATCTGTGATCAGATCTGTGCAGGCTACTGAATCTTTTATTCTAAATATCTATTCTGATCTAACCCTGATTTCCTGTAAAGATGTTATTAATGCCAATGAAAGTGTTGGAGAGGTTCGAAAGTAAATACCGTACTCCAAATGAAGCAACATTGCAACATTACATCCGATCATGCATTAATACATCATAATTCAGATTGATGTAAATTCTTATTAAAATGACGTCACTCAGCAGCTGTATATTAAAACTCTCCATAATAATGTCTGGATGTTCTGACTGGACGACATCCGGCTGCGTGACATCCTCTCGTTATTGCACTCATGCGTATGAGTGGATTCTTTCGACGCAGAAATCTTGTCTGATGTTATGTAAATCTTTAATTATGCAAATCGGTGGGATTGGGATTTTTTCCTATATTAAAATAGTTGAGGAACAAACTGCTAATGTCAAACGTTCATTATGACTACAGATGAGCATACATGCTTGCATACTTAGACGACAAACATAATTAGCAACAAAATGATTTCGCATTTTTTTAATACTTAGCGCAGAAGAACTTTAGCCTTCAATTTAGCCAGCCTATAATTTATCACCAGTTAAAAAGTAAGTATGCGTTTCAGGTTGACGTATTTAGGTATTCAGAGTAGGTCCAAAACATAATTATTGTGTTTATACCATAAACATAACCCACTTTGGAACTCTATATAGGGAAAACAAATTAAATTCCGTTACCCTTAATCACGTTAAAACTGTAAATCTCTAGTTTGGTTTCGGAGTTCCTTACAAAATTACGGTAAGCGTCAACTTCGGGTAATATTTTTGATTTAATATGCAGTCCCGTCAATAAACCTTTTTGGAGGAACACCAATAATCACTCTTGACCGGTTATTTGCATAATTTGGTTCGCGAATCTGGTGAAGTGATGGAGATAAATGAACTGAAGCTGACAGTTTAAATTGGGACGTCTCTACAATATTAACCTAGTTTCTCTGTCCTCAAATTGAATTAAAATTAAAAAAAGGCAGGGACACAGGAAATTTTATAACTAAAATCGTTTTATCAACGCATTCAGAAGCACTCTCACCTATCACAAGTAATCGAGAGCAATATGCTACAGCAACACTCAGCTGAACTGAAACAAATTGCAGATTATAATGAATCACAAAAACGCAACAAAAATAATTCTGGTTTCAACCTAAATCACAAAACCAATTCGATGAATCAAAAGCAAAAATAAAATACACATGTGGCTGACAATGACGAGAAAACAGGTTCAACCCTACGTTCAACCTAAATTCAGTCCTAAGCTTTTTTTGGGTGTCTTTGATTTAAGATTGGCTACTGAATATCCTGCGTAATAAGAACCACCGAAACGGGACCCCGTCGTGACACAATCAAGATTGAATGGGGTATACTGCATCTGACACTCATTGGCCCTAATTCCCCCAATTTAAAATGCAATTGGACACAAATTTGGACGTAAAATATCGCCATAATATTGATGATGTGTGGCAAGTGTGTTCGAGTTTTGGTAGGTTCAAATTTTAAGTTTCAAATCAGCGCAGTCCATTTCTTATGTCTGTAATTACAATAATAGCAAGAGAACCACCAAGGTTTTTTTGGTCGTATTATCTAACATTTATCGTATCAGCGAAAAACACAATGATAGTAAAAGGATTGTCTCATTTCGATTGTTCAAAATAAATATTATTCACATTAGTCTAAGGAAGTAGAAATACAGAAACGCGAAGACCAAGAAAACCGGGTTACCGAACCTTTTTGCACAGATAGTAATGATAACAATTGATAAATTTATGGGTCAATTGATAATCCTAAACTAAATATAGACAACTGGAAAAGTTGCAAATTTTATCACTAATGCCCTACTATCTGAACATGGTCAACACAAGTAGGTAGACATTGATGGATGTAATTCTGGTTATGGAGGTAAAGGGAGCTTTACACTGGGGTCAAGCCTAGCCTACGATAGAAAACACGACTGCGTAGTCTCACCATTGACAGATCATAGTTGTTAGTGTAAGAAAACTCTGGGATTATAAATGCATTTGTAACTTTAAAACTTTTAAACTTAGCAGGAACGGACACGACTACTTTATCTCATCTAGGATGAACCTAGAAGTGATTTTAAAGAACCTACTTATAGGAATCTATCAACCGTTTTATAGATTATGATCTAGATCGAACTGACTGTAAAAGCAGGCCTATCGATTCGTTCCAGATTTCGTTATTTTCCGATCATTATTCAAAGTGCCGCTAAGTAGGTTTATTAGTATTTCCTTTGCAGTTTGATTCATTTTATTTGTTTCGCTTTGTGAAATGCGATTGTTGTTTTGTTCTGATCTAATAAAATAAAATAGACATTACGATTGTGGCCTAAAAGTCCAGTTGATAAGATTTACAAAGACAATAAACATTGTGGTCGACAATAATACCTAAAACATTTTGATCGATAATAGTACATAAGTGTGTCAAAAATTCACGTCAATCCTTGAAGTCTTTTTGTATCTTAGATAGATAGGCTTTATACTAGTAATATACCGAGTATTTTTATGTGTGATAAATGTTTGCGAAGACATGTTTTTAAGCGACTTCAAAAAAAGGAGGAGGTTCTTAATTCGACTGTTTTTTTTTTGTTTGTACCTCAGAACTGGGTGGTCCGATTTTCTTGATTCTTTTTTCGGATCCATAAAAATCCATGAAAAAACTATAAAAATAGAAGTCGGTTTATAGTTTTTTAAAACAAAATCAATAATTATTGTATGCGAACGCTGTCAAAACTACGGAATAAGATTTAATAAATCTCCTTTTTTCTGAAAATGAAAAAGATAGACATGTTGTTTTTCCTTTGTTTGAAATGGACACAACTCTTTATCTGTCATAAGCGCGTTTGAAGACAACTCAGGGTGTCTACCATGAGTTTTCACAAACTATACTTTCTAGCGACACTAGTATAATTTTTTTATGAAAACTTCGAAAGTGCCTTTAGCGGATAGTTAGGAACTAAAATGAGCCGTATGAGTCGCGTAGGCGTATTTACGTTATTACTGTAGTAACGTCAGGCTATCTAACTGTGACAACTCATGGTAGACACATAGGTAGAATGAAGTTTTATTTAAAAAGAAAATAGTGTGAAAGTATGAAGACCTCTCAATCCCGTATCCAAAAGGAAGAGCTGACCGCACGAAGTCCTACAAGCGCTGCAGGTGTCGTCTGGCGCATCTCAGCTTTCATTCTATTTATTACATCATTTTTGTACGAAAGAGGCTGGTAACAAAAGGATGGACATTTAATGATTTTTAGTTGGAAAGGTGATGGAAGAATGGAGTCGGCGTGTGTGTGGAATGGTGGGCTCGCTGGCTAAGTATGGGAGGAACGGACTGGAGGACGCCAGTCAGATCGCGGAGCTTATTATGTTCCCTCGGTTCGGCGAAAACGGCGAAAGATGTCCCTCTTTGTCTCCGGAGAGATTTTTAGTGGGTATTACGTACACCCTTCTCAGAGAGTTGAGTTCCACATAATTCTGGTCCCCCCAGACCTGTCTTTTTGTAAACGAATTTACCTCGCCGAAAAAAAAGGTAGGTACTTGCTAAAATCTTGCAGGTGCAGTAGATGTCAACTGTGAAAATATGTTTACATTGACAAGTTTTTACTTTCATTTTATTATTTCTCATAACAGTCATAACTCTAAAAAAGTCCAAATTCCACACAAACATTTTTAATGGATGTTGTTGTACTATGTCACTCAGCATATACAATACATATTCCATTCATAATCAGCATCAACCTACATAATGTTAGTCCACAGCTAGACATACAATAGGCCTCCCCTAATGAGCGTCATAGTGCTTTGTCTTGAGCTTGGCCGGTAAGTACAAATTTATTAAATACTACTATAAAGTCAAAATTAAAACTTTGGAGTGTAGCTATGTATACGTACTTATTACTCTTTTTTGTAGGACCTTAGCAACGTAATTCTATGTAGCTGCCGCCGACGGAAAATTAAATCCGCTTATCGAAATGTAGGTACCTACTACCACTATGGAATTATTGCGAAGATAACATTAATGCGATTATGTAGTTCCAGTGATACCTAGTCCGGGCTGCATTTGTAAGTCTGCGGAGCAGTGTCAAGGAAAAATTGTATAATACTTACATCAGTCAGAGTAGGTAAAGGTTTTTCGGTTTCAAGATTTATTTGATTGTGGAACTCCACTTAATTTATTTTTATTTAAATTGGTTTTTTTCTGAGTCATGGTGACAATTCAACTTCAACTTCTTATTTCATGGCTTGCTGTGTCTTTGCTGCCACAACTCTGCCAGTGTCCATATCAAAAGAGTCATAAACTTTAGAAGAGATATCGCCAAAAATAAACAGAACTAATTTGACAGCACTAAAAATGTCGCTGTCCCTGTCATAACGATCAAAATAATAGGCACGGCATCATTTTTAGTCCTGTAAAATTAGTTTTGTTTAGTTTTGGCAATATTTGAATGGACACCAGCTTATCACAGCTAAAACCTAGTAGGTATATGTAAGTATTTCACTGTTTGGGTCAATTTAGATGTTCGATTCGTCCATGTCATTCCATCTACTCTTTTGGCGTGAGCCCTCGAAGAGGTTGAAGAAACAGTCTTATGATAGGATGCGTAAATCATTGAAACAAAGCAAAAGTTTACTAGAATTTAAATCAATTATGTAGAACGATTATGTCAAGTCTGCTAATGAAGTAGTGGTAGAGAATGACCAATGTAACCAATGTTACTAAGTAAGATGATAATAAGATTACAGCGTCTGGTCGAAGCGACGTGTGACCCGAGAGCTGAGTGGCTGGCGCACGCAGCGCATTAGCTTCATACAGTGGGGCAACGCAGCCAGCGTCTTTGGTACGCTTCCGACTGGTATTGATATGAATCAGTTGAGCTACCTGTAGATGGTCTGCAGTTCCTTTATTTATTTATAACATTTGATTTAGCTTAGCTGATATTGTAATATTTTTTCAATAATACCTATTACAATAGCAGCTCCACGCATCGTACATCATGCGACCATGAAAATAACTCAATAACAAAAAAATGCATCGCAGCGAGCACAGCTCAATCTACTAGACGTGCCTGAATGCGTGTTGCGCCAATTTCGTTGACGGCAGTCGCTCTCTAGCAGGTGTCTGGTGCGCACGTGTCCGCCATCTTGCGTAACAGCTGATCCGCGCATTCGTAATTCATCCCGCGAATTTTCAATTTAAATTGCGCCGCGAAATTCTCGGTTCGAATAATCCCAAGAGACTTTGCTGCTATTGTTGTCTTGAACTCGTTCTGGTTGGGGCTTGAAACCGTTCATTTCGAAGCAGACCGGTTGTATGCATAGACGTTGTGCTTAGTGATAATGAAGATGACTGTCAATCGAATAAGGTTGGTGGTGCTGGGCAGCCCACGGTGCGGGAAGTCGGGTAAGGATACAATAAAATACCTAAATATATTTTATTGCACAAAAAGATGCAATGCACTGTGTTTTAGAAGCAAAAACAGTGTTTCTAGAAACGTAAATAGATAAAATTGTACCGATCTTAATGGGCCGCCTATTTGATAAGAGCGATCTTACTCAAACAATACATGACAACAACTTTAGTAATAGAAGTATTTGTGTGATTTTGTCTTCACCTGCCCCAGAACAGATTTCAACTTCCCGTATTGCCCATAATACCCACAATGGGCATGCAGGTTGGGGATCGCAGTTCGTTAGTAGAATTGTTCTGCCGGGGGGCGCTGCTGCCCGCCCCCTGATTGATATCCCTTAGTCGCCTCTTACGACACCCACATACATATTTGATTCATTTTTATGTGTTATCAATGTGTATCGTACCTACATGTGTTACTACAATTATTGTATCGGCGCTAAAAAAGACTAAAACATAATTTTCAAAAGTAATAAATTTTACACCTCGAAATGAACAGTCAAAATAATTTAACGACGGTCTAATAATGCATTCTGTTTGGTGTTCACCGAAATCAATTACCGACATAACACTAATGGTATAAGGTAAGAAAACTTCCTTGATTTATTTCGGGAATACTTCAAAGTGGTAATTAGGATAATTAAATTAATTTAAGGGTTTTTTATATTAATTACAGAGCGGTCCTTTGGTCCACTGATTAGGACCGCTTGATTGAACTGGTACAGTCGGCGTCGTATCAGTCATTATGGTTTTACCGTTATGATTTCCGGCAAGAATGATTCGATCGATACATGTGCCTAAATCTATTTCATTTGTTTTAATTATCACACCTACCTTATCTCAACTGACATTAGATGAAGATTCCATTCAAAACCGTACGAGCAGGAGATTTTTTTAAAATTTTAAGTAATTATGTTGTAGTTCATAGTGTTTCTGCTCAATTTAGTACCTATTTGTATTTTTTTTTTACACCATGCATAGGTACACGTATGTTACACTTGATGTCGTTTGTTATGGTAGGTATAGGTACATACTTTATTTATATTATTATTTATAGTACAATAATACACGAACTTGGGTTGTAACCTACCTATATATTTTAGTACCTGAAATGATAAACAAATGATTAATAAACTTGTGAGTCAAATGAGACACCACTATTTTTAGTCAAGAAATTTAATCAATTATTGCAATATAAAGTAAATTCAAGAATAGGTACTCCGTAAATGAGTCACTGGTAGTCAGCATTTACACTAATCGGTCGATATCAATAAGACGAAGTTAATCAAATCGAGCGGTCCAAAACCTACCGGTTGGACAGTGTTCGGCGACGACCTTCGAATTCGATAAAATATGAAGCAGGCAGGCGTGTCTAATCCAATTACATCGGTGCTTTGATCAGATGATAAGATTTAACTTCTACCCAAAATTTATCTAAATTAATTACCTACTAATTTGGTAATTTGGTATGGCAGGTTATCTGTAGAGCCTTGTAACATTTGTATTTTTTTTATTTCGTGTGATGTTGATACGGGTGCTAGATTTTTGATCGAAAAAGAAGATTAATTTCATTGATTGAAAACGTTTTTTTTAGAGTGTGTAGTATATATTGAGTGGCTGATTGACATCAATCAGGCGATAATTGATAGGTCTCTGAAAAGTAATATGAAACTAAGGCATCAGGATACATGATCTTACACCTGATATTTCGGTCAATATTGAAGTAAATAAGTGTAGGTTTATTGGATAAAATACCAACATTTTTAAGTCAGCTGATAAGCTAAGGAAATTCCCCGAGATCCACTCTACAAGGGTTTGTTTACATATTCGCAGATGCGCATTACTCTTTGGAATGTATAAACAATCAAACAACCTTTGAGTTCAGCTATGCAGACTATGAACATAATGATAACATTATTTGAAAAGGTTTATAGTGTCACATTAGTAGAGTTGGTTTATTTTGCTTGCTTTGATATCCGCGAGAGATAATAAATATGGGGACAAACAAAGTCACAAAGAAAATTTCAATAACATTCATCATGTGGTTAGGAATTTTGGATTTTTCTCAAAAATGGGTACATATTGATAAAGCAAGTTAGATCTCTGAAAGAAATGGTTAAAATTATGATAATAGCTTATACTTTTTAACGAACTGCTCGAACCAATTTATTAAATGTTTCAGAATTTAATTAAACTACATTACTTTTGAATCCATCATAGTTATTAAAGCTAAAGTCATCAAATCATGGTAAATATCCCGTTGTAATGACATTAGTAAATAAAACTACCTTTACCAAACGAAGAAAGGTTTCAATTTAGTCACTCAAAGAATTTCACAACTACGTTTATTCATAAAATTATAAATACGAATGAACCTAATCATTAGTAACACAACATTCGCAGACAGCTTTTTATGGTCCTGACAATTTGCCAAATTCCAAAGAACATTGCTATAGAATGCTTATGCAGGTGTAGTAAACTGTGATGTGTATCATACTACTTAAATACCTAGATGAAATTACAGAAGTTGTGTAAAGGTATCTTGTTGATGCAAAAGATTAACTGCTCAAAGAAACCATAGAAAGACAGGATTTCTAAGGAAAATATTCTCTAGTAAATTATAGTACGTTGGAAAGTGAACGAATTAACATCATTGAATAAAGCCTGTTTAACTACTCTAATAACATGAACTGTTGTGAAAACAATGAAAACGATGATTTACTTGAACTGTTTTTAGAATATTTACAAACAATTGTTGTAGTACCTATCGGTAAAAGTTGATTCAACTGAAATAACATCCGATTCATATTTTACAGTTGTCGTTGAATGAATTAAAGCCATTTGTAACAAGACGATAAATCATCTGGCGGAAGGTAAATCAACGATGGTATTATTCCTTTGCGAGAATGAAGAGAGAATATTTTTGACAACAGGAAAAGAGAAACTAGCCATTCCAATGTCATAAAGTGATACTGAACAGGAACATGATGATGACGAGCCTGGAAGAACAAGGTCTAACAACAAAAAACATACTCTCACAGTGACTCATACATGTACCGTACATTATGAACCAGTAATAAATCGTTGATTAGTTACGGGCGTACCAAATACTCTTGCCTCAGGCCATGTGCATCGGGTGTACTTGAATGTACCAAACTCATTCCCCAATTTGTTCTTGCCTTATTTATAGGGATTGGCTGAATTGATTTGATTGCTGGAGCACATTAGCTTACCTTTGTGCAGAGATGAAATATTTTTAAAGGTACTTATTGATTTTTCTCCGTATTACGAGATTACTTGTGGGCTTGGACCGCGACCAGTTCATGTTATTTATTTTTTTACACACCTTAATAATATTTGTAAAGTATTATAAGTTTTCAACATTGTTCTAATTAGATATACTTAGCATTATTCAAATGACCATTATCTTCAATTTATTGAATAATTAGTAGTCTTATATACTATTATATAATATTCATCATCCATCATCATCCGAACTTGACTGCCTCACTGCTGGGTATCTTGTACATGTACGAGTATTTACTATTCTAATTTTATTTCAACGACACTTGTTACAGCCTGTTTCCACACATTTGGCGTGAAGTTATAGAAAAAACGTTAATAACATAATACGTCTAAGTACCTATGGAGGAATGTCTATTTTATAGGATATTATAGGCCTACAAACGTTTGTGCCAATCCTACCTAAAGTAATTCCTTACGCTCCTGCGCCAATCTCATCTAGGTTTAAATCTCATCTAGGATTCACATTTCTACCTAATTACACCAAGATTTCAGTTACTGTGGTTTGTGGTATGCAGTTGTTAGCATTTGATACCTAGGTATCTTACTAATTTTGATAAACATGTGATAGATCCGCCAATTTAAAGGAAAATATGTATTTAAACAAGGGATAACATAAAACATATATAATGATGTAGATATGCAAATTTTTTGAAATGATGAATCGTTCTCTATGCAAATAAACCGTAAACCCAAGGCTTATCCAATTGATCATTAGCTGACTTTAATAGCTCATTACAACTTGACGAATTAATATTTGAAAGAAATCGAGCTACTTGATATTGACTGCGATGTTATAGAAAGTATGAACAATAACTTAGCGAAAGCTTCTTAGAGAAATTGATTTATGACTGTGGGGACGATCTGTCTTTTTTCGGAAACACTTCAATATATTAACATAACAATTATAAAAGATTAGGTAATGCGATTGACTGATGCTGTTGAGTAACTATTACGGAATAAGCATAATGACTGGTCGTTGAACTTGGTTTTATAGGAGCTTTACAACCTAGCTTTATAGGTGTTATAGCGTCAGACAGCAACAAATCTAAAATTTACATAGACGTTGTCAATCGAAGGGCTATTAAATTGCATACACTGTTTACGCAAGAGATAAAATACCTGTTAGTCTGTATTACTCTATTCTATGACAAACATAAAAAATAACCAAATAGTTAAGTCCATCGAAGTTGATTTTTGAAATATTATTAAATTTCTTACTCCTATGTGATGTTAGTAAAAATCGTTTTTGAGTCCAATAAACAACTTGTTTTACTCACGAGTATGTACAGTACAAACTTCATTACTAGTCTCGATATTAAATTCTATTTCTATACCAAAACATGAAGGTGCACAGAGCATCGTAAACTTAAACAAATTGTTTACAAACAAGACCCACCGTGATTTGGCTCGGGGCACAAAAACAAAAGCATCGCTGAGCTTTCAACTCATCAAGGTGTGTTGGAACAAACTACATTAATTTAAGTAAAGCACACCATTACGCAATTATGTAAGTCAGAGGAAGGCAGACAATCAATCAAGCTTGACCGCATGTTGATTATGTGATTAAGTTAACATCACAGTCTTAAGGCTTCCACCATCCATAAGCGCAGCGGCGTGAAAGGCAATCAACACATCAACACATACGGAGAAGGGAGAAATGACGGAGCGAAAACGTGTTGTGAAGCGAGATTCTGCTAAATTTGACTCAACAACGCAAATTCCATTCCTGCTGAATCATCGCATATTTCAGCTGATATTCTAGTCATTCAGCATTCGTCGCTCACGCTATATGTTGAAAAAACCGAGGTCTTAAACCCAATCGATGCCTCGGGCCAGAACGGTTCGTGCGTGACGTGTGCTCATAATGAATTTGTAATAATAATTACGAAAATAAACACTAAGAGACGTTTCGTCATTATTAGGTAACCGTTGTGTTTGTAGCCTGGTTGGGGACACTTATGATTTGTAAAAATAATATTATTCAAATAGAATAATTTAAAGAAGTATTAGGTACTCGTATGATACAAGTAGGTAGATACCTAACAAATACATATAGAAAACAAATTTTCGAACACCTAATAATTCTATGGTTACACATAGTGCGGTATATAAGGTAATTTGTGAGAGTTTTTTATGCTTAAGAAATTCTGATTCTATTATATGAACTGAAAATATTGTAGGACAAATGTTTTAGTACTTTGGCAATTTCATAAAAAATAATATAGTTAGCCTCACTCCTTCACCAATAAACAGTAAAATGACAAATCACAAAAAGCTAATTCGCAATCCAAATTCAAATAAAATTGATAAAATGAGCTTATTTGTAGATGACATGAAGTTTCGGTTCGGTATCGAGAACGAGCAAAATGTCAACCGGGCCGTATTTATAGCCGCGGGCCGTGCGCCAGTGACTCACGTCAGACATCGGCTGGGACACCCGCGAGCTCATTTACTCACTATACTCACGAAATTCTCTTAAGCCCAGTCACCAATCTATATAAATTAGCTTACAAATAGAAAATATTTTTAGCAGCATCAAAAATACCGCCAGTGTCAGAATAAACTGTTGTCTTCTTTGTTTCCTTGTTTGCATTCCTTTCTCTACTTCCCGAAACAACGGTATTTGTAACGGTAACTGTATAGTTTTGTTTTGTGTTATTTTATGTTGTTTTCAGTAGAAGAATTTTATTACTTTATTAGGTTTCACATAAGTTCATTATTGCTGCTGTCAAATTTCCACATGAGTGAAATCTTCAATAACATGTCGTCAACATATGAAAGCTACACCAAATCGTCGCGAGAATATAATCAATAACGAATATAATTTTATGATTTAAAAACCAAACGGTAGCCATTGATAAAGAGAAGTGTAGTTTAATTAAATGCCGCTCACAGAAAAGTTTTTAAAATATAAATGAAACTGTCGGTGTCCAATTACCGAGGCGTGGAGACGGAATCGCTGTGATCACCTTCGCTGATGCTCTTAATTAACATTTAGCTCTTGCTACCGTATTTGTTCGCTTAAATCCCCTTTCCAGAATCCCGTTAAGGCCCTCGTTACTGGCAAAATTCAGACCGAATCGGAAAATAAATTGCAACTTTTAGGTTGGTTACGCCGTGAGCCCGTGACCACGTCTTGGTTAAGCTCTTAATAAGTGCTTACCATTTATGTCAGCTACTCCAGTATCCAGTGTAGCTGGAACTTGGACATTGTTTAAATTATTACCATGTTTAACATCCACGGCTAAAAGAACCACATAATTACGGTGCATGATTCTACAAAAAACGGTATCATGCTTCGTAAACATCTTTTTGATACGCACGTTTCATACATTGACGATTTTAACGGAATAATGAATTGTAGATTTTCTCTGGATATTGCCTTTAAATTCGAATATCCTTCACGCAAAAAAAACAAATCATAAAATTTATTTTGTGTTTTGTCGGGCCTCGCACAATAATTTCTGATTAAGTTGCCATGAGGAAAAATCCGTATTCTTGTAATGAACAGATTATGTATTCAGCAGGAAACAGTAAAAGCATCAATTGCAACATCGGCCCAGATGTTCAGATTTATCTGAAAGAGTAATGTTCTAGAGGATCACCTTGAACTGCTCACTATCGGACAGTGAAAGTCCTCGTTAGCGAAGTAATTGGCGCGTTTTACCAAGTCTGTGTCACTTCAGATCAGTTCCTCATGTAAACTAGCACTTAGTCTGACAAGTTAACTGATTGATTAGCTTTCTGCTCTTTTGCAATCAAATAGTCATCAGCAGTCAGCTTAGTTTCCAAATCTATTCATTTGCCACCGAAAATAACCAAAAACCATTTTAAGTATTATTTTGCTGAAGCTTTAACATGCTTGTTAGCTACTGTTATTCCATCTGCTGTCCTACCAGTTGTTTATTTGCACGATTTGATAAGAGACTCAGATTCTGCAATATGTCTGACTAAAGTACGCTTAGGAGTTATAAACGTGACTGTCCAATTAGTTAACTGGGCTAGTTTGCTTTGTTGCTTCTGGAAGTTTGACTGCGCCTACTGTACTACTAATTTGTACAAACAGATTCAGTCACTTGATATGGCCACTAATTTGAATTGAAGGGAGTCGTCATTTTAATCCCTAACAATAGATAATGAATACAAATTGAAGAAAACGGCATTAGGCAAAAGTAAAAATCATGCTACGAAAACTTATGCGAGTAGCTATGTAGCCGCAAAGAAAGTTTGTCTAAAGCAAAAATAGTATCTACATTTTGAATGATTGATGAATGTTATTTCATTCACAATTGAGTAAGGGGCATCAGGATCAGATTATTTCTACATACATACCTACCACATGAAACCGGATATGAAAAGAAAGTGTGACAGGTAATACAAATATTTGAGCCATCCCACAAATTAGCATACATCGATTGTTTCAACTCCATTGACTCCGGGTTCAAGAGCACCATTCTGCCCGTGACCCGTAAGTTTAATCTTTATGCAAACAGAAACCCGTTCTTACTGCTATTATGTTCCGTAAGCCAGTAATATCTTAGGTATTGGTGAAATTACTAGTTTATCACGATATGAAAATGGACCCTCATGACTCAGGAGCAGCAATAATATAAAAGTACGTACAATCGTATTTTAATCATTTCAGACGGCAGGACTTTACGATATTAACTGTCAAAAGTTATATACTTTTGCTATTTTACAGCATATTCTATGATATAGGAAGTTTTGATGTCGAAATAATATACGAGCTATTCCATAACAGAGAAGACAGTTTTTATTAGGCGGCGAATAAAACATTTCGCGAAAAGCAATAGGGAAACCATAAAGCTTTTATTTATAAGTGTATCGTATTTCATGCAAATGTTCGTATCGTTTAATGGATAGTATTTAGCGGCGATAGCGATAACGTGCCCATTGTGCGTTGTGGAATTGCCTGCTGGCTTACCTGGTTGGCTGAGTCCTTCGATATGTGCGTTCCTCACAACACATATCTGTCTGTTCGTGCTCAGCTTACAGTCCAGTGGTTAACTATTGTGAAATAGAGCTCGTCATTTATCATAGTGGCATTCTCATTTCCTTACGGAATATTTAAATACCTCTTTTTAAAAGGCATAGAAATAGGGTTATTTTATACCAAATTGCTAAAGTAAGTTTGTCGTCAGTTAAACTGACGAGGAAGATCAATGTGTTTTACTTTGTTGCCGTCAATACGTGAGACGAAACGCAGTGAAACTTATCATTATAGCAATTTACATAAATTTCAACTCTTCGTTTGAGTTTTACAGCCGCTCTACAGTGTTACTATTAATGGCTTTACTTGTTACTTCATTTACATTGTACCTTCTAATATCTATAAAGCCCTCTGTTGCTTTCTCTCTAATTGAGCCTTGTAGTTATAAATTCATTGTAGGATATAACTTTTGTAACACCTCTTACCTATTAGTTGCTAATTGCAGCTTTCTCTGTTTTCAAGCTGTTTCAATTGCTACGAGGTGTTTCATAGGATAAACAACTAGTTATTATAGATGTTACTTCACAGGATAGTAAAGCATGTGATAGTCTGCGTGAAGTTAATGATTTAATTCTTGTTACAGCTGTGGTGGTTCGATACCTGACGAAGCGATACATCGGGGAATATAGTTCAACTGGAGGTAATATTTTGTTTTTTGTTTGATAGACGTATATGCATTTGTAAATCATATTCACTGGCATCGGTCCCATTTTGTTCGCCTCGTAATGTTAAGAATGTCAGAGCAGACTGAAAGACAGAAATGGTTGAAGACAAGCCCTTGCTAAGGGCACTCACGAGGTGCCAAGCAGCGAGTGCCAATGGGCGGTTTATTTGCGATATTGGCAACACCACGCGGAGATCCAAGGCTGAACTGGCGCCCGGGCCGGGCGATGACCTTTCACAAAAATTTTGCAAAAAACTACATAAAATTTTTGGGACAAAATGCCATGGTTTCCTAATTGTATGATCAGTTTTCATAAATGCATCTTATTGATTTACGCGAGGTCATTTAACGGCATAGGGCAACGTGTTGAATTTATCTTGCTTATATTTTATCTTTCACACATAAGTTTCAATAAGATTCTGTTTGCATCGTTATTTCACAAATCTAAACTAAGTAGTTTTTCTAAGAAGTCCAGCCAGGTCGGGTCGTCTCCATAAGATTTATGTTTCAATTAATTATAATTTGTTACCGTCGTCGGCTAGCTAATAGCTTCGCAATTGATCTGCTGTATCGATCAAGAACATTACGAGCACATGTGACCTACTTGCGACTGATTTTATCAGCAGAAGGCAATAAATTACATTAGCTTGAACCGATTACAACAAGTACTAAAAAACTAGATTATTGTTATAAAAAATGTAAGAAATTCCTTTAAAACATCTTAAGAATGAGAGAAAGCTAAATTACGCTTCTACGCTTCCTCCTTTCATTTAGTGTGGCAGTATACATAGTTTGATGCTCTAAATATAAAATTAAAAGAAAATTAAAAATTGGTATTTGTTTCAGATTTTCTATATCAACATCGTGTAGCTGTAGACGGTGCTACTTCGGAAGTGGAAGTCTTGGACACATGTGGTTGTGCGGTAAATATCCCACTTTCGATATTTATGTTATAAACATAACATACACTTTTAAAGATTTACTCTAAATTTGAACAAAACTTTTCAATCTACTAGGACGGGAAAGCACACCTTCAGGTTATATGAATGTTTTGTAAAGTACATACTCCAAACATTTCATATTAGTAGAAAGAACCCTGTGAAACTCTTCAATCTTACACACTTGTCTACCTACTTTCAATGTAGATCAACCAACCCTCAACCATTCTACATCTATTTTTATTTTTAATTACTGAACCATATTATTTTACCAACTCATTGTACACAAAAAGTAGCTTACAGAAGCCTTAATTGAAATCATGTCAAGTGTCAGCATAATTAGATGAGCATCTTGGCAGCAACAGATCATTTTAGATCCATGAACTAAATAGCCCATCTCACCGCTCCATTTCCTGATCCAGAAACGCGGCTGCCTAGCGGAGCACCTGCGATGGGGAGATGCGTTTGCAGTCGTGTACTCTGTGTGCGATCGACGCTCGTTTCTGGCTGCAGCTGAACTTCTGGCGTTGCTGGAACGGACGAGGCTGCCAGGGTGTACAGCTGTCACGTTGCTGGGGAATAAACGGGACTTGGAACATGCCAGGTGAGTGGAGATTACTGGTAAAGCAAGCAAACAATTATATAAAGGAAAAAAAAATCAGATGGTCACTCCATATAAAAATTTGAGAAAAAGGAGTTTTAAAAAATGCTTGAGAGCATCTCTCTACGAGACCGTTCTAAAGAGTAAAAAAACAATATTGCGTAATCCCAACGCGTAGTTCTGACATCCCTGTAACGCATCTTAACGTTTTACAAGACCCCTCATGTTTTGGGTGCTACGATGTTTACATTATTTTTTTAAATACATTTAAATCTATCTATTGCATTGGGTGTGCCCGTTAGGATTTACGGGCACACCCAATGTGGTGGGTGCTACGATCTAACATTAATGCTAGCTAGCATTAATGTTAGTTATATCATAGCACCCACCACATAACAATGCCCCTACAATGATGATGATGATGCTTCCAAAGCGATTTCGACTACGGAGATTACTATAACAGATGAGCAAATAGGGGCACGTTAAACTTAGGAAAGGCCAGTTCTGCAACTCCGGTTTGTAGACGGCCGAAGGTGTGTTACCTCTATTAAATAGAGGTAACACACCTTCGGCCGTCTACATTTGTCGATTATAACACACTAGGCAGTAACAATATTCTAGATAGTATTAAGAATGTGTATTTTCCTGACCAGAGTCGTGAAAGCAGAAGAAGGTCAGGAGCTGTCTCTCCGCTTCGGGTGTCAGTTCTACGAGGTGTCAGCGGCGGAGTCGTGCGCCGGCGCCGCGCTCGCTTTCCACGCGTTGCTGCGGGAGGCGCGCTCTCTGGCTCTGCTACTGCCCACGCCGAGACGGAAACTAGCTGCTTACTCAGTCTCTAAGGTATTTAAATGTTTGTTATTCTTCTCGTCTTTTTTAATAAAAGATGTGAGTAACCGTTTTCGACCATGACTTGTGACTGGACAGATATTTAAAATGCATGTCCAGTAACACAGTCTCCATCCACGGTGACACGTCACTTATGTATTTAGCAACACTGACTCTTTAGTTATTTTTGTATAGGGGAAAAACTGGAATAACCCGTTTTCTAGCCCATGGTGGTTTGCATGCCCAAGTTCTTTTAAAAAGACGTGTGGCACTCGGGGACTGCCGCGGTAAAGCTATTGCAATGCCATCTAGAGGCGAGTTGCTGAACTAAAGAGACAAACGTCAAGGTTTTTTCGTTACGGAATTTCTGGATTCGGTCCCCGCGCTCAAGGCCCGCGATAGAAGCTATGCAATAGCTTAAAATCTTTGTCATCTTCAATAGCCAAGTTTGATTATTGTGTCCGATTATAAAGAATTTCATAGATCGCTTATCACAGAGGCCTATCATTGCCTCATAAAAATACCCTACCAGTCAAACCTATAATATCCAATGTGACATATCTAAACGATCAAACCTTATCCCGCAGGTAATCGGCACGATCCTTGGCTTGAGCAACAAGAGCGTCCGGAAGAAACGACCTTCACTCAGCATATGATGCAGCAAGCTTGCTACTGGGACCCTATTCACTCCCTGATAGGAGCTTGTTTTATTTCTGTATCACACAGAATTTTATCTCCATCGGTACGATGTTGTATCTTGGAGATTTGTCGACTGACGCCGGCTTGTGAAGCTATCAGATTCGGTTTTACGACTATGGTAAAGAAAATGCAAATGCCTCGCAATGCCTGTTTTATTGCCTATTAATAATATTCAGTATTTTCTTGTAAATATAGAAGGTAATGTTATACTTTGTATGGATATTAATGAATGTTGTTATTTTAGTATTGAACGACTTGACACTTTCTAATGTAATATCTTGCTATTAATTGAGTGGTCGATTGAAGTTGGGTTTGCATATAGTTATGTATACAAGGAACGATATAATGATGGAACTTATAAGTACTGACCACTTGCATTGACTTTAGGTTTGACAAAAGAGAGCTGTACGTAGGTACAGTTTTCTTGTTGGAAATAAAAGACATTGATGTAGAAATATGTGATTTATACTTATATCCTTTTTTGAATTTATGCCAATGATAGTACCTACATGTTGTGAGATTGATTGATCGTAATACCTATCTACTGTTTAATTTATAAACTCCGCCTTAATAATCTACTTTAAGTTTTTGCACCCTTTTCTTAACTTTATAATGTATTACTTTGTTATTTAATAAATGTGTCAATTTTGTTTATGTTTATTTTTAAACGACTAACATAGTTCTGGGCAGCTCTGCCTTTTGTGTTTATTTTAAAAACCATGTTACAGAAGGCAGCGTTTATTCTATTGCAGGTTACTCACATATTTTTTACAAGATTATGATCAATTTTATTGTAAAATTGTGTACCTACATACATTATACTTAAAGATGAAATATACTTGCTACTTGAAGAAGAATTAAAGTAGGGACCTATCTATCATTATTTTTATCAATTTCAGACTTACATTAATTACACTTTCACAATAAGATGGTATGAAATTTATCGGGTAGGTAAACAGCATATTGTATAAAGGGAACGAAAATGCTTTGTTTTTAACTCCTGAAACCCGATGATATTAATAAAAATGATAAACTTATTCACTGTGTTTATTTTTATTCCTTTGATAACTTTATTCCTATGTACATTGGTCCTTTCCGACGATGATAGCATGAACATTACTAGTGCTTAGAAAAGGAAAATCAAGATATGAAATCAGATAAAAGGTGGCAAAGAATTTACATGCTGATTCTGGCGAGTTATCAAATGTCTCCCCCTTATAAGTCCGCACTATCCACTTATATCTAGAGAACCTTTTACACTATCCTTCTTCACGTTTCTTGCAATTATAATGGTAAGTTAATATTATGAAGAAAATACCGATGCTTCAAAAGAATTAAAGCCAAAAACTACGATGTACAAATATGGTGAGAAAGTTCCGCGAAATGACTAGTTAGGTATTTTGTACGTCTAGTCTATCACAATCTATCTTGATCACGATCTATCTTAGCAAGCAACAGTGTTGACCTATCTTGATTTATATGTGGATCTTGCAGACTTACTTGCTTCGGCCCACAGAGGCTGGGAAGTGAAAGCGTTAGTTAACACGATGGTTTAAGCAATTAGTAAATTAAGAATCGAACACAAGGGCACACAAGATTAACTACATGACCAAAAGAAACTGAAACAGTCAAAGGAAAAGCAAAAAGAAAAAGCTATTAATGTTAATTTTGCCGGATAATGTGAAAGCACTTTAAAAGCCATATAAGATAAAACACATCCTTAATTAAACGAGTATTTTATATGTAGGTGTTTTCTTGTAAAGTACGATATCACAGCTTCTGTAAACACGCGGTAACGCTGCACGTTACAGTGGCGCTTCTTTAGAAAAGTAGTACAAAACATCATTAACTTACATGCAACTAAAATATCAACTATTCTGAACCATCATAACATTACATTTAAACAGTTTCAGAGATTTTCTTTAAGAATATTTTCGTACAAGTTCCATTCAAAGAATAAAAAAACATCCAAATCGGGTCTTCTACAATGCCGCAAACAGATGTAGTACACAATGATGTCAAACATAAGTCAATTTTGATGTTTCAGAGGCGGACAACGTAACGTATCAATTCCAGTAGGTATGGTACAGTGTAGTAGGTATGGTATAGTACCATATTGGCAAAGTGCAGTGAATATAGAAAACTGCAATTTGCTGTGTACACCAGAAAAATACAAATTTGGATAAATATTACAAATTTTTATAACTTTGAAGGAAACACCTCCACAAGTAGCACTAGTCTAACATTAGGTAGAGCCGCTATAATCAGCATCACATTTCATTAGCATAATATAGTCACCTACCACTGGTAGGTGTTTGATTTGTTTATTTATGGTAAGCGGTTAAAGATTACGTAAAATATCCTTAAATGCTATATAAATAAGCTAGTTAATATTGATTTATCGATTTGCCAGAATGATTATAAAACTTTCATAACGATCCTAATTTAAGGAAACTTTTGAACGTATAAGCATCTTAGCATAGCCCAAAAAATCTACATGTTTTGGCAACGGGAAAAAAAGTATTTGTAATAATCACCCAAAAAATCGTGTGAATACTACATAAGTGGTACAGTAGGTATCCTTGACGGACGTAGTGTAAAAAGGTTTAATAATGTTGGATGAAGAGAAAGAAAGATGACATCTTTACCAAGTTTTACTATAAAAACTTAGTAGGTACCTATTTGACGAATTCATTATGAATGTAAGCGAACCTTGTTTGTGTTGGAAGAACACTTTACCTTTACCCATTGATTTAAAAAGGGAAGATAGGTTACGTTCTCCCATCGCTTACTCAAAAAGTGGCATGTGTTACAATTACAACTACACGCAAACACATACGCTCACAGTTATATTTCCAGTCCTGTGCAATACAAAGAAGAACAAAGACGGAAAGACGTATCTAGGACCGAAGTGAGACTGAGACAACAATATTTCACGCGAATCACGACCGCCCGTGCCGCCGGTCAGACGGTGACTGATGTGGGAGAACACAATTTTACACAATTTGAGGTTGCCACTTTCGAGCAACCAGTGCCTCATCTTCGTTTTTAATAAATCAATGCCTTTACCAAGTTATCCGAAAATGGTAAAATTAAATATGCATAAATCCCCTTTTCAAATTTCATCCTTCAGAATATCCTGGCAGGGAGCTACTAATAACTTTGACGACCTCTGTGGCGTGGTGGGCGAAGGTCCGCCTGCGACGCAGGTGGTTGCGGGTTCGATTCCCGCCTCGGGACAAATGTGTGTACAATCTGCAGATATTTGTTCAGGGCGCTCTGGATGTTTTCTATGTATACTAAAAAATATCTATCTATGTAGTGTATTGTATTATGTATATCAGTTATCTAGTACCCATAACACAAGCTCTGCTTAACTTGGGGCTAGATAATGCTGTGTGAATTGTCCAGCATTATTTATTTATATGTATTTATATTTATTTAATATAAGATCCCTTTCGGCACCATCTTCAAATGTGCTTGCTGATGCTAGGTCATCACGTAGGAATCAAACCTGTATGTTGGCTTGTTGGCTTTTTGTTTACCATGCCACACACCCAGCTAACTGATACCAGCATATACACAAGTTATACAAATTTAGTCAAAACGAGTTGGTTAATAACTGGTAAATACTGTAGCCTGCTATGTCCCGAACAACATAATTTCTCAGTTAATGTCATAATTAGAAGTAATTTTTCGCTAAGTTACATGCTAGTTTCGCGATAAGTACAGGCAACGTCATCAATCGGTCGTTGGACTTGGAAAAGTTGGTCTATCAGCATTCACCAGTGAACGATTTTCTATTTTGATTTGTTAATTATTGGCAATAGCGAACAAATTATTCCTTCCGGAATTATTCCTGACTTCATAGCTTTGTCTCGCTCCCACAATAGACATAAAATGAGATCGCAAAGGTAATCAAAGGATTTGTTAAGATTATTAAAGCCTTCTCTGCCTGCAACCGACGACGATGAAAATACTGATGTACTATTATTTTAAAAGTTTTTATTTCAGAGTACCTCTATAGTCACACATTTTACCAATGTTTTGACTACATCAAATATTGCACTAAAATCTAAAACTGATCTAAATAATACTCAGTCATTTGCATATTGCTTGAGTAATGATTTTATTATGGCGGCATAATGTGACCTAAGCTTTGAAGGCTTGCTTGTCGATATTATTACTGGAGTGTAAGGAGTAAAATTCTTGGTCGAGTCGAGTTCACCAGCTATTTATAGGTTTCTTATCGATAACTCTCTCTCAATAGCGTGATTTGAAACCCATAACATAAAACATGATTGACAAAACGTGACGCTTTCCTCTCATTGACCCCGAAATTATCTCAACTTTGGGTTTCCAAAATATTAATTCAATGAACTCGGAAAATTGGGTTAGCACTTGAATAAATAATGTGTTTTCAGAATTGCTTACGAAATTATAAACTTGCAGAGTTCTAAGAACAATTAACGCATCCTGTCCTAGAAATTGTCATTTTACCTGGAACCGTTTGTTAGTTGGTAGGCATTAAACAATCTATATCTAGTAACGTAGGTAGTAGCATATGGTAGCCAAACAAAACACAAGAGGTAGGTCTGGTTAGCCACCACAAATCAACCCCTCCAACTCCACCCGTGCATGTCGCTAGAAACGAGTTAGGCAGGGCGCAAACGTGGGCACTTTTGTGTCTGAGACAAGACACAAAAGTGCCCAAGCGCAGATAAACCTCAACCTCAACAGCCTGTATGGGTACACTGCTGGACGTAGGCCTCCCCCTGACAAGAGCCTTGTTGGCATTTATCTCATGGGGGGGGTGATACCCATAGTCTCCACGCTGGGCATGCGCATAGATGTGTGGCACTGCCTTAGAATTTGCACCACCCCATCTCTTACACACAACGACAAAGGGAACAAAGGGATATCTACGGGGGGCGGGCAGCAGCGCTATCGCAGAATAATTCTACCACCAAACTGCGATCCCCAGCCTGCAGATACTCGCTACCGATAAATATTTGATTTCTCTATGGATATCAAATATTTATTTTCTTTCATACTGGTTCTATAACCAATATGAATGCAGCTGCATGCCTCCTGTGGACGTGTGCCTGGTTACCTACATGAGGAAGCCATATACAAAGTTGTAAATTAGTTGATGAAGTAAGATAATATTGCTTCTTATTTAGACTATTATTCGTTCATAGAAAAATCCTGGCAATAAGAACATTATATACTAACCTGCGAGATGTGCCTCCTAACCATGTTTTCCTGACTCGCTTTAAATAGAAATGGACAAAGAAAATTAAACATAATAAAAATAATAAGAGACGGAAAAAAAGAATGCTTAGTATGTAGACAGTTAATTTCTATCAAAAGTGCTAATAAAAAGCCTGGTTATTAGATAATTAAATACTTAACTGCGAATTGTCCCTCCTTGCCATGTTTTTCCTGACTCGCTATAAATAGTAACAGACAAATGAATGGAAACAACCTGGGTTGCAATATTGAAAGCGTCGTGCACAGTGTCTTATTCGAGTGGATACTAAAGACAGGATAAATGTTCGGCAATTAACACTTTGCAGTATAGATGCAGGTCGTTTTAAATGGCTCATACACTCACGGGAAGACAACAAAGAAAGACTTTATTTAGTGCGATTTCAGATTGGTTAGCGGTCGTGGGGTAGTAATCGGTTCCTCCAAATCAACCCTTGGATGTCATAAGAGCCGATTGAATTAACTGGAGGACGGTTGTCAGCTTCTTTCGGCGTATTTTTAACATGCCATCACCAATCCGCCTGCCGTGTGTCACGGCGACGGTAGCATCCCGAATAACTTTGAATGTCTCAGCTGGTAATTAAAATTAAGCTAGAAACACGACTGTCTATTCGAGTTCCCACAGGATTGATGGAGCAGCCACCCACCAGATTCAAGGGATTTAAATTGCCTGGCATTCATCAGGACTGAATGCACTTCATGTGGATGATAAATGTAAGCTTTTCAGTCAGCTTTAAGACATGGGTAATTGCGGATGGTCTATTGAGCTTCTTTTATTTTTATTGCTTCGTATCATACTTAGGCGTTAGGCTTTTTTAATATAGTAATAATATACAGTCAGTAAATTTAGTACTGGGACCTTTTAATATCGTTTATTAGAATAGCCTGAGCCTGTATGAATTTTTTGATGACTAATTCTTCACTTACAAAAAATGCTGTTGACTGGTACGTATTGGTTGCTAGCTATCAACAATTTTGACTAAGATTTATGATTTTGATTTCGTACAAAATACAACCCTGGGATAAAGTCACACCCTTGAAATAATAAAAAGTAAGAAATGGGAGGGGTGGCGAGGGAGAGAGAATGGTCCTAACACCCGAATACTCTAACGCAACTCAGATTTGAGCACGTCTGAAGTCGCGATTTTTTGACAGTTTTTAATGAAAATCGGTCAAGTTAATCACTTGAGTTGAGACGTGGTTAAGGCACATTGCCGAGCCGAAGTGGCGCCGCCACCTATTTTATCTTGTTATCAGGGTTGGAAAAAAACAGTTTTTTTTATATTTTATAAAACAAACTGTTCAAAATGTTTAAAACAAGTGTTTTTTTTGTTTTTTTTTACTTTTACCTATTTCAAACCGATTATGTATAGCGAATAATAAAATATTTAATCCATATCTAAACTAATTCCTAATTCACATAGTAAACAATAATACAACAATAAATATTTACTATTTGTTACGTATCTCAGTATCTTTAATCTAACTATCAAAAAATATTATAATTATTAATCAATACAAAACACTTTACATACACCTTAATGTACTGTAGGTAGGTAGAGAACTAGTGAGAGAACGGGAAATACCCACTAATCCAGTGAATTACTTTCCAGGGAGTTACCTTTGCATGCAGTGTACAGTGTATAAAACGGCGAACATAGAGACTTTTCACTTGTAAATTTATTTAAAGCTACTTAGAGTTCTACATATTTATTCGTTTAGATTTATTTCCATTCATTTGCAATAACCGGTAGTTTTAAACCATGTTTTTATCGTCATGTCACGTCATACTGTGTTTTTAAACACTTAGTTTTATTTCAAACTGTTTTAAACACTGTTTAAAACACGTGTTTTAAAACAACTTGTCTTAAACATGCCAACCCTGCTTGTTATTACGTTTAACAAAGGAAATTTTAAAAATCCATCGTAGAGTTTGTGATACCTATTATAAGCTATTTTTAATACCTCTTGTAATAGTTTAATTTTGTATAGTTTAGTTAGACAATTGCGTTCGAATATTCGGCGGAGAGAAAGGTAAAGGTTTTTGGTTATTATTTATGTAGTTTTCATATGGATGATGGATGTTTAGAAGGTTAAGAAATCAAATAAATAAACATATTATAGGTTAAAAAACGCGATAAATTCTCGTGACTATTATCACATCACACTAAATAATATTATGAATGCGAAAGTTTGGATAGATGTATATATGGATGGATGGATGTTTGTTACTCTTCACGCCGAAACTTTCTCGAGCTGAAATTTTACATACAGGTAATTCTAATCCTTGAATCAAACATAAGCTTTACTTTTTATTCCATAAATTAGATTCTGTGGGATATAAATCAACTAAACGTCTCCATAGGAACAACGCGTGCGAAGCCGCTAGTTTATATTAAAATCAATTAATATCCCAAAACATTTCGACTTCGACGAGACTTGAACGTCCACGTTTTTCCCTCAGTACGGTACTGTGATAATAACCAACTACACCACGAAGCCAAGTGCCGTAGGAATCGAAAATCTCTGGGACTTCATAAGGACTTAAGATTTAGTCATTTCAATGCAATTTTTTTGGGATATTATCATTTTTCAATAAGGTAAAGGTGTATAAGTAGAATTTGCTCTTTCATCTCTTCCCGTGGGTGCCGTAAGAGGCGACTAAGGGATATCCACTGGGGGCAGGCAGCAGCGCCCCCTGGAGAACAATTCTACCACGGAACTACGATTCCCAACCCACATGCCCAGCCTGGGGATTATGGACATTACCCCCCAATACATAAACGCCAATGAGGCGCTTATCAGGACGTTGAGGTATAAGTAGATAAGAGAAATCATACCTAATCATTCTAGGAAGTTAAGCTTAGCACGAAACACCCTGTCTATTCAGAATTTGCGCTGGCAGTATTCGATACTCAGCGTGCTTTCTAAGAATGCTAACGCTTTTGTTAGGTCTGTGATCCGTGCCGCATGCTCATTTATCAAATTGCACCTTGCTGATATTATTTTGTTTTCAGTGCATTGATTATAACTATATAATATACTAACTTTTCTGCAATCAAACCAAACGAGGGCCAGAACTTCACCAATCTTTGATGTAACGAGGTATCTGCCTAGACTAAGGCAGTTATAATGTTTTGAGACAAGAAATAAAATAAAATATGTTTTCTTCGGTGTTTTTAAATCATTTATTTTTCACCACACGGTATCACAAAGATGGCCGAAATGGGTCATTTCGGCCTAAGCCACAACTCGAATTTTTGGTATTAATAACGATAAAAAACGAATACTATCTAATGTGTATAATTAATCCAATATAATTGTGATTAATTGCTACCAATTTAGCTACTGATCCAAAAACGGATTGCTTTGCGCAACCGAAGCCGTTTTTACGTTAAATATTTACAATCGAAAGTTTTGAAATCCATTGTTTACTCGATTTCGCCTCGGACAGTTCTATGGCTGCTATAACATTACCATAAAAACTCGAATCCGCTGCCCACTCCTGAGTGTATTCCGAATATATAAAATTGATGAGTGATTGACTGACTCTACATTTTAAGTTTTTGGAATGTATGTATGTGTATGTATTCGAACTTTTTTGAATAAGAAAGGGGTGAGTAGGTACGGCTGATAGGAAAGAGTGGGAAAAATAATATTGTGCGTTCCCATATACAGGATGCCGAAATATGGTGTACTAAGCCGAAAGAGGGTGAGCCTTAAGGGAATTAACTAGTATTTTTTTTTTGTTTGGTTCATTAAAAAAAATTGAATCTTTTTCTTTATTTTTGTGGTTTTTACGCGTATTCTTACATCATACACGTATGTATTATGTTGAAATATTAAAGGATCTACATTATTATAAAATCATTTAAAGGCAGACTCATTGTGTAAACCTGTTGAAACGCGATAAATACCCGTTCAATAATACTAATAATAACGTGTTCAGATCGCGTAATTTTGCAAATATTTATAACGCCACGCTAAAACTAAGGCTACTTTTATTTAAAAAAAGAAGCTAGTTATTTATATTTTGAGAACTTCTCACAATCGAAAACAGAGTTACAGGCAAGAACTAGTTCCAACTGCTCACGATAAACATCTATTTAATGGATTACTAGTCATTCCGAGATTTGGTAACATTGATAATAATCTACAACAATAGATATGGACCGAATAAAAGATAAAACGTAAACTCAATGTGTGCTACACGAGAAACGGGAATTTTAAACAAGTAGTAGCGCGTCTAGAAACGCACTCACCCTGAATATGTAGGGACATCTTCCTCGATAAGGTATGAAACGTTGGTGTTCTTCCAACACAAGTAAGGTTCGTAGCTAACCCGCTTACATCCGTAATGAATTCGTCAAACTACGATAGTTTTTATAGTAAAAGATCTAAGTAAGTATAAATTTCTTCTGTGAAACTTTATTTAGGTACATAAATTTCAAAAAATATTTATATACTGTTTATCAATGTGCTTATATGTATTTCACCCGTTTAGATACGCACCAGTTCCTAAATAACAAAATATTTACGATTTATTGATATTTTACAATTTATAAAACACACAACACTACCTACTGTTTATTTATTTTAATAAAAAGAAATATATTATCCATCAATATATTACTATCACACACTCAGACACGCACCAGTTGCATACTATTAATTATTTACTACTTATTGCAATTTATCTAGTTTTTAAAACACACAACACTACTTACTCTAACGGTAAGCATCACAGGGTCTCGTGACTATAATGGTTTCGGCAGAATATCAGCGCCTTTCTACCCCTGACCTGAGTAGTAAGTCATTTATGCTGAGCCGAGACCTTTTTTCTGCTGTTCTTTTGGTAAATATTTTGTGTAATATTAATTGTTTTCTACTACTAACTAACTAAGTAAGGTACCTAGGTACTCTTACTTAGTTATATTTTTTATGTCTGTTTTGTACTGTGTAAGTAGTAAATAAATGATTGTCTATGTCTATGTCTGTGACAAGATGACACTTTTTGTTGGGAATACAAAATACACTCGAGAGCAATGAATCCGGGTCACTTAAAGAATGTTAAAAATCGTAAATTGGAGTATTGAAGATTGGTCAAAAGTTATGTTCTCCGACGAATCAAAATTTATGCTCTACAAGCACGATGGAAGACATGTATCGAAGACGTGTATCGAAGACCAGGGGAAAGATTCAAGCAAGCATGCATCGAAGAAAAAGTAGCCTACGGTGGTGGGTCTGTACTTGTGTGGGCCGGAATTTCTTCTGAAAGTCGCACAGAGCTGGTGATCATAGAAAACGGCTCTTTAACTAGCGTAAGATATGTGGAAGAAATCCTCAATGATCACGTTGGTCCATTTATGGTCAATGTAGGACAGGATGCTATATTTATGCATGACAATGCCCGACTGTAATAAGGCCCGTTGTAATAAACAATAGGAAGAAACTAATTTAAGCAGGTATTTCAAGGCTTAGAAATACCTGCTTTTAACGGCTACGGCCTTAGCAAAGGATACTGCTTAGAATCTAAGAAGTATCCTTTGCTTAGGCCATGGCCATCGTAGCGTAAGAATCGACCTCTCCTATATACTCAGTTCTTGGTTGTTGTAAGACTCTGTCGACTCTGGCAGCAGAGGCTGCGCTTTCTTTGATAGGGCGAAGAAAGCGCAGCAGCTGCCTTCGTAAATTTTAACGCCCCTACTGGGATAATCAATACGTCTGCCAAGCAGGGTTTTGATGCTTTTTCAGCATCGAGTTAGAATCCGTCAACAACAACGTCGTCAACAACGTCGCCAGGCAAGTTCAGTAATCAACGTGCCAAACGCAGCACATGTGCGTATGAGGATTTGAGCCATAGTCGAACGAAATCACCATACCCTCCTCCCTCTGATCGCAGATCTCACACGGACAAAGGAAATCACCCTCCCGTCTCTTAGCAGTGTATTGTATTTTACCAACCATGTCTTCTGACATAAGCAAACAAACACCAAGTTTTGAAGCAGATATAAGTATTAGGAAATCGTTCTCTGAGCTATTTATCTAGACGATGATGATGATGGCTTACTCCATCAGAACCTGTTGTCACTTTCATACATTTCAAGATAATAAATACAGGGTGTCGCGTAACATGACAATGTGTGCTAAACCGAAAGTATGTAATTCTTTTTTTCACGTTTAAGGAAGGAAAACATATTACGTTCGTGTTTCTTACTTCTCTTTCATTCTTACAATTTTAGAGTTCTGAAATTTCAAAGGATTTACATAATTTTTCTGTTATAAATTCAAAGTTTACATTCTGAAAAACAAGCAAAAACATGTGTTAAATAATATAATTAATGAATAATGCATGTAAAAGAACACAAGTAGAAAGAAAAAATACAATATCTTTAGATAGATAACTATATGAAATAAAATAAAAAACATACCTATTAGGGTGGAGCGATTTTTTTTTTATTTCGTAATCAATTTGGAATACCTGTAAAAAGTTGCTGTTCTAACTCACAAATATGCTCACAAAATTTTGTTATAAACGTAATATATTTAGAGGTGCCCCCAACCTCATTAATTTTAGAGAAATTCGCAAAAATTGGTAAAAAATACATTCGTCTTATTTATAATAAATTATATTCTGAAAGTTGCCCTGTTAGTTTATGATAGAAAATTTTAACATTAAGACGTGTTTATCGATGTTCAGTACGCGGGGTACGCGGGGAGGTAATTTCACTACCCTCATCAAAAGTTGTTTCAACGTCATTTAGTCAATACTCGCGTGCGATTTTTATTATTTTATGGTTTGCCAGTGAAGTAACCAGTATCTCAATAGCGTACTTATAATGATGTTATGACATATTATTTATTTATTTAAAAATGAATTAAAGACAGACAAAACAACAAAAGAGCCGACGGTCCATGACATATCCGAAATATTGGCTCAAGAAGTATGAGATATTTGGCAAAAAGCTTCGCTGCCAACAGTTAGCCGTAAGAGGGTATTAATAACTAATTCCTGCCTACCACGACAAATAATTTATGACTCGAAATGAAAGGTAATGCAACCTAATCATAGCTGTCAAACCAACACAAATTATCATCAAAAAATTAATACATTTAAAGCCTCAAAGACTCATAGATTATTCGATATTTGCAGTTGCAAATGCAAACTTATCTCAAACTGTTCTTGTGCAAAAGACAGTCGTGTTCCCAAAAAAGAAAAACATTTTCTACTCGATCAATTAATGAACAAAAAGAAAAATGATGATAGGTGGTTTAGATCTAGCTGCAACTATAAAAAATGTGAAAAAACAGAGAAGAAAACAAAAACGTTCATTTCTTAACGGAGAGATAATTGATTGCGAGAAACCGTGTTGTTCTCGTCCTTATATAAAGATGTGACATTGGCAATCCAAAGTATTAGGGTCAGTTCCAGTAATAGCGAAGCTTTTAGTCCACATCAAATTCCATTTGCACCACCAACAAAAAAGAAAAGGTTAAATTTACCATCTCGTTAGCTCTTGCGTGCGATCGCACTGGAGTTTCTGACAGAGCAGCTGCTATTATAGCTTCTTCTGTGTTAAAAGATCTTTGAATGATTTCTTCAAACGATACCAGTGGTGTCATTGATCGATCTACGTTACGCCGTGAGAGAACTAAAGTCAGATCAGCTTTACAGAATGCAGATCGCGATAAAAACATACGTGCTATTTATGCTGTAGAAGGGACAAAACTTTGGTTAGTATTCAGAAGGATGGTAAATTTTACAGAAAAAGAGTTTCAGAAGACCATTATGTGATTTTATCGGAGCCAAGAAGCGACTACTTCGGGCATGTCACTTGTGAGTCGGAAATCGGTTCACTGCGGAAGGTATAAAAAGTATTTTAACTTACTTGAAATCCAAATTGATGGAACTACGCGAAATATCTGTTGTTGGTTGCGATGGAACAGACTTTAAAGGTGGTGTGATTCGCTTGATGGAAGAAGAAATTAAAAAAACATTACAGTGGTTTGCCTGTCAGTCACCTTTGGATGAATTAACTTTGAGACACTTGCAATTTAATCTATACTAATTTTATAAAGGGCAATGATTTGATTGTTTGTTTGTATTGAATAGGCTCCGAAACTATTGGACCGTTTTAAAACATCTTTCTTCATAAAAAAGCTTACTTTTCAGGGAGTGACATAGGCTATATTTTATCCCGGAATGCCCACGGGAACGGGAACTAGGCGGGTTAAACCGCGAGGCGCTGCTAGTGTTTAAATAAAATTGCACTTTGGCATTTTTATCGTTTCTTAAAAAAAAAAAAATATTCGAAATAAGTTACGGCACTTTTAGTAATTACATTTCTAAGTAATTATACTGATATTCATTTAATGGTAGTCCTGAAATTCAGAAAAATACTTTTTTTGAACAATTTGACAAAGAGATAACAATTGTAAAAAAATTTTATATATACCGATTTTCAATTGTGTTGGGGCACCTCAAGACATTATAATAGATTAACAATATTTCGTACATTTGATTTTCTCATTCAAAGACAACTTTATATCGCTATGCCATCCAAAAAAAAATAAGTTTATTTTTTTTCATACACAATCACTCCACCCTAATACCTATACTTTCAGATGAAAGATAAATAAAAAGATATTTATTTGCAAAAACATGTGTACAAAAAGGTAGTAAAAGAAAAACAACATGCTTGATCATTTGCGGTATGCAAAAAATATTAAGAGATGACATACAACGTTAAAAACTATCTGCAATTTAAAGACCGATACCGACCGACAGAATCACCCCCTTTCGGTTTGGTTTCAATATTTCGTGGCACCTTGTATATCCAAGCTTATTTTGATGAGGTAAACATCATGTGTAACGACCCACATTTCACTAAATGCTAGCCTATTAGAAACTTGTTGCACACCATTAAGACCTCTATGCGATAAATGCATGCACCTCTGTATTACGAAAGAATCTCCGCTTAAAATAGTATTGGTATTTGAATATTAAAACAGGCATGTATGCCTTATGAGGGCATCACTAGCATTCCATGTATTGCATTATGATAATATGCCATTTTCAATGTGCGCATCGCATCGTATGCCCTATCTGACGCCAACCAAGCTGCCATCGCATAGGTTAAAATGCATTATACACACAATATTTTCTAGCAAAATTACACCTAATTTTTATGGACGCAAAGGTCAATTTTGTGAAGCCTAGCTTAGAGACAGAAATATGTAGTGATCCTGACGTTTTTAATAATAGAGCCAATAATGGTTTCGAATCGCGGAAAGTATTTTATAATTTCATGGTAACAGATTTAAGTATTTTATCGCGATATTCCAAAATACACACTTTCATAATAATGTTTTGGTTGCTGTTTTGTAGATATAGTTTGGTACCTTATACCCTATCCAAAGAAGTATCCTTTTTTTGGCATAATATGATAAAATACTTAATACTTACTAAATACTCATATAGATGAAATACTTTATTCTGTATTTGAAAATCACTTGTCAACAATTAGTCTTTGATAGTGTCACGAGTTTTTTCCAACACAATTAAGGTTCGTAGTTAACCCGCTTAGTGAGTTGAAGAATTTGTGCGGAAAAAAGAAAAATAAAAAAATATGCAGAACAATTTTCTACCACCGAACTGCGATCCCCAACCCACATGCCCAGCGTGGGAGTTTTGGGCACTCCCTTTTAGATAAACGCCAGCAAGGCTTTTATCAGGGGGAGGCCTGCGTCCAGCAGTGGACCCTAGCAATAATGGTTGAGGAATAAGATGGCCAGGCTACAAAAAAGTAAGAACTGGTTTGAGATAGTTGCCTGTTTGCAAATTTCGTAGGTAAATTTAAGAGACACGAGATAAATCTTAGAAATAGGACACGAACAACTAAAGCTAGGTGAGCGCTACTTGCATGTCGCAATCTAGAGTAATGAGACCATATTTGTATTTGGTAAAGATCATCTGCGAATGAGACAGAAGGTTTGACCTCTCTCAGGCTTCTTAGGTATGCTGAGACAAAACCCTGATGCAATACAAGATGCTCTGTTAGAGTCTGTTCAAACAGGGAAGAGTCATGGGAAGTGAGGGCACTCGTGTGTCAATTTGACAACTTTTGTTGCGTTGGCAACACTGCTCTGTCATTGCAGTGCTACTAAAAGTGTAAGTTCTCCACGCCACGACTTTTTGAACAGACTTTATTGAAGGAATCTTTTGTTTTTCTGCACCTTATGAAAGCGTTATCCGTCATCGTCAGAGAAAATTCATTTGACGCAGCAGAGTCAACAATAAAAAGATGAAGAAGAAGAAATTCATGCTCATTAAGGGAATCAATTTTCAGAGCACAACTTTTAGAGCACCTTATTTTAAATCCAGTAAGAACAACCGCAAAGAATTCGTGTCTAGTGATGGGGTTTTGACCTGTAACATTTGCAATAGGATAATATTATCCTATTGCAACAATATCAAATCAAAATCAATCAAAAGATCAAAACCCCATCACTAAAAAAAAATAATTCGCTTTTTGAAGTTTCCTGCATATAGGTATATGCAATGCATATATATTTATATGCAGGAGACATATGCAGGAGACTTCAAAAAAGCGAATTACTTTTTACGTATTCTCTATTTATATAGATATGTTATGTGTTTAGATAGTACCTACTTATTATATTGTATAATCTACCCATTTATACCATCGCCTCGCCGGTAAAAAACCTGTTATGATGTTATATTGTCTATAAAATAAATAAATAAATATGTATTTATCTTCGTATTTATCCTTTTTGATGTCTTTATTGTTTTTTACTAACTAATATAAAAACAGTGGGTGATTTAATTTATTTTCGGTTGTGTATTAACTTAAATAATCGATATGAAAAAAAACTGTGCATATTTGCATTGGATCTTGATATATGATGAACATACATAGTTTAAGATCTAACCGAGATCGATCTAGGTCGAGATTCAAAGATAGTCGGTACTTTATAAGGGTTCTGTATGAGAGTTGATAACCGACCAACATTCATAAGAAATTATTTAACTATTTAATATTGAGATTTTTTGCGTAATACAATACCAGAGATGCTATTTTAATAATCCAATACGCAATTTCATTTTGGCCAATCGGGTGTCTCTAATACATAGAAGAAGGGTACCGATTGACATGAAATAGGACCATGCAGTTCCAGATATTACCCTCGACTCATAAAGACTTTTCATTTCATCTATATCAATATCCTGCGTCGAAATTTTGGAGTAATTAACCAAATTTGTCGCAGTTCGTGCTACCTGGCAAAAAAATACCTAAATCATTTGTTGCCTTTCGTGATTTACTCAAAAATGTCGACGCGCGCAATGCAACTAGTCCTGTGTAACAACATACATATATATTTCGCCCCGTAATGCCGCCGGTCTGTACTCAACTATAGACGTTGACATAAATAAGACGTTATTCTGATGTTTTCATGTCATAATATTTTCTGAGTCACTACATACCCTTGGTAAGATTGACCCTATAACCATTAAATTTTATGACTTCATTATCGATAATCAATAGCAACTTTATTGTTTACATCGAGCGTTAATCGATTCGTTTCACGTATAAATACTCATATTACACGAGAAAAATAGCAATTTAGCAAATGATACGTTCCTTGAACAACGAAGGTGACGAGAAAGGATCATTGCCACGAGGTATGTTTGTCATTAAAAATCCATTACAGTACCACAAAGTCTCTGTTCAGGGGAATGCAGATGGAACTGAGTCTGTGTTTAAAGATTGATTAATAATAAAAAAACCTTTTTCACCTCTCTCGTTTGAAAAGAGTGACTTTGCTGCTCAAAAACAGCTAGCAAAATTGAATTTTGCTACGTCTGCTCTACTTTAGAGCCACTCGCTACGCTCGTGACTCTACTCTAGACTGCTTCGCTAGCTTGGGATTTAAAATCAGCACGTGCAACAAAAAACCGCTTTGCTCACAAGTTGAACAAATAACTATTATATCTTAAAATTATTATTACAAAAAACTTGAAATCACTGATCAGTTACTTAAAAAATATTATCTTTATAAGTTTTAGCACTTAGGTACGTATAAAGTCATTTTCTCAAGAACCCCTCTGGTCGAAGGTGATGGCTTTCGCAAGAGATTTCCAGGTTTCTCTATCTCTTGAAAATAACCCCTACGTCTTTAGCATAACCAAATGTTGTAAACTTCTAAGTTTGCTTAGTATGTGTTAGTGAAGGTAGAATACAGGAATCCATGATTCTCTGTTTAGTTCGCATGGGCATATCACTTTTTACTACTTCCGATTGATTCATTATTGTAATATAAAACCTTTAATCTACGCTAGCGTTGCGTTGCTACCTCAACAGAGAACTTAATGGCACTTTGTAACAACGCAAAAAATGGTATCTTGTTCCGAGATTAATGACGGATAGATATGTTTTGAAAAAAATATGCTGGCATAGTTTGTGGATAGGTTCCATCGTGTGTTGACGGATAAATTGAGGTTTTTTTGCGAAAAGTATCATGCAGGGAGATGATAAGGACCTTGAATAATTTCTAGCATAAAAAGGGATCAAAAACTTAAAACCCAAAAAAATAATTATCCGGTAATATGAAAAATATAAAACCCTCCTTAAAAACTACAGACCCATCTCACTCCTGAGCCACGTCTATAAGCTGTTCTCACGAGTGATCACGAACCGTCTCGCCAGGAGACTCGACGAGTTCCAGCCACCGGAACAGGCCGGGTTTCGCGGAGGATATGGCACCATAGACCACATACACACAGTGAGGCAGATTATACAGAAGTCCGAAGAGTATAATCAGCCCCTGTGTCTGGCCTTTGTGGACTATGAGAAGGCCTTTGACTCTGTCGAAACCTGGGCTGTTCTGGAATCCTTACAGCGATGCCAAGTAGACTATCGTTATATCGAGGTGCTGAGATGTCTCTACGACGCCGCGACCATGAGTGTCCAAGTACAGGACCAGCAGTCCAAACCCATCCAACTGCGCAGAGGAGTGAGGCAGGGGGATGTTATATCCCCGAAACTGTTCACGAGTGCCTTGGAAGATATGTTTAAGACACTGGACTGGAAAGGTAAGGGCATCAACATAAACGGCGATTACATCTCACACCTTCGATTCGCTGATGACATAGTCGTAATGGCGGAGTCGTTGGAGGAGCTAAACCAGATGCTGGACGGCCTAGCTTTAGCCTCACGATGCATCGGTCTCGGCATGAATTTGGATAAAACCAAAATCATGATCAATGGCCTCATTGATCCGGGACCGGTCGTCGTACATGGCCACCCTCTCGAAATTGTTTCCGGGTACACTTACCTTGGACAAATTCTGCAGTTGGGTAAAAACAATTTTGAGAAGGAGGCCAAGAGGAGGATTCAGCTAGGCTGGGCAGCGTTTGGAAAGCTACGTCGAGTCTTCTCGTCATCCATACCGCAATGCTTGAAAACGAAAGTTTTCAATCAGTGCGTCCTACCCGTCATGACCTACGGAGCTGAGACGTGGACACTCACGATAGGGCTGGTCCACCAGTTTAAAGTCGCTCAGCGAGCTATGGAAAGAGCTATGCTCGGAGTCTCTCTGAAGGATAGGATTCGTAACGAATACATCCGACAGAGAACCAAAGTTATCGACATAGCTCAAAGAATTAGCAAACTGAAGTGGCAGTGGGCCGGCCATATCTCGCGAAGAACCGATAACCGCTGGGGTAAACGAGTTCTTGAGTGGAGACCGCGACTCGGCAAACGTAGTGTAGGACGCCCTCCGGCCAGGTGGGATGACGATCTGCGAAAGACTGCAGGCAGATGCTGGATGCGTCAAGCTGAAGACAGGGCGCTATGGCGCTCATTAGGGGAGGCCTATGTCCAGCAGTGGACTAATATAGGCTGATGATGATGATGATGATGATGAAAAATATATGGGCACAACCAGTTGCTTTTTAGTGAAATTATGGAGCAGGAAATAATAAAATAAGTATATCAATGGGAATCATCAGAATCACCTACATCTACCATAGGACGTAATAAAATACAATCAGTAACCACATCAACGGATTTGAACTTGATTTCCATGAAATATCAGTGATCTTTATACGTAGTGTTTATTCTCAGTGACAGAAATTCGATATCCATGTGACCAGTCCAATATCGAAACGGGGAGCCGATCGATATCAATTATAGAGCACGCTACTTGGTATCTGGTAGTTTTATTGGATATATTTTGCCCTTGAGCACTGGCAGAATAAGGCTTGGTTTCCACCGCAGATGGGCGAGAAAAGTTATGGTGATAGTTTCAAGCCCTCCTAATAAAACATCAACCTCAACAGCCTTTATTGCTCCACTGGCTGGATGGAGGCCTTCCCCTTGGGTCTTAGTGGCCATAATCCCCACGCTGGGCATGCGGGTTGGGGGTCGCAGTTCGATGATATAATTGTTCTGCAGGAGGTGCTCCTGACTTTACAACTTTGGCTAGACACGTAATTATTGTACAGATATGTATAAACGGAGACGTATTACAGACAACTTTATTATACGGAATATTAGTACAAATACTTTTGGTAGCACTTGGTACATTGATTAATTAAAAAGGGAAGATAGGTTACGTTCTCCCAGCGCTTACTCAAACATTTTGCATGTGTTACAATTACGACTACACGCTAACACATACGCTCACAGTTATATTTCCAGTCCTGTGCAATACAAAGAAGAACAAAGACGGAAAGACGCACCTAAGACCGAAGTGAGACCGAGACAACAATATTTCTCGCTAGTACGACCGCCCATGCCGCCGGTCAGACGGTGACTGAGGTGGGAGCACACAATTTTACACAATTCAAGGTTGCCACTTTCGAGAAACCAGTTCCCTTTCGAGAAACCACTTCCCTTTTTAATAAATCAATGACTTGGTATAAACATTTTTGAGATAAGTGATATTATTAGTGTTTGTTGTGTGCAGGTTTTCAAAGAAACGGTTTATCTATTGTAAGTATCTTATAGATTGAATAATGCAACGCTCTCATCTTTAAATAAACATGAGTCATGGCCTAGTACTAGAACGGAGTAAGTACATTTAACTAGTACAGTCACATAAATAATAGGCAATACAACCGATTGCAACTCGAAGTGGCAGCTATGTAATGGAGTGTTGTTGTTTCTGCATCTGTGCATGACTGTACCGCGGTTTTATCTTAGGATGTTGTGTTTTGGTTTTATAGGAACTTAAGGTAACTTTATACTCAGGAAGAATCGATATTTTATGTCTACTATATTTTAAGCTCTTGTGGTTTTACATCGACTTTTTTATTTGAAGTAATTTCAAGGAAAACCAGACGCTTATAATTACAAATGTAGCAAAAATTTATAAAAACAAGACTGGAAGTAAACATGAAACCAGTCGTCACCAATTTACTAAATACTCCAAATATGGCTACGCCGCTGGTATGGGGTACGTAGCGTAGCACGTTACGCTGATTTACGCAATATTGAATTGTGTTATTGGTTCTAGTTAAAATAAATTTATTTTGTTTCTTTCTTCTTTTTTAATAACATATTTATCTACTGGAAAGGAAGAGGCTTTCCCACTCCCTTCCCAGTAAGGAAAAGTCAGTTTGTGATGAACTCACACTTATATTATAAACGCGAAAGTTTGGATGTATGGATGGATGAATGTTTGTTACCTCTTCACGCCAAAATGACTAAACCGATCGGGCTGTAACGTTGACTCTGCATGTTGTCGGAATAAAAAACTGGAGTAAAAAACCATTGATCGTTTCTATAAAAACGTGTACTTCGTTATGGAGAAGGGAGGGGTATGGGAAAGGAAAGGTAAGATATATCAGAAGTAGAAGAGCAAAATCCACCAAATATGGTGTCATCTGCAACCCTTTGTGACGTCTCTTCGAGTGAAATTAGGAATATTAGCTTTTTCGCGCAAGCGTCAACAAACGCAAATGTCCAATTATTATGAAAAATTCTACTCGCGCATAATGTCTACAAACGCTTATATCTACACGGAATACCGTCACCGTGCCTCTCGTTCGGAGGTATTTCGCGCAAATGTTCTGCTACCCATGCGGCTAGCATAGAACTGCTGGGGTGAGTTGTATAGCAAGCTTTGAAAGGCCTATACCCAACCGTGAATAAAATCTGACTGTGAATGGTAATCATGGTGAATGAAATCAGTAACTTTTTATTAATAAACATAAGGTAATAAAATAATAATAATAAATAATAATAAATCGTTTATTTCTGAAGGTCTTACAAGTAACATAAATTATTAGAAATAAAGTCGTCGTCGTCGGTCCAAAAAACATAAAATTATTTCGTTATGAGATAGGTTGAAATAATTACGTTGCAGGGGCCTGCCCTCGCGTTAATTGGTGGTGCGAGTGTTAAGATTTATTTAAGTAGTGTGACCATAGAAATTATATAATGAAAACTCTAGTAAGTACACAGGGAAACTTTTTTATAAACAAGACGTAGGCTAATAATTAGACAAAAATATAGTCAAAATCAGCTCTAGCTTCTACATTGAAAAATCGTAGAACGCATTAGGTATATAAGAGTTTGTCGTTTTAGACACCCAAAGAAACCATTTTGTACCTCTTTTGACAATAAGATCTTTACTCAGATATAAGTGGGAATACCTACTACAATAATATTTCTAAACCAAGTGGTATTTGAAGTCATCTCATCAGCGTTCTTTAGTGTGACAACCGACATCCCAAAGCAAGTGGCATTTGAAATCGGATCATCAGCGTTCTTTATTGTGACAACCGACATCTTATTACAGTACCTACCTACCGTACCAGAACAGCTAAAATTGGCCGTAAAGTTTCTCCTCTCTTCTGATATCATGTTTCCCTAGTGACCAGTGGTAGCGATTAATAGCACGCGGTGTCGCAGCAGGTGACTGCGCGGGCGGTTCCGGGAACGCACTCGTGATGCGCTGGAGTGGTCCAAGAGATGAAAGAATGTCTTTATACCTGAAGGCCTAACCAACCGGCATTAACTATGAAGCGAATCAAAAAAAAATTAAAGATTCTTAGGGAAAAATTCGAAACACGTGGCATATCTAAGGCATATGTCAAACCCATACATTTTTGGACTTTTCTATTATCGCTTTCGACTTCGATTGTTACATAGAATCCCGGTTGGCTACGCCCGCAGGTTCCAAACTTTGGTGTTTTTCCCTATAAGGTTCGGTGATTCAGCGCGCAGAGACGCTTAAATGAAGTGTGATAGCTCGTCTATGCCTATCCCGATTTTACTATGTCAAGTACACGACACCCTCAGATTCAGGTCGCATTTTGTGCATCATACTACTAGCTGTAGTCAAATGACGGTAGTATAATAATGCAATGTCTCTAAAGTAAGTAACCTATTTTTATTTCCTCAACCTCACCTCAACAGCCTATACTGGTCCACTGCTGGACGCAGGCCTCCCCCTGATAAGCTCTTTATTGGCTGTTTTCTCATAGGGAGTAATGTCCATAATCCCCACGCTGGGCAAGCGGGTTGGGGATCGCAGTTTGGTGACAGAATTGTTCGTCAGGAGGCGCTGCTGCCCGCCCCCGGAAAATATCCCTAAGTCGCCTATTACGACACCCGCGGGAAGAGTAGGGGTGGTGCAAATTCTATGCCGCTGGCACCACACAAAGAATTCATTTTTATCTATCTAGCTAGGAAATAAACAATAGTCTCACGTGAACGACGAAAATAGTATAAGCGAGTTCCACAATAGATTCATTTATGTATTAGGTATAATGAAATTTATTTGGCGGAGCTGAGTCTCTCTTTTTTTTGCTTCGAAATTATCTTGCTCTACAGTCAGCTTGTAACTTACACTAAACCCCAAAAATAACAGTAGTTCACAAAATATAAACAAAACAGCTCAAGTATTCTATTGGATACAGTTACAGGTAACGTGTAGCTACTGTTTCCAGTGAACATTATCGCTTTATCTAGGTGTCGGTTACTTCTCCGGAACTGGTTAGTTTTGGCAATGGACGTGTGCAGGTTTTTGATCCTCGTGAGATTTCTGGAGATAAGATAAGAGTGAGAGAGATAATTGTAATCTTTGCATATCATGAACATAAATATTATTATGATATATGATTATGATTATGAACATCCTCAGCATTGTGTTCATAGCCACATGCTAGCGAGGTGTTCTAGGATTTCAAGTTTCTTCCTCAAACAAATGATTTTGTAATATATATTTTTTTCGGTCAGCTTTGGTAGTATGGTAGTTACTTGATCATCCATAGCCCAGGACATTTCAGTGTCTGTTTCTTTTTAACACGTAGGTAGGTACTGTAGGTACGTATCTTTTTTTTATCTTTAAAATCATGAAATTCTAAAATCTATAATAAAACTTACCAAATTCAATTGTGCTTTTCACATTTTATTCTGTTTGAGTGACTATGGATCTATATTTGCCACTAGCGGTACGTCCGGGCTTCGCACAGGTGGATTATTCATTTACTTTTAAACATTTATAAATATAGCCTATGTTTAATATGTCAATGAAGAAAGAATTTTTTAAATCGGTCCAGTAGTTTTTGCGCTTATTTTATTAGTTACTCATACCAAATTACGAATCTTTCCTCTTTTTTTATAAGTCTCGATAAAAAGGTTCAACCGTTCTACGCCATCCACACCCACAGAAAAGTTGAAACGAAGCTGTCAGTCACCTAAAGTCCCGATACTTCAAGGAACTGGGCTGGTTTGGGCCTGCTTAGGCTGGGGGATAATGCACAATATACTCCTATGCGAGACGTCCGTGCAGATCTAAGTTCCCCTACTTAGAATTAGAATATGGGTTCAACCGTTCACCATAAGTACTTTAACCCAAGCAACCTATACGTACCTACTTCTAAGAAGTAAGTAGATATACTACCAAGAACTGGCAAATGGGCCGGTTTGGGTATGAACGTAATCTAAGCTTTTAGGCGTTCTTGTTCTTTCTCTCCATACCTATACCAACAACCCTTTGCGTCTGTTCAACCGTGACAGCCCTGAATAGCGGTACGTGTATGCTATTTATCTAGGAAATGCAAAATAAATCCAAAGGTTTGCGTGCATCGTATCAACTGTTCTATACATGTTTGAACCATCCATCATTTTCATACGGTACAGGATACCGTTATTTTATAATCCTGGTACGTGGGACCAATAGCCAGTTAATAGGTTATCCTACTAAGGGAAAGAAAGTAAACTAACAAAATCTACTACTTGCTGATAAGGATTCATCGAAACAGTCTTTAGCAACATCCTGATCTTCTGTCACGTTTCTAAATATATGCAGTTTAATTTAGTTCTGTACAATGAAGCATCTTGTTAAAATAGCATATATTATGTGTGTTCGGTTAAGAACTCGCGCATTCAACGAATAAATATATGTATGGATGGTATGTCTCACTAGCGTCGAGAAAAGTCAATTTGAGATTATTCGACATTATATTCGTCTTGTTCTGGAGATGCGATATGGTGGTGAATCTCAACCTCGACAGTCTGTATTGGATTGGTCCACTGCTGGACGCAGGCCTTCCCCTGATAAACGCCTTATTATCTCATCTATCGGAGTTTATCTCATGGTCCCCTTATCCCCACACTGGGCATGCGGGTGTGGGATAACAGTGCGATGATAGAATTGTTCTGCTGGGGGTGCTGCCCGCCCCCGGTAGATTTCCTTAGTTGCTTCTGACGACAACCGCAGAATGAGTTGGGTTGGTGCAAATTCTAAGCCAGCACCACACAGCTATGGTGGTGGTATATGGTGGTTATCAATAGATAACCAAACTGAAAATTATGATGATGAGTAGGATCACTCTAAGCACCAACTTTTTCATATAAGTAATAAACAATTTACACTACTCGTATCAGCAATCTGATAAGCAAATAATATAGTCGCCAAACTAAGTAGAGAAACAATAAATGCCTATGATAAGCATAATGAGAATCATCTATACCGTGTCCATTTTGAATGAAGCATGTTAGTAAACAAACCGCCCATACTTAACTTAAACTTCACTTTGTTGGCGCGTCCTTTTATACGTAATTTACATTACTTGTCGGTTTTAAATCCTCCCTTTAATAAAAATTGCTTACAATTATATCTGAAACGCGACGCCAAGCAAGTGAGATTTTGTTATTTGTGTCGTAGTTTGTTTACTAACATGCTCCATTCAAAATGGACACGGTATAGATATGATTGCATTCTAAAGACTTATTCTAGACTCTAGCATCCGTGTATACCTACTGGGTTCAACTCTGTTGGCGATGCCATTGCTGGGCATAAAATGAAGCAAATTTGTACATAGGTACTTATTTAGATCTTCACACACATATTGGTTTACAAACGGCTGAAGATCTCACGAATTTTTAATTTAGTTTGTAGTATCCCTATAAATTTATGAAAATGAAATATGCATAGAGATATAACATAACATGGGCTATGTTACCCATGTACTATTATATATCTCTATGCATATTTCACATGCAATTCATCTTACATGGGCGATTACATAGTACATGGGCTATATAGCCCATGTACTATCATATCTCTATGCAAAGCCCAATTACACATAAGCGAACGAAAATGAGGTAGAAGCATGGCTTCTTCAAGAAAACGTATATTTTTGTCCCTAAAACTTGCGCATGAGCGAGCATACCCTATTCTGAAAACATCCGGCTGACATTTGTTCGTTATCCGCCCGTCAAAGTCGAGTGACACGGCCCTTGCACCAGCTAGATCAAAGCCGGTGCTTAATAGGCACTGTGCCACTATGTATGAGCTATCGACAGTATCGACCTAATCTCGCAAAGGGAAGTGATGTCGGATGGTTGTATACATTCTGGGTGGTTTTCAACAGTGTCTGGAACAATAATTAATTTCCACGAATTTTTTGGGATATTATTTTATTTCTAAGATAGTCTTATAAATATAACTCAGGAATATCGTGATTCATGATTACTATTACCCTCGTTAATAGGTTGCAAAAAGCCTCGTGGTTCTAGTTAATGCTTTTGTTTGTGTGTATGACAGTCAAATATTCGTTTTAATTTTTTAGACGCATCTAGGTAGGTATTTTCATAGCCAAAGCACTGAGCGGCATAGTAAATTGAACTGCTCACCTCTTAACAAATCGTTAAGAGGTGAGCAGTTCAATTTACTATCTACAATGTGGTTTTCTGATTCATTTTACTGCTTTCGAACAAAATAAAACTTACTTAGAACCAACTATCTCTAGCTTAGCATCATGATCATTGCTATTAGACCACCTATGACCTAACCCCATTGTTCTGGCGCCTTGTTCAATACGATTTATTGGAAACTTTATACGGTTAAGTCTTGTTATTTATTTAGTTTTAGCTTCGATCGTAGGAAGAAGGTACCTACTAAATATTTTGAAACTGGTCTTGCAATATTTTATCTTGGTTACCTTTTATTTTGTATTAAGTTCTGAGGATCAAGACATCAGGGAGACTTAGACGATATTTTATCCCAAAGGCAGGTTTAGATATATTATTGTCAAAGTTTGATCTTGATCAGCAATTGCTTCCCGTTCCCACGTGACCGACATGCGACAGGCTATCCATATATCGCCGGTACCTAGGCCTTGGTAGCCGTTAGTTCTAAGAAAATGCTCGTGGGGCTTACTGTAGACGTTGAAACGGTAAGGAAAATAAAATAATGCTCAGGAAATGTAGGACACCATTAGCTGGCTTATTCCATTTGTACCCCTCTAGTTTCCCTCATAGGAAGGAAAACTGGAATTTAAAAAGGAAAGAGAAAAATAGTAAGGAACATTGATAATTTACCTGCCTTTATCTATGAAAATATCATTAAATACTTCAACAACAAAGAAAATTCTGTAAAATACAAAGAATTGATGAGATCATTTCACTTTTCGATAAAAACATTTTCCGGAAATGCCAATGCTGAAACGATTGCACATCCTGAAACGTTACAAGAACGACCCATTTATCAGAAGTATTCAAAATATTTGCAAAAGGGTTCGTTGCCTTGGATTTGATGCAATTTTTCAACACCTTGTTTTGATTGAGTCAATGTGTTAACGATCAGGTAGAGGTAATTGAGAACTTCGCTGTAAAGTGTTTTGTTTTTCATAATAAAGGGTAACAACGAACTCTTTGTTTACAATAAAACCGGACCGCTTACTTTGAGACTAAACATTTGGCCAAATATTCTAAGTAGCTACTGTTACAACCAGTTACATTCTGTATAACCATAAACCATTTTATAATATTTCAAAAATGCATATTTACGCATTAATGCATTATTTATTATAGTAATATAAAAACACATAGAAGACCTTTTGAGAAAATATTGTTTACCTAATTTCATGTGTTAGGATTTTATTTGATTATACATACATACATAACACCTATCATCATACATATTATAAACCTAATCTCACATCAACTAATCAGACCAAATAGGAAATCTATTTGGTCATCATATGATCGAACATAGGTCTCTACAGAATTTTACATCTAGGATATATATATATATATATATATATATATATCCATATATAAATATATAATATAAAGTTATTATTCTATTTTCTTAGAAACTACCTGCAGTTTGAGGGTTTACGCACTATAATAAATAAAAGCAATGAAACGCAAAAACCTTATACACCATTTACTCGTAAATTTAACCTATTTAGGTACATTATTAATCTGGTGTCTGGTCTGAGTACCTGTCTGGTAGCATTTTTACATACTGGGTTCAAATAAAATTACAGCTTATCACAACCCATCAGACTCTGCTATGTTCCAAAAATATAATTTCATCATCACATTCACGAAAAATTTCCCCGAAACTGAGATTGACTCATTAAATACCTCTATAGGTAATATTCAATGGTATGTTTTGATGCGTCCTCGGTGTCTCATTATCCGTTACTTACGTAAGTTTATGTTTTATTTGCGATAGTGTGTAATTTTACCTAGGACGATCCGTTTTACACATGGATAGTAACGAATCAAGAAAGCTTGCCAATTACATTATAAAACTTCCATTTCTTAAATTAAATTTACTTGTTCTCTAATTGTCACAAATTTACGAATTGAAACAACAAAAACAGAAAGTAAGACGTTCATAAACCAAATTAAATTGGATTTTTAATGTCTTCTTTTATCTACAGTAGTTTTATTTAAAATAACTCTACAAAAAGTGGTCCATCTCTCCTCGCAAATATTTTAGCTACTCATGTTAGACACATGGCTTGCCTTTAGTATCATGAATCTCCTATATCAAAGGAAGGGGTGCCAAACTATAGTATTAGCCAATAGGCTTTCCTTTATTTTCTCAGGCAGATGCAATTGTAGAACCCTTTTAAGGCTTTGATGTGGTGGTGTAAAATCGATGATTGTTCAGTCCACACTTATGTCAATCCAAAATTGTGTTTTACCTCGTTAACGCGTCCTAGTAAGAAAACTTATGTAATAGTCAAGTATGGCTATCTACGATGGACTATAAATTTAAATCGCCCCTTTAGCAACCGATTTACACCTTTAATAGGTACCAACATTATAAACAAAAAATCTTCATTTTAGCAAATGGGTGCTTCTGGCTATCTGAATACTGTCTTACCCTCCGGTCTGCAAATTTTATTTGGATTTTTCTCTATCTACGTTGTTAGTATAGTCTAATAATCCCATGTTAAAATAATGCACCTACAATATCGTCATAAACTCCTGAATAAAAATAGGTGCATTTATAATGTGCGAATCGCAATTAAATAGGTTAAGTAGACGGATGCGGCTGACACCGTAACAGGTGAACACAGACGTGCCTTAAACAGCAGCCAGAGCCTTAAATGGAAGGCAGTAGAATGCGCGACCGACCGACGCCAATGATCTTAAGGACAGGTTACATACAGCGAGCTGCTGTATTGACATGGCTGAGACTTGCTCATCATTGCCATAGCCATTGCTAGAGAGACGCATCCGCGAGTAGGTATCATCATATTTGTATAAAAAAAAACACGTCTTGAGATCTGCATCTCGATTTTGTGTCTAGCTTTTTTAGTTCAAGCTATCAGTACCTACTTTGTACATTATTGACCAAAAGGCTTGAAACTACTCGTGCCACGATGCTACGAGACTTGTTACTATATTGCATTGAGTATATACTGTACCGTGTTTTTGTATGCAAAGATCCTAATCGATTCCTCGCTTCCAACCAGCTCGCTCTGCATTAACAAGCCCTTTACTACGACTATTACAATAAAGATCGTAGGTCTTTGACTCAGTTTTTGCATTTTCTCTGAATGTCGTTGCAGGCGAGACGAGTTCAAGTGCTTCCTGGCTTGGTCATTGGTTCTCAAGCTGTTCGATTTTATTGCCTATAGTGCGTTAGTACGTACGTACCCATTACTATTTACCTTTACGGTAAACCTTCACCTAATATCACTACCTACCCACTTGTCTAGGATCTTAGACTTCCCCAAAGATAAGAATCAACATTGCATAACACGATTCTGAATAATAGTGGTAGAGTATAGTATATATAATGTACAACCCACTCAATACCACCAAGAATGAAAATGCTCTTTCATTAGCATAGGTATAAACTCATCATCGTGTTCCAAATCAGTCATAAGAAAGTATGAAACTGCTAATGAAACATACAAATTTGCTCCTAATGTTAAGATGACGACTGTAAATAGTAATGTTTCCAAAGTGTTTTCGTCAAGATTTACTGCAAGGAAAGTTTGCTGAGCATTTGCAGAAGGATTTGGCAAAATTTCCAATCGATATGTTACATAATCTACCTACCTATCCCCAAAAAAGCCAAGGTGTGTAGTGTAGGCATGTCTATAAAAAAAGTTATCTATTTTTTAAAGTGATATAATGTAGCAAACATTTTTTTCCCAAAGAAACCATCAGTGAAATTCCGCAGCTATATTCACATCATAACAATGATGGATGATGAGCTATTACCGATGACGTAGCTCGTCGGAAGTCATGTAAACTTGACCCGCAGAACCTATGGTACAAGAAACTGCCGTAGTGAAAGTGCACGGTAGCTTAGCTGGTAATGAACGGGTACATGCTCGTAAACCGCCCATGTGCTGTGTTAGGTAACCAATTGGATGGCCTACAGCAAATTGTTAGGAGCAAATTGAATATTCGTGACTCTCATGATCACCATTGTTAAATATAATGTGAGTACTGAGAAACTTCCTACACCTTTGGCAACTCTAAGGCCAAACAAGAAAGGAATGAAAAAAAATGCCTGAAAAGCTCCTCAAAGAGATAAGATTTTTAGACATGTTACCGAGCAGATTGTAAAAATAAAATGTATTTCTCTCTACCAGACCCAACTCTTAATTATTGTTTGTTTTAAAGATGGCATCTATCTAAGTAATCCTTCGCATTTTGTTCGCTACGTCAAGTGTAACTAAAAGCATTTCGCTTGAGAAGTGAGTTATTAAGATCACCGACGGCAGCCGTAGCGAATTCCAGAACCTGTAGGATATTAGTTTTATTTGGGTTATTCTGGGCACGTCGGAACGCCGGGAACACGAGATTAAATGATGAGGGAATTTCCTAATGGTTGGTTTGGTTTAGAAGTCTGCTGATATTCCACAACATCTGCCTCTTATACTTATGTATCTAATAATGCACATTCATGATTTCCTCTGGATCCTGTTGGAAGAAGTCTTTTGTCGATATAAGCCAAAATATTGTATTCAAAAAAATACCCCGCCTAGATTATGTTCTTTTTGAAATATCCAATGGCATTCGCAATCCTGAATGCTAACAAGATCCTCATTTATGTATGGTTCATCTATCGTGTTATACGATAAGTAGTACCTGCATCAAACCATAGTGCCAAAGTTGCTCCAATCAATAATCAACCGACCGCCACATTCCATACATACATAGCGGGCAATAAAACGAATTAGGAGTGATGAGTGGCTTGAATCTAATTATACTGAGGCAGGTTCGCCGAGGAATGAGTTCCTATCCCGCCGAGCGGTCTAATTTTAACTGTGTGAGACTTGTGAATGCAGTTCCTACATTTTACCTACAGTGTGCCAATGATCGCATTCGTTTGAATCTACATATATCATGGTATTTGTTAATATAGTGCGTAAGCCCTTATACTTCGGGTAATTTCTGGGGGGCGGAAACGTCAGATTATAATTTAAATTCTTAAACTTTAGAACGCTATTTCGATTTAAGAAAGAAATACATTTATTTATAACAGAAGACGAATAAATTGTATCCTACAACTATGAGTAAGTAGAATCAAAATACAATCTTGTAGGATGTAGTTATATAAAAGTTGTTGTAAAAAAGATTTGTCAAGAGTTTCTAAAATCGATCGCTGGTCAGAAAAAAACGAATTCAAGGATCAGAATAGGTAAGTATAGATTTGTTATTTGCTTCTTGATAGATAGGTGCTTAAAGCCTTAATTCCAAGAAAAAATAACCAAAGAGGGTAAGATCAAGGCTAGGATTAAAGGTTCGCCTTTCTTAAGCAGTTAGTCACGACTATTTTTTTGATAAATGCTAAACGTTGAGATTGCGATCTTGTGTTAAAAGATACTTTAAAATGTTGAATAAGATGTTAATGTTGAAATGCAAAGTTATTGTTTGAGTTAACGTCTGTTTTTTGCAGCTGTGAAGGATTGTATAATTTTACAAACGAGTTCCAACCGATCATCTTTACTTACACTGTAGATGTAGACAATCGGTTCTTTGTTTTCTATTTTTTCTTTGAGACCTTATCAACTTAGGTACGTTTACATAAAATATTACGAAACTAACATAAAGTTGTACCCACGTTATGTTAGTTTCGTAAAAATTTATGACTTTAGGACAACAACTTACAGTGTCTTACAGTGAATGATTTCCATCGTCTTCAACCTTAAGTCTATATTGGTCCTAGCTGGACGCAGGCCTCCCCCTGGTAAGCACCTTGTTGGCGTTTATTTAATGGGGATATTGCCAATACCCCGACGCTGAGCTTGTTCCCCATGCAGGTTGGGGATCGCAGTTAGGTGGTAGAGTATTTTGCAGGGAGCGTTGCTGCCCACCACCGGTGTATATCCCTTAGTCGCCTCTGACGACACCCGCGGGAAGAGTTGGGGTGATGCAATTTCTACGGCAAAGATGGATGATGTTCACCTAACACTTAAAAGTAAGTAGCATCAGTTATAAATTAAGTAGACTACCCAACAAACTCAACATGCCGCGATGTAAATCTGAGTGAAAAAGCAACAAGTAAATATGCTTGATCCGCGACAGAAATAGAGAAAACGACATAATAATGTAAATGAATGCGCCCGATTCTGTTCACCGTTGTGGCGTTGCTATGCAGTCGCCTGCAAAACTCCTCATCATTAAACGTCTACGAGAGCCCCTACTAAGGGTCTTGTGGATAAAAATATAAATAAAACGAATAATAATACAAGCCATATTTACAATAAGCGAAAGGATACTGATCCAGCAGCTGCCTGCAGTCTTTCGCAGATCGTCAACCCCCCTGGCCGTAAGGCATATAACACTAAAGTCTACTTCTGCCAAATCTCGCGGTATCTACTCAAGCTCGCGTTTACCTCGGCGTTTTTATAGTCCTGACAGCAATAACAATTTCATGAAACAAAATTATAACTTGCGAAACTTTGATGCAATACAAGAAGTATAACACCCAGTGCTAATTGACTTGCATGATGAACCCAACAGTGGGTGGTGATTTCAAACTTACCTAAACGGTTGTTTATATGAAACAAATAAATAAAGGTAAGGATACCTTCTGGATAGTCTGACATGTCAAATGATAAAGTGTTACTATAAACCGGTAAATTTTTAATCAAGGTGCGCGGTATGATCATAATCAATCATTCTCCGGTTTTAGATATTTTTATTCTCAAAAGAATTTACAAAATTCGCTTACTGAGAACTTAAAACTTAAACTTAGTCTAAATATTGTGCCCTAATGCGTAGTGTGATTAAAATTAAAATTCAAACTTACGTAAATGTATTAATTACATTGCTTGTAAAACATTCATCATTTTTCATATTCTCCGAATCATCTAGCATCACAAAATCAACCGCAACCTACACTTACTAAACACAACGATCAAAATCGTTTTTGCACGCCTCGACACATCATTACCACGAGCACTCATCTCATACTCTCATAGTAGGTGCTAGCTCCCAGGCAGGTAACGCTTGCCAGGCAATTAGCGTCCTTCAGACCGGATTGTTAACATTCTTCCTGTCGACTTCGTTCCCACATCAAAAGAAACTTATTATTCAACAGACTTGAGCAAACATATTGGCGCCAGTGATTTTTTTTAGGAATTTCACAAGTCAGAAATCTGCAGTTCAAATATAGTAAGGCGAAAGTGTCATCTTCGATGCGGTGATAGTTCTAGTGAAAGCTACTGATGGATTTTATCCTCGTGTTGTGTCAGTGCAATCGCAATGACGAGATTTAGATAAATGTGCAAATAATTCTGGCAGAATCATCCTCCTCATCATCAGCCTATACTAGTCCATTGCTCGACATGGGCCTCCCCTAATAAGCGCCATAGTGCCCAGTCTTCAGCTTAAGGTCCAGATACATGTGAATCGGCGTAATTTGGGTAAAGTTTTTACCGTTTTTCTTCTTATTCTTTATAGAAAAAAGTTTGAAAAAAATATATGATAATCTATGCTATTCAAGGCATTTTACCTTTAAGCCGAAAATTTTAAATTCCAATTTTAAGTATCTGAAATAATAGTGCAAAGTACCATCCATTTTCTCCGTTAAAACTCTTTTTCTCCTAAACTATCAATCACAAGATTTATTTAAAGTTATCACCATGTAGAATAAAAAGTTACGGAGACTCTCTTCCGCCCACTTTTTCAAATAAATTGTCTAATTATTTTTAACGAATTTTTTACGTAATCGATACAACGTTACTCGTGAGCCGCCCCTCTGCCGGCCCTACAATCAGTGCGGGACGAGACGTTGTGCTGAACGGACCTGTGCTACTTTTAACAGCAATATTATTTTTCGCTGCGGAACCAACTTGAAATTTATTTATTTGACGATTTTTAGTAAATGTTTAGTAAGGGGTGATTATAGTTTTGAATAGGTATTATATTTATTATTTCTCTGTGGTGCGGTGGGCGAAGGTCCGCCTGCGAGGCAGGAGGTTGCGGGTTCGATTCCCGCCTCGGGACAAATATGTATACGATCTGCAGATATTTGTTCAGGGCGTTCTCGGTGTTTTCTATGTAAAATAAAAAAATATCTATCTATGTCGTTTTCTGTATTATGTATATCAGTTATCTTGTACCCATAACACAAGCCCTGCTTAGCTTGGGGCTAGATAATGCTGTGTGGATTGTCCAAAATGATTTATTTATTTATTATTTTAAATAATTAGGTGTGCAAAAATAGGTATAATAAAATGAATCGTAAAAAACGTTATTGAAAATAAAATACACGATGAGAATACAAAGAAATGGTAAGTAGGTAGGTACTACCAATATTTTATTAATTGTCTCTGTACCTAAAGGACTCAACTCACTGGTCGTTGCAAAATTGTTTAGGTATCTATGTACTTATATTTTTCTTTTTTCGGTCCAACTCATAATCATCATCATCATCAGCCTATATGAGTCCACCGCTGGACATCGGCCTATAGCGCCCTGTCTTCTTGCCGCATCCAGCATCTGCCTGCAGTATTTTGCAGATCGTCATCCCACCTGGCCAAATGGTGCCCTACACTACGTTTGCCGAGTCGCGGTCTCCACTCAAGCACTCGTTTACCGCATCGGTTGTTGGTTCTTTGCGAGATATATCTCGCCATATATGGCCGGCCCGCTGCCACTTCAGCTTGCTAATTCTTTGATCTATGGCGATTACTTTGGTTCTCTGTCTGATGTATTCGTTACGAAACCTATCCTTCAGAGAAACTCCAAGCATAGCTCTTTCCATACCTCGTTGAGTGACTTTGAGCTGGTGGACCATCCCTATCGTGAGTGTTCACGTCTCAGCTCCGTAGGTCATGACGGGTAGGACGCAATGATTGAAAACCAAAGTTTTCAAGCATTGCGGATTATGGATGACGAGGAGACTAGACGTAGTTTTCCAAATGCTGCCCAGCCTAACTGGATCCTCCAAAACCTAGTCAACAGAATGTTCAAAGAGAATAAAGCGAACTGGCAAAAAATACAGAGGACAGGTATAATAAGTATTGTTTTTGTCATTATTACTCTGTAAAAAAACAATAAATAATATTTTGTTCAAATAAAAACGGTTTTTTTTTAAATGAGTCGATAAGCATTGTCGTGTATTATTTTTATACTAAATAAATACTTATTTTACGTAATACGATACTTACTATTAGATTATATTGGTTTTTGTATTGAATTACTTGAAAATTGGGGTGGTCGGAAATCGGAAGTTGAAGATCACCAAAAATTTACATCTCGGCCGGGAGGAGAGTAAGTACGAATATACACAGAATACTTTTGTCTCATTTTGTTATTTATCTCGATGTTATTAGAGTATATTTGTATCGTAGCTATTGTCGACCGAAATAATCTAAGTTTTCGTTTTCGGCCCCCATTTTACCGTGTTATTCATAGGGAATTTGGACATCTGTTTGGCCGTGGTCGAGAACGGCCACCATGTTTAGAATTATGGTTTCGTTTTCATTCAACTTTAATTTCTTCGAAGGAATGAGGTGGCCGGAATAGGAAAGGCCTTTAAACCCCATTTCGTTTTCGGCTAATTCGTATAAGTTAAGATATTCTCAGTAGAAATCAAACATTTTTGTAATGGACAAGAATAATTACCTTCGAAAAATATCAAATTAAGCCAAAAGACAAAGCGATGGCTTAGCGGTTTTGAGGAAAATGTTATCGTATCACATCCCGTATCCTAGAATAGACCCACCAAGCTCGCGTAACATGCCTGTGTAGTTTTCCCGCAATGAAGAACGGAATCAAAGAGGATCTGTACCTCCCGTACAACGAGGGCTTCTCCTTAGAGATGCGCATTTTATACCACTCCAATGACAAGAGTGATATAGATATATAGATAAACTTTTTGATCTAAAGATATATATATCACTCATTTAGCTCTTTAGCTCATTTAGCTCAGTAGATTAATGATGTTGTCTTGTTGAGTTGCTCATGCTCAAGCTCATGAGCACGAGATAAAAAACAAAATATAATGTCTCCGTTCAACTGAGCTAGGTGGCGCTAGAGTGACAAATAAAAATAACTTGCGTACACTATATTATGTTCTTTAAAAAAATAAACAAACGAAATAAAAAATACTTATCCGTTAACAATAATACTGAACACGATTACTTCTAAAATAATTACATTCAAACAGTTTGCATAATTATTACAGGCCTGAACTTAGTCTTGCTATCTTTCTCTTTTTTTCATGTTGTATCTGACATCGTACATGTCGCTCCATCAAATCACTCGCCTTGCTCAGTCGTCTTCGCTCTCACTCATTCGCTCATTTCGCTCAGCACTGATAAAGTTCGAAAATTAATCAATGAGGTAAATGAGCGAAAGATATAGTTGAAACTAAGGTGAGCGAGAGATAGATTCACTCAGTTGATAATGTGGATCTTGGTTCTTCTGCAGAGGAGCCTGGGCACCAAGACTTTTTGTAGCGCTGAACTGCATCGGCGCGTGTTCTGTGCTCGTATGTTGGTTCCATTGCTTCTGGTGTTAGTGTCCCTTACAATGCATCCCTGGTACTTAAAATCTATTCACTCCCTTGAAAATTGAGTAGTGGACTACAATGTCCTCGCGTCGTTGTCGAAGGTTTATATCACGCCTTATTAGGATGTACTTACTCAGTTTTTTTTTAATCTTGAGGTCCACAGTCGCCTCTTCCAAACATTGACATGATATGTAAAATCAAATAATGAATTTTATACAAAAAAAACTACAATAATATATCTGTCACAACTTTTCTGAACAAAAGCATGAAAACTTTGTAAGTATTTTATTCCATGAAACCTTTTAAGTTAGCGGTCGAAATCGTGTTCAGGTCCGTAGGAATTTTGTGGTCGAAAATTGAAATTTTACTAGTTTCCGATTGTTTATTGTTTATAAAAATAACTTTACAGCATAACTATAAAACTCTTTATGTATTTAAAACTCAGAAATCTATACTACCGACTAGTATCATTTCGAACAAGGCTGACCAGTTGGAAATATTTTTTTGAGGCCTTAAAGTCAGAACTTCGCTAAATGGTTGGAATCTAGTGCAATTGACTCTAATCCACTTAAATTTTTCTTCCTATTCAACGATTAAAATCAGCAAGTACTTTCCATTATGTTCAAAAATAACAAGAAAGTTAATTTGAGGTTAAGTACTGTGTACTATTTTGTTTATCATAATATGCAGGGTTTAAAACAAATTGAATATAGCTACAAAATAGGCAGTGGTAGGTGGTTATTCTCTTTATCCCCACTGATTAGGGAAAAGGATTATTATAATAAATTTAGTCGTCGTTGTTGAAGTTTTATATCACGCCGCATAAGGATGTACCTACTAATTTAATCTTGAGGTCCATACTCGCCTCCTCCAAACATCGACATGATTTGTAAAATCAAATAATGAATATTATAAAAAAAAATTGTCTACAATTAACTTTTCTGAAAAAAAAAAGCATGAAAACTTAGCATTTTATTCCATGAAAACCTTTTAAGTAAGCGGTCGTAATCTTTTTTAGGTCCGTAGGAATTTTGTGGTCGAAAACTGAAGTTTTACTCATTTCCGTTTTTTTTTAATAAATAACATTATAGCATAACTATAAAACTCTTTATGTATTTAAAACTCAGATATCTAGACTACCGATTAGTATCATTTCGAACAAGGCTGACCAGTTGGTTTTTTTTTGGAGAACTTTAAGTCTTCGCTAAATGGTCGGAATCTAGTGCAATGACCCTACAATTGACTCTAATCCACTTAAATTTTTCTTCCTATGGAACAATACGCCACTAGAGAGGGGTGCAATAAAAAAGGGGGGCAGTTGATGTTTTTTAACAGTAGGTTAAAAAACATCACCTATATATCTACTTTAATTATTAATTTACTTACTTTTTACTATTTTGGGTAGGGTAGGTACTATTCGAGACAGAGCTATGATCTATTTGTCATAAAGCTGCAAATTATGTCAATACATTCCAAAAACATAAATTAAAATTCACATGCTTGGAGTCGAGGTAAAGAGATATAATTAGACAATATTTATTGAAGAAAGAATCTTAAAATCAGCAAGTACTTCCTTATGTTATGTTCAAAAATAACAAGAAAATTAATTTGATAGTAAGTACTGCGGGTTTGTTTATAATTTGTGCAGGGAAAATCGAATATAGCTACAAAATAGGCAGTGGGAGGTGGTTATTCTCTTTATACTGAATAGTGAAAATAACTAATAACTAATACTCAATACTGAATCCAGTGGGGAAAAGGAATTATCATCGGTGTTTAATAATTAATTTTGTTTTAAAAAACTAAACCGACTGCAATTTTTATACACAAAATTGTCATGAATTTTCATGGATCCTACTGTTAGAACTGAACCAAATCAAAATGGAACCACAAGGGAAGCACCAGCTTTCATATAAAAAAGAATCATGAAAATCGGACCACCCAGTCAAAAAATCTGAGGTAACAAACATATTGAGAACCTACTCCTTTTTTTGAGTCGGTTAATAAATGTAATAAACAACCTGTAGAGGCCATGCGGTGGCGGCGGCGCGGCGGCGGCAGCGCTCGGCTATAACTACTAGTACTTATTCTGTGGCGGTATCTGTTGTATTGTATGCAACATACTTATACTTATGTTGGTGCGCGCTGCGTGATATAATTCAGATGTGGTGCGGGGAATTTTCATTGGTAACGTCCATTCGAGCAAGGTCATTGGCATAGATCGCGCTCTTAACACATCCAAAATCTGTCTGCAGTCTTTCGCAGATCGTCATCCCACCTGGCCAGAGGAAATCATCGGAGAATCATCCTGATTTATTGTATTTTATTGTAAATATGGTTAGTGTTGAATTTAGAAACGATGTAGGTATCTGTCTTTAGTAACTGATTATATTGTAAGAGTGCATCCGAAGTATGCGTTGAAAGTGACTCTTGCTACTTTATGGCCACCTGACAACGATATCTCCGATTAATAATTCAGTAATCTGCTATTGTAAGAAACTATGAATGAAACTTGTCAATAAATGATTTATCTACGCTGGAGTTGAAAGTGATAGCTTGGATAAACAGACGCATTGTATGCTCCGTGGGACAAGGGTGATCTAAAAGCACTAAAACTTTAATTGCTGAAAAGAAAAGTGAGCATTATGCTCAAGCAGGTTTCGAGGGAAAAGTCTGGATAACAGAATAAAAAGAAAGCGAGATATCGATTAAAAGCAACCAATGTATAATACAAGCTATATATAAATATAAATATGTACAAACGATTTATAGCTGATTGTCACAGAAGTCTCTACTTGTAAGTTCTTACCTATTTAGAAAACAGAGTTATGTCTTGGAATGGAAGATCTGATAAGATATATAAAAACAGCTCTCAGTAAACAAATAAAATACGAACACAATAAGAACCGTACCTGCAAAAATGGCAAACGAATCCGTTGAGAACCACGACCGGCCCCCGCTAGAAAAAAGACAAAACAACCCTTTGCTTACCGTCCATCGCTGTCACTTACGCAAGGCAATTACGATAGAATCTCAAAGAACAATTACAATATAATCGAATTATCAGCATCAGTGGCCGCGAGCTGCATACGATGTCGTGTCGCCTTATGCAATTAAGATGCAGCTAGATACTTCAGTAATTTATACAACTGGCTCTTTTGCTATTCTTATTGTGAATTGCCTACCAATTAGGATCTTAATTTTATTGGCATAGATAAAAATGCTAATTTGCGGCAATTGTCTTTTTCAGAATTATGGCAGTAGGCTTGTTAATTAGGTGCGGTCGTTAATTGTGATTTTTAATGAATAAAGAGATAAAGTTTAAACCCTCGACCGTTATAATGAGGAGAATACCCACACGACAAGTCAATATAAGTATGGAAAAGCCATAAAGAGACTATTTACGGAGCCTTAGGGCGATCATAAATAAGTAATGAGAAAAAAGTGAAGTCACGTTACGCAAATTGCGTAACCCTAACCGTACCTCATAATAAACCCATTCGTCAGGAGATACCATCTATCTATGGGAACAATACGCTTACGTAATATACGAAAGCGAAACAATTAGGAGATAGGAGGATCATCGTCGACTTTCGCGGGGCAGATCGTATCGCGATCTGCTAATCAACTGAATTTATTTCTTTCGCGAATGTACGAACGCAAATAACGACAGGCCAGATTAAAATTTCACAAATTGCGATCGTATCAACGATGAGATCCAATTTATTTACTTTATTAAATTAACAACTCTCTAAATCATTTGATAGGACGCAGGTGCGCAATTTCGTCTGAGAAAAAATGCAGACAGAGATTAATTTATAGGTAAATAGCTAAGCGTTATTTAAATCACAATCTCCCATATTTTATGTGGGTACAATCATCGTTTACATGCAGTAAATAACTTTAACGGCGCAAAGAACCGAGGTAATTTTAGCTGGAAATCCAGCAAACATTCGTAATGTATCGATCGATTTGAAATTGCTCGAGTTGCCCCGAGAAAATATTATACGACCGACAATTTCAAATAGGTGCGTAATTACGCACATACTGGTAATATATCAAACAAACTCATTATTGAAGTGCTTGAATCGTTCGTCATCTTTTGCGGTTCTCGAGAGATACTTGTAAATAGCATGGAAGATCTAGTAATTGAGCATAATGTCGTCCTAAAGGCTATTCAGTCCGTTTTCAATGCGATATTTATTTTAATTCGAGTTTCGCCGACAGGGTTCCCAAGATTTTATCTTGTCACGCCTTTGCTCATTGTAAGGGCAGACTTAAACGACGCTGTTTTGTTTGTGCAAAAAACGAGATCAATTGCATTTGCTGGACTTTAACAAGACAATGATAGATGTTGCTGGAAAACTATTTAAAACCTAGTTGTTGTATTGCAATGCATTTTAAATTGCTTAATCGTCTCTGTTTAGTAAACAAGTCTATCTATAGGTACCTGTTTCTTTTGTATATTCTAAACTTTTCCCAAACATTTTAGAAAAAAAAAATTGGCGAAGTAGAGAGTGGGAAAGTAGATAGGTATATAAAAATATAAAAATTATAATATATAAAAATTCAAACCAATCGTTGGTTTGAATTTTTATATTATTTTATACCAGAAAAAGGATTATTACTATGTATACGCTCTAACCAAACTCAAGATAATAATTTACTTAAGAAGAAACCCATTGGTGGTATCTAGGTGCGTCAGTGCTGTCGGGGAGCATAGTTTCACGTAGACTCATACCTACCCGGTACTGTCAAGATCGAAACGTCTATAATTTATGCAGCCGTTTAGTTTTGCAATAACATAACTTTCGATCCTTTATTCCGAGCCGCAATATCTTGAACAATGGAAATTCGATTAGATTCTTTAGAAAATACAATGTCAGCTTTGATATTTCAGATTTGAAATAATTTAACTACTAGCAAAATAAATTTATTAAAACAATTATTGATTTATTTGGTAAGCCAGAGTCTAGCTTACAAGAACGCGACCATTTTATCGTTGAAACAAAGCTGTTTGATAATTTTATTTCAGTACAAAGCACGTTTGATTTCCTATAGATGGTATCAAAAAACTGTTAACAGCTATTACAACATAACAAGAAGTCAACACCACGACGTTTCAATTAAAGGAGACAGGTAAGAAAACTTGTTGCCAAATGTAAAATGTTATTAACATTACCGAAGAGAAAATTATGTAAATAACTTGTATAACAAAATGAAAGCTACTTGCGATGGAATAATCGTATGTAATTATTACTTAGCATATTTTTACAAGCTTTTATTTAACTTGCTCTGTTAGTATGGTTTACAGTGTAATTTTGTGTGAGGTGGGACAACAGCATTGTAATGGTAACATCGAGTTGGTATGATGATGAAAACAGAATGTTCTTGAATGTTTTGGAATAGTAAGTAAGTACCTAACTATTTTTTTATTTAAATATTATTATATAAATAAAATGCCTATTTCAAATAATAATTATGGTTATTTATTGTCAGCCCTCATTATCCAATTGCAATATTTGCCCCAAAAATGCGATATTTTGAGTCACTCTGGAAGGAGCCATCTGTATTGTGAAAGAATATAATTTTCTTTGAGCGTTTAATAGAGGCAGATTTAAAATTTCTTGAAGAATATTGTTGGTAAAGAGCTGCCTATTGCAAAACGACAGTATTGACCGTGTTTCACCAGACGGTAGATTAATGTGGCCGTTTTATCAGACGCATACGATATGGTAATTAATTACCTAATTACAATAAGTTATCCTTTAGTCATTGATCACGAAATGCAAGCTGTCCGTTACGTAACGAAAAAACCAGTAAAAGTGGTTAGTTGCGATACTTTTAGCTAATTAGGTAGATAGAAGTTACTAATCGTACCGGCGTAGAACTTGCGAACCGTCACTTTTTCCGCTGGGGTCATAAGAGGCGACCATGGGATAGTATTGGGGAGCCTGTAGAACAGACTGATCATAGAAGTGCAATCATCGTCCCACCAGTCAAGTGTAACGACAACGGTGGAAAACACTCTCAACATAGTAGTGGCGACCTTTGGAGTAGGTTTGTGTGATGAATGTTGAAATTTTATTAATCAGAGAAAAAAAATGGACAGAAGAAAAACACTCGAGGGTCTTTGCGTCCTGATAGATGTACTTTCCCACCATGGACTAAAATACTATATTTGTATAAGATTAATATTATTTTGCCTCGTGTAAAAATTGTTTACCTAGGCCCACTGCCCTTAGATATTCGTGTGAACCTACGGTACATCATTTCATCGGACATTTTATTAATAACTATTTTGATGATAATTACCTAGCGTCTTTAAACCTATGTATGCAAAGTCTACTTACTCTGCCTCTAAGTTCTTCTAAAATTCTCAGTTGCTAAAACTTTTTATACACGCTCTATCAAGACACTCCGCAAACTTGACACTTTCTCCGAAACGGAGTGTTCTGATCATCTCCACTGATTATTTCCATTAGTGTCCATTAGCTCAGCTCGATATGATTAGGACTCGTCACGAAACGTTGCCAATAACTAGGTGTTATCTATACCGATCGAAAGGCTAGTACTCACTCAAGCATTGCCATCATGAGTATCACGTGTTAGGTTGTGTGGAATTATTGTATCTACCTACAGTAATCATAATAGACGACAGAAAGATGTTTTTGCATTCGGGTTGGGGATCACAGTTCGGTAATGCATTTTTTCTGCAGGAGGCTTTACCGTCTTCAAAGGTAGATATCGTTTAGTCGCCTCTTATGCTTACTAAAAACTACGCCAAATGTTTTTCTTTCCTAGGATAATTAATAAATATAATAAATTTACGCTTTGGTCGATGGAGTCCCCAGTAAGATACATGCTATAAATCATACAGCTTTAACAAGTTTCGGAATCGACAAAATTCGCACAGTTATATAACAAAATGTTCAAAGAATTATTGCTGTTTAGAGAATTATAGCCATGTTCAAAGAAATATAGCGCGTGAAATTCTAACAGCCATTACAAAATAAGCATTTGTTTATTCCGTTTTATGGTGTCTAATTACGGTAGGTGTGAATTGATATGTTTGTTGGTACTGGACCGGTTGTAAAATTAACTTTCGGACATAATTTATTGTAATTTATACTAATCAAATGGACGATGTAATTTTGATTAAGATTATGTAAATAAGTGATAAATTTTGAAAGAGCTGTAAAAAGTGAGAAGAAATTTGAAGTGGAATGCTGAGAGAAATATGAAACCTATACGATTGGTAATACCAAATATTTTTTTCGTAGTCTTTGTCACTTTAGTAGGTATGAAGAACGAATTGTTTTAGAGGTAAGTAAGATTTTTTTGGAGAATTGGAGAAGGAGACGTAGGTGTAGCAAATTATTGAAGGTAAGTATGTCGGAATGTCACCGGTAATCAACTGATATTTCCTGCCAAAAGATTTGAAAAGCATACGCATTGCCAAACAAGGGCTTGAGAATACAATATCCGTAATGTCAATGACACCATACGGATGCTTACGCAATATGCACCTTGACAGAACTTACTGATGACTCTCAGTGACGTAACGATGCCTTACTTATGTCTGAAACACATCTCTAGACATGTACATCAAGCAAAAGAATCGTAGACCAAAAGCAGCAATGTATAGCTAGCCAAAACAACGCGTATGCTTAACAATGAAATACAGTCTCAATGAGATGAAATGCAATTGATAGTGATTAGATTACACAATAAAGTATTGTTTGGTGGACATAATTGACGTGAATAAACGATCATCAATGATTATCTATAGGTATCGAGAATCGTCATGGTGCTTGTTTTATATGTTGATTAGTATACCTCAGGGCTAGAGACTTTTGCTAGCATATCATTTGACGTAGTTTTTTTGCAACGAAAAAATCGGGCCTTTTTATCTTTGAAATTGAAGAATTATTATACGATTCAAATTCAAATTCACGAAGCTTCCAAGGCTTAGAATCTAAGCTTGTAAAGTTTTCATTCATACAGATTTACGATGCTAAAATAAGTAGGTAACAGACTCTGGTCAATAGACGGCAGACGGTAGCTTTGTAAGCTGTGACACCAATGTTAGAGTCAATAAGCAAGGAATAGCAAGTAGGTTTTTCGCAGAATCCCACTATACAATTCGTATCTTCACCTACTTCACCTTTCTAATAATTGCGTTTATGTAGGTTAACCATTACCTAAAGTTGATACAAATATATTTTAAGCTTAAGAAGGCTACGAAGTTCTCCCAAATCTCAGCGGCCGGCCCGTGCGGATTTGTTGAATCGTAAAATCGCATCGTGTTGGCCATTCGGCGGCCGTCGCCTTATTTCGGAATTGTGCCCCCTGTGTTGCATCCCCCCCGCGTGTGAGCGAGCGGTTGCAGAAACTAGAAGGAATTTCACCATTTTTGATATTTTTTCGTATTTTCCGATTCGTTTTGAATAAACGACTGATTTCAGAAATATTTTTGATTATTTCTAATGATGAATATATTTAGGATGTTTGCACCGCGACAGATTTTCGAATAAAGGTCTATTGTGTATAAAAAATAGCTTGAAAATGACTCGATTTGGTAGTCAAAATATGGCAAATTAGGTTCAATCTCATTTAAAGATCATAATGTTTTTTAAAAAACTAAAACACTACAAACATAGCTATTTTTCATCCGATTATGTATGGAAAATTTTAATACGATCGGGGACGTAGTTCCCAATAAAGCGAAATTAAGTTTGTATGGGGGTTAAAGCACCGTTCTTAAGTAGTTTAACCGTGTGCCAAAGAAAAAGAAAATCTGTGAGAAAAAGATAATCTGACTAAGGAATCCAATATAGTATAGGTACACAAAGATAAATTCAAAATCATAACAAATTATTATTAATGCTATGCAGGTATAATACGTTATTTAGAATTATATTTAACTGTGCTTGTGTGTACAAATGCACTGAATCGGTAGTATTATTATAGTATTACTAGCTGCGCCCCGCGGCTTCGCACGCGTTGTTCCTATGAAAACATTAAAAGGTGATTTTCATCCCACGAAAACTGATTTATGGGATAAAAAGTAGCCTATGTTTTATTCCAGTAATAGAATTACCTGTATGCAAAATTTCAGCCAGATCCGTTCAGTAGTTTTGACGTGAAGAGGTAACAAACATCCATACATCCATCCAAACTTTCGCCTTTATAATATTAGTGTGATATTTCGGGTATAGACTAAGCGGGCCGAATGGGCACTAACCTAAGTTAAGTCCGAACACAGCTGTAATTTAAATCGAGAATAACATGCACCAATACATAAACGCAAGTTTATATTACAATTCAGAAAACGTAGTGAGACTAATCGTAAGATATTACTTAATTTGATACAAATATCTATTACCATTAGTCTTGGGAGAGCAACATGAAAGCTGCTGTAAAATGGTAATGAAATGATGTAGTCTTTGTAACACGATCGCTTTCCACTGGTGTGGGCAGGTGGCGCCTACGTTGCTTGTTCTCCTAATGCTATTAGCATTAAATTGTTCCCAACCACTAGTGCTACAGGCATTAGGATAATAGTCAGCGAAAAGCTGAATATTGTCTCATTTGAAATTTCAGACTAAACTACTGACTTGGCAGCAATACAGTATCATCATCAGCCTATATTAGTCCACTGAAGACATAGGGCTCCCTTCAGCTTGACACATCCAGCGACCTGACGGGAGGGCGTCCTTATGAAATAAAAGCGAAAAATAATGAAATACCTAGTTATTAAGGCTTGTCTGTAAATTTTACTTTATCACTGAAACCAAAGCATTATAGGAATGTTAACTTATTTTAGGATTCCTTCCATCTCGGCAGGCATAAGCAGACAAAATAAGTCTGCATATGCAGACGCATTTATCCAAGAGGACATTTCTGTCTAGACAGACAACACAAAGAGCAATAAACACCTTATAATTTTATTAAAATGACCAGTAAGTAGGAATAAAAATGTTAAATGGTTTATTTGTTGTTTTTTCTTTCAGTAGAGTCATGGGATAATTCTCTTTATTTGGCATTATCATGCGAGCATTCTTCCTCGTTATTTAATTCAACATGCAAAATATTTCTTCGAATAGCTTTATCCATATTATATTCATTTGATTTATTCGAAATACAATTGTAAAAGTAATGTTAAATATCATGGTCTTCGTAACCTTTCGCATTTAAAGAATTTCCATTCACACCTTTATTTCTTTGTTATTCGAATCTACAAATCAAGACAAAATACTGATTATGTATGCCCTTGGTGGCAGAATAAGGAAATTAAAAGTTACAATGGGTTTAAAAAATAAAAGTATTTTCACGAAGTTATTATATTGAACAAATTGGCGATCAGATAAAGGGGTTCAGTAAAGGACATCCGCCTCTGTGGTGGCTCCATTGGGTAATTATTTGGTTAGGTTTTTTAAAACTACAAGGTTTCGATTGCAGAATGTGAAATAAAACTTCTTAAAATGATTTGAACGAGACAAAACAAAAACTACACACTCTACCGGTCTATAATTGATTTCAGAGATTGGTCGTACATTGAGTTAAATTAAAATAAACAAAAAATAACACATTGTCCACCACCGAGAAGAGATAGTTGTACTAAGCAAGATAGAGGGGAAAAGCCCAAGAGCACACTCACTAACCCGCGTTGGTCTGACCAAATTAGGGTAATAACGTGAATAAGTGTTAATGTAAGCATCTCTGTGAAAGCCTCCTAGTAAGGACACGACCATGAGCAATGAAGAATACGACAAAGAAGAACAAGAAGAAGAAAACCAACGAGACATCTCGGAGGACTCTGGGTTTTTTAGTTTTTCGTTATTTACTAGCAAGATCTGATAACTATATCTGAGCTGTATTCAGCCGTCCCACTTTACGTACAAGTTTACATAACAGTTTAATGGATGGTGACTCACACCAATAAGATTCGCCCTAGTTACGATGCTTCACTCTGTCACGGGGATTATGATCGGCCTTGCGACCCGAATACCAACGGATTTGTTCCGTAAACAATTACAAAAACTTACTTAATCCAATCGTCGGTTTATTTTATTGTTAACTTCCGATTTCTACGTAATGAGGACATAACCATTTGAGATCGTTATCAACCAGTTGTAATAAGCAAGTACCTTTAAACGGTAGTGGGAAATTGCAAGAATAATGGATTGTAATTGTAGAAATTAATGTAAGTAATGTAATTTGTACGGTCACTGGATTCAAAAAACAAGACGATGTATAAGACAAAAAACCGATAAATAAAAGCCTGCAGAGAGACACACCAGACGATCAATATCAACAATGTTATTATTCAACCAATATAAATTGGATTACATTGCAATCAAAGTTAATAGAACTAATAAATCATAAGTAATAATCGCATTTGATGCCTATGATCGGTCTAATAAGGTTAGGTATCCAAGAAAGCAATGAAAGTGTCAGTTCCATTGCATTGGCGCCACTCTAATTACGGATGACTTCACCGCCAAAGAAGAATAACTTGGGAGGTACAGAGCATTCCATTTAACTGCAGATGATAACTGGCATTGCTAGTGAATGGGTGTGGGTTAATATCAGTGGGTATCTGTGTGGTGCTGGCTTAGAATTTGTACCACCCCATCTCTTCGCGTGGGTGTTGTAAGAGGCAACTAAGAAATGTCCACCAGGGCGGGCAGCACAGAACTGCGATGCCCATGCCCAGCTTGGGGATTATGAGCATAACCCCCATTAGGTAAACGTCAACAAGGCACTCATCACGAGGAGCCAGCGTCCAGCAGTGGACCAATAGAGGCTGTTGAGGTTGAGATTGAGGATAGTGTGGGTGTTTTGGGGTATTAAACTTATAAAAAGATAAGCTTCTAAAACAGAAGAGATGAATAAAAGATCCAAATCATACAAATGACTTAGCTATCACGAGCTGACCACGACCTCAGTGTACCTACACCAAAGACTATTAATCCTATCATCGACTGCAAATGTGAACGTGATCCAAGTTCTCATCTATCGCGTTGCATTATTTCATCTTTGCCTTAGTCTTTTAAATGACAGAGCACAAAAGAATACGAATCACATTGCATTCAAAACGGACCTCCGGATTGATGGACAGTTCTAGAATTACATAACGATTGACGCAGATGCTAAGTGCGAGTGCGACATACTTGTGTTTTTGTCAAAAAGATCACATACCAATGTAACACTTTCTACAGTGATGACGTCAATAACAATACGAACGATGATAGTTCGATAGTTTATGGACGGTTAACAAAATAATCGACTACTAAAATCTAAGCTACCAAGACAGAAAATAATCGTAAAGCTACTTGCTGTTAGTTTGTCTACCAAATATTGTTTAAGCCCTCGACTCAGAAAGAAAATAGGGAGAGAGGTGGTAAAAATTGTACCTACATGTTTATTTGATCATTATACATATTATCTGTTGGTGGAATTATTAGCAAAATTTTCTTATTAGTATGTCAGTAGGCAATAAATTTCAAAATAATCAGGAACAAGCTCTACCAAATTCGTTACTGAGTAGGTGTAGTGGTGTAGGTAGGTATTTTGCTAATAGAGGCGATCTCTAATGGCATTGGATACTAATAAAAATGTCCATCAATCCCAAAAAGGCACAATTATGTGAATTCAAAATTAGCCAAGAGAATCTGCTTTTACCTAATAACTCTTTGCAAATTGATATTTGACATAATGTTAACAAGATGAATGCTCGCCATTAAAGGATGTATCTGACCTCCACATGTAGGCGCCGATCGGCGATCATGTTACAATAATGACATAATGAACGAGAATGCCTGGCCTGAATTCCTGGGATACCTACATAATTGCAGTGACCGAGTAGGTATGTGGTAAAGATTTGGGAAACCCAGAGCATTGCAAGGACAAATAGATATATGTGGATTGTCGATTGAAATTCTAGTTTATTAAGGTAGTGAAACTAAATTGGAAACTAAAGTCATCGATATAATAGACATTCTTAGAGATTCTGTTGATGGTAAATATGGCAAGTAGGTAGGTAATAATTTTATTTTCTTAAACTTAGAACCCGACTTCGAATCCCTTAATTTTGACACAGTCTTCTATGTTTTTTTAGGACAAATACTAATCACTCGGAAATAGTTTTTTATTCTTTAAACAAGAGCGTCTTTTAAATAAAAAAATATACTTAAATAAAATTTAATAATTGAAGAATAAATCGACGAAAATAAATGAATAAAAATAACACACAAACAGTCAAACTGTCGAACATAGAACCTCCTCCTTTTATGAAGTCAGTTTAAATTTTATAAGATTGAATTAAATAAATTGAAGGAATGAAGCACAAAAAAAGAACAATCATTATTTGACCTCAAATTTAGAAATAAAACATTTTGGAATGAAATACACAAAAAAGAACAAACATTACTTGACCTCAAATTTTGTCTGCACTTAAGAGTAATCTTGAGAGATGGTATCATAATCCAAAATGCAATTTCCGATTATGTATTAAGTAGGTAATTGATTAGGATAAGATCAATATCTTTAGATGATCGATAGTAAAGATCCGAGGGACCTAGAAAGCGGGGTAAATCGTGATTTTGCTAATTATAGCTGTTACGTTATTGTAACATCGCACTGAGATAAAGCAGGATAAGAAGCAATCGATTGAGGTAAGGAAATTTAAAGTTTGAAGATAGTATAATACATAAACAAAAAAAACAGAAATGAAAATAGATTATTCCAGACAACGCTTAACGTATGTATTTTGTTTATTGATCAACCAGAAATTAAGGACATAGATAAGCTTTGTTATATAAACTAGTGACTGTAGTAGTAATTATGACTGCTAGCTTGTAAAAGGAAAGATCATGGTGTAAACTGCTTTTTCGCAGTGTGTCTCTGACTGGATTACGACAATACATTGTGTCTATAATGTGGATAAGAAGATTTATATCCACTAAGCGGGGCACGGGAGTAATTATAATGTTCTTTGCAATAAAATATAATAATATCTTAAAACTTATTAAGAAAAATCTATGTCAAAAATATTTTGTGTTCAAGTTGTGACCTTAGTCTAAGTTAAGTCATTACATTTAGAGATTTAAACGGTGATCAAATGCATAACAGCTCTGAAAGTTTTAATTATTATTTGACACTAGCTGTTGCCCGCGGTTTCGCACGCGTTGTTCCTATGGAAACGTTTATAGGTGTTTTCCCGGCAATTTTTAGATTTTTTATCGCCGTAAAAACCATCCTTGAACATTTAAAAAAAAAATCAGGCAAATCGGTCAAGCCGTTTTCATGTTATGTCGTGACAACGGAAAACGGGTTTCATTTTTATATATATAGATTTGGTTCGGATACTTCTCCGAAAAGCCTCTAGCATAAAAACAATAATAAAACCGACCAAGGGCAAGTCGGAATCGCGCACGAAGGGTTCCGTTCCGTATTTATATTTAAACGGCAAAAAAACATGTCTGTTGTGTGGGAGCCCCCAAAAAATATTTATTAGTATTCGTAGAGGCCACAGAAATACATCATGTGTGAAAATTTTAGCTCGAAAATTTCAAACTTGTCTAACTATTGTGGTTCATGAGATACAGCCTGGTGACAGACGGACAGACGGACGTACGGACAGCGGAGTCTTAGTCATAGGGTTTAGGGTCCCATTTTACCCTTTGCATACGGAACCCTAATAATCATGGACCGACCGAACCTACGGAGGTCCATCCAGAAGGAAATAAAAATAAAGTTTTCTTTTGTACGCAATTTTTTCATCACATTTAATTGTGACACTAGTCGATTCAAAAATAAACAAAAGCCATTAAAGAGCCCTCTTTACAGCCATTTACTTGAATGAAAAGAGAAAGACCATAACTTACTTCAGGGACAGGGATACCTTGTAAATTTTCCGGCATAAAATTTTTCAAAGGTAGTAAAATGTCCCAGCGAAATAAGTTCAATGGCAATAAAATCCAGTCACATATTAGTCAACGACCGACAGTATTATTGTAGCTTTCTGAGATATATAGCCTTTGTTCAAGATGTTAGGGTTCCGAACCCAGGCTCTGAAGACGTGATTTTGCGTGAAGTGCAAACAAAGCAATCACCAAATGGTGGAACCTTTTTGATTGAATAAAACACAACGACAGAAACAATCCAAGGCAGCTATACAGGAAGCAATTTTTACAACATCAAACGTCTAGACATGGAACCACGCTTCCTAGACGCGCATTCACTACGCCCCATTGAAGTGTTTGCCTCGACTTTGATATACTGTCTATTTAAACAGTTAAAAGGACAGCCACCATTGTGTTCAACCCAGCCAGTGCTTAGATTACAGATCTATTGCCTAACGTATGATTAACATGCATTATCGCTTACACTGAGGCTGGATTTAGTGGATACTTATAGGGAAATATTATTAGATTATAGCTTTAAAGTTTTTCTTGCAACTTTGCTTTCCGTAACAACTTAATTCAAACTGTAGATTGCGACAAAATAGCAAAATCGGCAGCCGTTTACAAATGATGCGGTTTTTGCGCTTTCCGCAGCTGCACTTCAAATAAGACCTTACTAAATGTTTTATGCTCTAACCTTATTTGAACTCTTTTCCAATGCTCATTTGCAAAACAACTTGCCTGACTCTATTCGTGCCGTGTCGGCAAAAAAACACGAGATTAATACGGGAGATTATTTTTTACTGAAATATTCAGAATCATAAAATATGCTTTTGAATGTTAATCTGCAGATATACATCCTGAATGCAACACTGGTTTATACCCCGCTATTGAATCTTGCAAATGTTTCTTTAGAATGCTAAGATTAATTTTATGGTCCTGGGGGCAAATAAACTCCCGCGAACAGAAGTTGCTGTACAGGAGGCGCTTGGTCTGTTAACGGGTTTGTGATAATCCGATGTGTGGTACTAAATTCAACATTCCTTGTCTGTTTTTCAATGTGTTAATTTGATTTCGGCTTTCGTATATACCTAATGAAGTTAAAATCCAATCACGATGTTTGTATATTATATTTAAGTTTAGTGTAGTTTAGTATATTTTATTCTTGTTAAAGAAATGTTTATCCTTTTACAATATAGAAACTCTCCAGTAGGTGTAGGTATATCTACCCTAAAACGCTAAAGCTCAGGATCATATAACCATGTACAACTTGAGTTTATTAACGCTGTATCAAAAGATCATCTGTACTAAATAGGTACATTTTTAATAAATACCATATAAAAGTTCTGGTTTTTGCAACTAAGGCAATATTTTTCAATTTCACGCGTTAACGCGCAATCGCGTCGGCGCCGGCGCCACTCTGACATTTACAAGTGGGACCTTGCAAGCGATTTGCGAACAATGAGGGCTTGTCACCATCGTCCCGGAACACGTGCAGTCTCCGGGAGGGGTGACCTCAGACATCGACCTCTGGGGTCTGAAGAACCCTGCCTGGGACAATGCTATCGGGGAACTAGAGACTTGGCAATCTGTCTTAGTGAGGTTTAACTGATTTGTGAATAATTTTTCCTTAACCAAGAGCACAATTGTTATTTTACAAAAACTATCGCAGTTTGACGGATTTGTTAAGAACTAGCTGATACTTGCGGCTTCTTACGCGTTTTTCCAGGTAAAAAGTAGCTTGTGTCCGTAATCGAGATATCGTTCTTGGTTGCAAATTTTCATCAAGATCCGTTCAGCTATTTTAAACTATTTAGGCATTAAATTTAGCTTATTTAGCTATTTAGGCATTAAAAAGCACTAGGTGAACCTCAATAATGGATTAAACTTTGGTTTTCCTCCAACACAATCCGCTTAAGTTCAAGGTATATAGGTATTCAAATGCCCGTAATTAATTGTTTTCTTTTTTTCATATTTAAGGAGCTGGTTATGAAACACGAATTGTTAGCTATATCCGGTAAATTTAAAGCCATTGGAGTGAGTGCAAAAATGGAATTGTAATAATAGCTTAGCTATGACATATTACCTAAGAAACTACAAACCATAATAGCAAAGAACTAGACACTCGTAAATCACGCATCGAAACTCAATGACGATTACAAAGACAGGTTTATAGTCACACCTACGCAAATGATTGGATTGCATAACGGCTGTTTATCATCAAATGTAATTAATGAACGGAATCAAACAGTAGACTTGAAGCAGGATCGCCCACGGATTCGACAAACCAATAGAGTTCGGTTGAACATAGACAAAAGGGGAATGGCTAATTTAATTAAAACCGATACCATAATAATATAATGCCAATAATGTAACAACGTTGCCAGAGTAATTAACACTTTAAAATAACTGGCAACTAGAAGAAAACTGAAGCAATTGAAAGTAGGTACTTCGTTACTTATGCGTTTAAGAAAGTGGAAGGTAGAATAATAATAATAATAATAAATCATTTATTTATCTCTCACAAAGGTTAAGCGATAATTATAAATAAAAAGGTTACCTATGTTTGTAGGATAGTGATCCACTCTAATGTTAACCTGTTCTGTGAAAGACTGGTACCTGATAACTGATAAGGGTAATGAAACCTGTATTACAGGTCACCAGTGCTCTCGCTCCACGGATCTTAATAAAAAAAGTTTTTAACACAATTTATTAAGTTAGGAAAATTATTAGTTCTAATCAGTTTTAGATAGCTTAATTAATGTTTCAGTAGTAACCTTATTTTCTGAGATCTGTGGTAGTAACTATTAGTTCCAAATTAATTACCATAATTTGTTGTTGTTTTCTTTTTTTTTTGAATAAAACTTGAACCTGCTGTTCTGTTACTGACAACACAGTAACTGAAAACTAATTGCTCCACAAAATTCCCACAAGTGCGTCACGAATGATTAGGTAACATTGCCGGATCTGCAGGCTCATTAAGAAAAAAAGATTATATCGCTGACAATGGACCACTCGGCGACCGAAAGTGATAGTCTAATAGATATTAAGCCTGCGATGACGATAGCAATACCAGATGACCAGCTAAGTGTCCAGTCACTCTTCCAAGTAATGCTTCGTTTTGAAATGTTCCATATAACGATAAAGGCTTTGTTTGATTACTTAGTGATTGCCCAACCAAAGAACAAGCTATGAAAGTTTGAGGAAGAGTAGTCAATTATGTTTTTTACTGGATTGTAAGCTATTGCATAGGAATAGAGAAGAGGTTCATTCTGGGTAGGTACCTATTTGGATTTGAAAAATTTAACAACATCGTAGAGAAATAATTGTCTCAACTATTGAGACTAATGGATTGGACTATATAAACAATTTCCATCATGAAAATAAATTCCAATTTCCAAGTCCGCACTTAAGTATCAAATATCTTTAGTGAAAAGGTAAACAAAGATCTGGTTACAAGAGAATAGAAATTGTTGTAAATCCTAACTCTCCATGAAAGCGAATTATCCAAATTACAAGCTATTATCGAAGACAAAGGCTCGGAGCGGAATGAAAAGGACCCACAAATCTGTGTTCTACGGAATGAACATCCGTCACTTGGGGGGTAGAATACGAAGTAGTTTGTGCAGTAACTCTAGGAAATTGCTGGGAAACAGAAGCCAGACGTAATTCTCTAGAATTGTTTATGTAGGGTTGAGACTTTATCCTGACTGAGTTATTTAATTTAAGAGGAAAGGTGAAAGTGTGGGTAGGTTAATGCTTCCTCGGTTATAAAGTCTAAGACAAATTGATTACACATTACATACATAGGAAACTGGGTAAGAAATTTACCTGTTAGATATTACACTTTGTGAAATAATGTATTTTGTTAAAATGAGATTTACAAATGGCGAATGTAGTAATACGTGGGGTCCATAGTGATATGTTTTTAAATAATTATCTAACAGCCCTGAGTCTGCAGGAAAGCAACGTCAAAATTGCAGCTATTTACGATGCATCAACCTGGCGGTAGTGGTTTGTGGTTGACAAATGAAGTTATTCACAGAGGGACCTAAAGTGTGCAGGCGCACAACTACTGTTTGTTAGACACGATTGTCATAGAGAATGAAGATATATAAAGTTACGTATACAAAAAAAGAGAAAACGTTTAGAATTTTTTTATTTTAACTTCAAGACAGAGAGACTAGAGATAGAGATCTCAAAAGCTTTCGAGAAGTCAGAGATAATAGAAATGGAAATTAGAGAGATAGGATTCTGTATAACATTGTAAGCAAACTTTTCTTGCGCAGCGGGCCGAACACACTACATAATCATGAATGTCAATAAAAAGCTCATAAAAAAACAAAAGCACAGACCGGCCGTATCATTGGGCATTATGGTAATGTCATTCACGGCTCAAAACATAACCACAACAAACCTGGCCTTGAACTACGTTACAAAGACACCGAAACAAAGGGATCTGATAAACAATCTCTTGGCGAACACGATGCCCAGGTGGGTATTGAATATGTCCCTTACTTTTACTCTACATTCGCTTAAGAAACGAATAAGTTTGAGATTTCACAAATTATATTCAACAGGTTCCGACAGAAATTTAGACAGCATTATACGAGCAAAACCTTCGTTAAAAGATGATTGGAATCTAACATATTTGGTAAGATTTCAGGAAGCGTTTTTTATACGCGGTTCACGGAAGAGAAAATTTTCAACAATAATATATTATTAATCTAAGTTACAAAAACTTAACCAGGAAAAGTAACTCCAGAGAAGTAGCGTGAACTTGCTAGTCTAAAATATTAACATACGGGTTGGGTAGAATATAAGATGAATTATAACGATAGCTCCTACCGGGACTTAAGTAAAACAAATGGAGCTTTTAATACGGGACTCCCTCGGAATGGTTAGGTAGGTTGCTAATCTTTGAAAATTCATTGTTATATTACAGTTATGATTGTAGACTAAGATACAGATTACTTGTTGTTAGTAATTTAAGGAACTTTTAGCTAGTACTAACATGATACTATCATCATACTTAGTCGGTATATATCAAGAACTTAGGTATCTATCCACGTCATACACTACACAGTTAATTTGTGTTCTCAAACATATGGTAGGTCAGTGACACGTACCTGTTGATTACCATAAGATTTATGGCGTGAAACCCTTGTATAGATGTATAAAAGGTAGGCAAATACTGGATATAAGTGTAAGCCAGACAGTATAGCCGAATCGAATACCCAGATTACTAAGGCTGATATCAGTAATATCATAGTAACTGATAATGTATCTGGTGTGGGAAAGGTAACTTGGGGCGTTTGCACATGCGCCGTCGTCGTGCTCATTGATTTTCCCCACTTTGACAGTTCACCCCATGTTTTGAGACTTCGCTCGCGTACCAACAAGAAAGTAAACAAAAATGGCTCTAGATTTCTCAGCGACTTATAAACTGCTAGTTTTAGGCGATTCTAATGTTGGTAAAACGTGTATTGTGCATAGATACTGCGACGAAAGGTATTACGACATCTACATATCCACGATAGGTGAGTCGGAGCTTATTTACTTGTGCTTTTACGAGCCTTTGTCAGACAGGTGATGTAGTTATACTGCCTTACAAATACAACAATATCAGAAATTTATATTTTCCGATGCGGATGAAAAGCTAGAAACAATGGAACATATATGGTGTGAAGGAAGTATTTAATATTTGTACGCTTAGAAATTTCCTTGGTTGCTTTACTGTAAGAGAAATCGTGTGCGGTGCATTACTTATTCAACTACCCATAAATATAGTGATCCTATGAGATTAACTAGGAACACCTGCATCGAAACTTCTGGACTTGGCAGACTCCAGATATTGATCGCAGCCACAGCTGAGTTCATGTCAAGAATTTAGCGCACAAACATAAATAACAGACACCTCTATAAAGTTGGGACGGAAAAGAGGACATTCGGTGTTTTTATACCCTTATGGCTTTGTCTGGTGAAACTTAGGAAAGCTTTTCGAAGATATATTTTGTATCCAGTGAAAAAAGAGACAGTTTTTGTTGTAAAGAAATGCACCACAAGACAAAGTGAAGGTAGACGTAGCAATAAGACATTTGTTACCTGCTACGTTTAGGATAGTAATATAAAATAAGTTTTATAACGAAAAGACCTCGCAGGTAGACCCAGATTGAAAATGAGTGAATTTTAACGAATTCGTAATATGTTTTCTTCACTATGCTACTTGGCAGTTGGCACACATTATAATCACACTGTCATTTGTCAAGATTATTCCATTTTTAAACTTTCATCACAATGCTTTCGTCATCGAAGTGAATGCTGCTGGTCTTATATCAGTTTCGCAATGGGTCAACTATTTTAATCTGTTGTCGTGTCAGCAATTTGTGTTCGTCTCGTCCTAAAGAAGGAATCGATTCAGAATAAGTACCAAGGTACCTACGATTGCAACTGAACTGCAATAATTGCAATTTTATTTCTTTTGCTTCAAAAAAGCAGAGGCGAGTCCACATAGCAAAGTTAGTGATAGGCTGGAGCGGCTATGTGCAACATTTGAGTGTATATAATATGTGGTATTTTATTATGTGTCAGTGTTTTTTCTACCTCATCAGAAGCCCGTCGACTGTGGTGGGTAAATTATACGGCCAGCTAGGATTTTCCAATTTTAATTAAAAGATTACCAGTTGTAAGAACCCTGACGTTTAATTTTGACGATTAGCTTTAATTTTGCTTAATGCTTCACCTTACTCATAACCTACCCACATGTTTGTGGCCCATACCGTTAAATACCAATTATCTCCATTGAATTTAAGCAAAAGACGGGTTATGTTCAGGAAGTAGAGTTTTATAGCTTTCAAGTTATTTTCATTTAATACCCCTGTGCCTGACGGGATATACCTACTGGGAGTGCAAAATAGCAACTGTTAACCTTTTAAGTGGTCGTTTTGTTGCCATTAATGGATTGTGTGTTTGTCTTTTGAGATTATTAAAATAGTTTTATCTCGTCCTAAGCATCAAGTAAAGTCAGTTAGTTTTTTATTGGCACAATAAGCATCCGTTTGGGGTGCGTAGGTATGCAGACAGGTGTAAAAGCGGGAGTGGATAATTTCAATGGAAGTTCTGAAAATGCATAATTATGTGAAATGAATTTAATCGATACTGACTCTGACTGAACAGAAAAATCTACCATTATGGATGAACAATTTGTGAAGATGTTATACTGGATTCTAAATAAGTACTTATCTTATATGGAGGAGCACCTCCGAAGATTGGGACACAATTTTTGACCTACATCAGTCCATTGCCAGACATAGGGCTCGGCTAAATAAGCGACATAGCCTTCAGCTTACCGCATCCAGCATCTGCCTGCAGTCTTTTGCTGATCATCATCCCACCTAGTCCTTATGGCATCGATTGGGGGAGGCATATGTTCCGCAATCATACAAACGTTATGTTGATATGATGATGATACTGATCATTACATCATTAATCTAAGTAAATATCCTGATGAGGTCGTTAATTGTGTATAATTCAATGTAGTAATTTACGCTAGGTATAATAAAACTGCTTGTTTTGAAGTTTTGTGCCGACAGAACTGAAAAGATTATTGTCCGCTATACTTACCTATTCTGTAGGTATCAGGCTCAGACCAAGGAATATGGTCTGAGGTATCAGGGCACCCAATAAGACTTCCCAAGTAAGAGACCCAAAAGTAATACATAAAGTGACCCTTAAAAAATAACCATGAGATTCGGGCAAATCGACCCCTTCATTCACTTTTGCATTGGGGTACAATACAACTCGTCCGAATCTAAAACCAACAGATTTTAGGGTACATTTCGTCCGAATCTAAAATCTCTTGGGTTTTAGATTCGGACGAAATTTACCCTCTTTAAACGTGAAGGGGATATTTAGCCGGAATCTCATCGCGGACGAGTTTCAGATTCGGGCAAAACGTATACCCTAATAACCCAAACCAATTCAGTCATGTAATACCTACATCATTTTATCACGATACCATGTCAATTAATGGTACGCTACCTACTCGTTGGTCTAAATAAGTCAAGTCCATCTATCTTGTTTATATTGAAGTTTCAAATATTTACTCACTCTTTTCCAGGCATAGATTTCAAGCAGAAGATAATAAACCTAGACGGAGTGCCCATCAAGCTGCAGATTTGGGATACAGCCGGACAGGAACGCTTCAGGACCTTGACCACGGCTTACTACCGTGGAGCCATGGGCATCATCCTCATGTATGATATCACTAACTTGGAGTCTTTCAACCACTTGTCGTATTGGCTGCGGAATATACAAGAAGTGAGTTAACAATTTGATAAAATGATCATACCTACCTAACTTAGGTACCTACCTTCCAACTTTTGATCTTGATTGACAAGTGATTGGCAAAGTGTGGTTAAAGGACCAATTGTATCTTTGATTTCTACCCATATAAAATTCAATTATTTGATTTTTTTTCTAATTAGTTACCTATTTTATTAATTTTTTAATTATATTATATATAATGTTTTATGTTGTATATTGCGGGTCGCACCTTTGAGGCAGTGGTTGGGTTAGCCTACTTCTAATTAAATTTTAGATAGAACCTTTGCAAGACTTTTAAGTCCATCATGGTTATTAACACTAAAATCAATTACAGCGGAGGTATGTTTACCATGATTTAAGTTTTGAGCATTCCAATATTTAGGCAGTTTTATGCGCCATGATCACCGAATGACTGAGGGCATGTCTGCCAATTAAACTCATGGTTATTAACACTAAAATCAATTACAGCGGAGGTATGTTTACCATGATTTAAGTTTTGAGCATTCCAATATTTTGGCAGTTTTATGCGCCATGATCACCGAATGACTGCGGGCATGTCTGCAATTAAACTCACTCGCAGTCAAAGAATATAAATACTCCAATCCAAGTGCTGTGAGCACTTGGTTATTCAGTGATCAGGGCGCATAAAAATATGGCCAAATAGGCAAAATATTGAAAACCTCAAAACTCAAATCATGGTAGGTTAATCCTGTTGTTAGGACTAACCCTTACAAACTTGAACATTGTGTATCTACTGGTTGCTATAATTTTCTCTAAGGCACAAATCGGCCTAACCACAAATATCAGTACCTATACCTCATTGATTTAAAAAGGGTTTTAATAAATCAATGCTATACCTATATTGATTTATTTTAAAATTCTTTATTTTCTATGGATTTCAATAAATAAAACTTCTGTTACAGTATGCGTCGCCAGATGTGATCAAAGTGCTGGTTGGGAATAAATGCGACGTTCACGATAACCACAGGGCAGTGCCCAGGGAACGTGGACAAAAGGTTGGCTAGCACTATTCCTATCACAGATAATATAATACTATACACTTTACAAATAACTAGGTATACAATGCGGCACATAAAAACCTACTACCATTAAGAACCCCTAATAATTTAGAATAATTAATAAGTCATGTCACGAACATAGGTAATAAAATTCCAAATTAGGTATAATAAAAACAAAAAACATCAATCATTTCATAATACATAATTCAATTTAAAATTTACTTTATAATTATAAATGTCATCATTTTGTTTGTTATAAGTTATAATTTAGTTATAATTCATGCATGTCATAAAAACAGACAGAACAGACTGGTTTTCGTTTATTAGTTTTGACATTGTTTTAGGACAAACAATGACATCTTCAGAAATGCCTTTTTAATTAGGATAAGTTTAGGTAGGTTTAGTTCGTATCTACTGACGAAGTTTGTGTAAGTTTATGTACCTATTCAACAATTTCAGATAGCAGATGATTTCGACATGCCGTTTTTCGAGGTGTCCTGTAAGAGCGATATAAACATAGAAGAAGCGTTTTTGACTTTAGCCAGGAAAATAAGGGAATACAGAGATTCTAAGGTAATATATATTTATTTTATATTATAAATAAATAATGCTAGACAATACACAGAGCTTTATCTAGCCCCAAGAGTTCTGCTTAGCTTGGAGGCTAGATTATGCTTGTTATGCGTAGGTACTTAGGTACACCTATTATATGACTGATATAGATAAGATACCTACTTGATACTTTTTATCTCACGTCGAAAATACCCAGGACACTCATAACAAATATTTGCAGATCGTACACACATTAGTCCCAAGCGAGGCAGAAACCGAACCCGTAACCTCCCAGGACGTCTGCTGTCCGCCGTTTGATTGAACATTCAAATCTTTCGAACGTACTTATAAAACAAATTTTAATAAAATTTAGGAATTAGGAAAGTACATTATGCACGAAGATTTTATGGGAAGATACAATCTAGTTTCATGTTACTATACCTATGTCCTTTTTCAGGCTGATGCATTCGAGTTGAAGGAAAGAGACAGCGTTATCAAACCATCAGAATCCGAGACGGACGGGTCGAAATGCATCTGCTAGGACAACATTAACAAATAACAACAGAAGGGATAGTTTCGATAGCCTAGACCAGTTTTGTTTATGATGGAATCATGGTACGAGTAGGTATAGAAGTACAAAAACTTCACCCATAGCGTAAATAATTGATACCGAAGAAATCTAAGAGAAAGTCGCGGAACGTAGGCTACTTCATTTTCGGAAGAATTTAAAACATTTTACTGATTCCAGCAACTCGAAAACTTTTTTGTTTTCTTATCCAACTAAAGACAAGGCTTTGTCTAAACTTTCAATCCTAGGCCTGTTCATTCAGACCTATGCCGCATTCTATACCCAGAGCGGTAACAAAAGCCAAAGGTATGCGGTACCTAGGTACATACAAAAATGCCGTACGCTCTGGGTAGCCAATACCGCGGAGGTTTCGATAGGCAATAGGCCTACAGCCCAATGCATTTGAATCTGTTAATTTTGTGGGCATGTTTCAAATACTAATCAGAGAGTGTGTTTCCACGTTTCCCATTTTTTAGAAAAACGGTTTGATAAAAAAAGAGGAATCCAGCACGGTTGAAACTTGAAACACAGGTTGTTATGTAGGTAGTTACAGTACCTATGTTTTGTAGATCTAGAGTTAACATAACTTTCCCATTTCCATAGAAAATAGTTTACGTTAACATTAACGTAAACTTTGTAGTAAACCATACAAAAAAAAATAATTCATAGGTTTTTGGATCACGAGTTAAAGGCAAAACTTAAAAAAAAACATTTGATTTAAAAATCTAAGTGTAACCTAATTAATTTCCTTAGTGTATAACGCATTCACTGCCCAGCTCCACGCAGATAGAGACTGGCACCTGCGTCTTGGGCCATGAAGGTGTTAACCAAAGTTTGTTCATAGTGTGAGTATAGCTTTATAATTAGGTAACAATTATTTAGTTTTAGTGTTAGCTTTCAAGCCTACTGTACGGCAACTTGCGTTTACGACTTTGCATTTTAGGCACTGCGATTTTACGATAAATAGATATTACTTCTAGTCTCAAAACTAATAAAAATTTCGCTCGTGAAAGCTAAGCATTTGATGCTATTACTAGCTATTTATTTCGATGAATGAATGATAGGCATTAAATTTATAACCCGAAAATTTTACATGTTAAAATTTCAATACTAAATTTAACACTGGAAAATGTATTATCGATGCTATTGAAAATAAGAAATAGTAGGTAACTATGTACTTATCTCCATTGTTTCGAAAATCGTGTAGTAAAAATAATCAATGAAAACTGCAATTTCATTAAATAAATTAAAAAAGTAGGTAATATTTTTATTATTACGGTATATCACTTCTTTAAGAATACATACGGTAAAAGATGCACATTATTATCTATCGAATTTAACTAAATAATTGCAAGCAATTTGGCTAGGTACAAATAATGCGATTTGATTGGAGGATCTAAGAAATCTTGAATATTGCAAAGGACTGATCAAAGTACCAACTGTGTGAATGTTGTGTCAAATTTTTGCCGATGCAAAATTTTAATGAAAATTGGGCTGGTCCCATCAAAAATTGTTGCTTCAAAGTGTTCGAACGCTATAAATAAAATGTTAGTTACGAAAACAAAGATGTAAGCCACAACGAATCTTAATGCTTGAAACATTTGAAACGGTATTTTTGGCCTTAACTATCTTTTTTTTAAACAAGTTATCAGTTAGTTAGTAATGTATAAATGTAAGACTAGTTTACTGTAATCTGAGGTTGGATTTTTTTTTGATAATCAATCAGTTTACTGCTAGACACTTAGATTAATTCCATTCAACTATTTGTGTGAGATATCTGCTACTATTAAAATCATTAAGTAGGTACGTACCTATGCTTAGTTTGATGAATCATAACAATGTGAAAATCGAAAACTCAATATTAATAACCGTAGAATTGTTTCTAGCTTTAACTTTTTAGGTTTACAATAAAAAGTAGATGAACTAGTGTATCCAAGCATTTAGATTAAGCGATATCTAACTTTCTCTAGTAAATCACATTTATGGTAACATTTTATACAGCACAATGGATGTATCGTTAGTGTAACAGTTCAATATAAGAATAAAGTTTTATAAAATATCATGTATTGGTTTATCATTATTGTTCCAAACAAAAAAAATAAGTAAAGTGAAAATCATATAAATGAAATGATATCAAACGCAACTTGAGATGGGCTTTTGGAGGTAAAGGTGGAATTCCTCCAAATAGTAACAATTCAATTCAATTCATTTATTCATTTACACAGTTATTAACATGGATGTTCAGAAATAAATTAGAGCACTGTGATCTGCCATTTGGCGTACAAATTTTCTGATTACATGTTACATAATCTAACAATAAAGAAAAAAAAATAGTGAAGCTTAGGCAATGAGTATCTACTAGTATCTACTCTACATTTAGTTAATACTAAACTGCGTCAAAATATCATGCAAATTGTAAAATGTCTTGCTTTTAAATAGACACAGAGAGTTCTGCTCTGAACAGGGCCAGACCCATCTGGTCCACAGAGGCCGGTGTTTTACCGGGTCGGGTCATTATATACATAGATCAGTTGTTAGCGAAACAAGCGCTTGCGCGATCTAGGATTTATGGTCTCTTTTTGCACTCCGATAATCTTGAAATTTGTCTTAACGACATCTAGCGGATATTTATTGAAACGCTTAGGTTAGTTTAGCATCATCAGTTTTTGTGTTACTTACTTTGGTAGAGGCGCCAAAAGAAAGTAGACCTTGTTGAGGTGAGTTGAGTTGTTGGCCTTGTAGTTCGGCCTATATGTCGCTAGAGGTCGCCCAACATACTTAAATTTGAGCTGCGATTGAGTATAGGATGGTAAAGCAATAGATATTGAAATCGTTATTTATATCTGAAATCATCATTTGTACACACATGTAATTGTATTAAGTATATCAGTTATCTAGGACCCATAACACAAGCTCTGCATAACTTGGGGTTAGTTGATGCTGTGTGGATTGTCCACTAGAAGCAAAGATGCATCCCCTTACCACATTAATGGAGACGTGTTGGACAACAAGAGCTTAATAATACTCCTTTCATCATACTAATGCCTTTACCAAATTTTTGTCACAAATTCACGTTAAACTTAACCTATGACCTTACTAGCTGCGCCCCGCAGCTTCGCACGCCCAGGAAAACAGTTCCCACGGGAGCTGATTTATGGGATAAAAAGTATGTGTTATTCCAGGCTTAGAACATCCTGAATGCTAAGTTTCAGCACGATCCGTTCAGTAGTTTTTACGTGAAAGAGCAACAAACATACATACATGTTTACATAACTACATGTTTACAAACTTTCGCGTTTATAATATTAGTAGGATTTTTTGGTAGTTTTTAACCATGATGCGCTGACCGATATGTACGTTTCCAGCCATGTAAATTTTAATAATTCAAATTCTTTCGTTTTTTCTTAGGCGTGAGAACCCCATGTCTATGCAAGAGTGAGGTTTCAGATTGCGAGCTCAAGAGGGAGTCATTTACTTCTGTTTTTACCTCGAGTTCATTCAAACGTTTTTTAGGCGGCGTTCGCTGGTTTTGAGATTGCATTCCTGTCTCACATTTCAGATTTGTATCTTCATTTATTTTTGTCATTGAATCACTGTTGAAGCTAGTAGCTATTTTCGATTCTATTTTGGGTTCTATATTTGTTTCTTCTTTGGTTGCTTTTATTCCGTGTGGAAGTAAGTTTGGAATGCTTTCGTTGGTTGGTTCACTGGGCTGACTTTCTGGCTCCTTTTTGATGACACACGCTGATCGAGATGGATTGCCTGAAGACACAGTACTGGATCCTGCGTCCATTCTGAAAAAGGAACAAAACTTGTTCTCATATAACATTTCATCATCATGGTCACCTATTCTAGTCCATTACTGGGCATAGGCCTCCCCTAATGAGCGCCATAGCGTCTTCAGCTTGACGCATCCAGCATCTGCCTGCAGTCTTTCGCAGATCGTCAACCCACCTGGGCGGAGGGCGTCCTTCACTACATTTGAGGGCGTCCTTCACTACATTTGCCGAGTCGCGAACTCCACTCAAGACCACGTTTACCCCAGCGGTTGTCGGTTATTCGCGAGATATAGCCGACCTTTAATATATAATTATTTATTGTAACTCTGTTATCTCTCTTTACCTGAATTCTTTTTGTTATTTATTTTGATGTGCAATAAAGTGTAATTAATGGTATTGTATTATTGACAGCCTTGGGTCATAATTGGCAGAACTTTCCATGGTTGTAATTGAATGGGCTGTGTAATGTTGGTACAGCTCGTAAGTTACAGCCTCGGAAGTTACAGCCTTGGAATTGGCGACCATCCATGTACACACTTTGGCTGTATGTCCCTGGTTGTATTTTGATTGGCTGCAAAATGTTGGCACCCGACAGCCTTTACCAGTCCATAGCTGGACAAACAAATTTAAATGGCGAGTGCACGAAAGAGAAAGTAGTGTTTGCAACTAATGTGTGAGAAAAAGAGATGACACTATTTTCTCAGTACGCTTGTTTTGTTTGTGTAGATTGCACAGGTTTTGGACATGATGCGACACATTTCAAAACATTGCTACAGTTTTTGGTGGTGTATCTAACGATTTAAATCTATGTAAGGATTGATGTTTGTAACCTCTTCACGCAAAAACTGGTGTGAGAATCGGGCTGAAATATTATAACATACAGTTAGTTTAAGTTTTGGAATAAAACATAGGCTACTTTTTTTCTCATAAATCATCTCCCCTGGAATAGAAATATTCTTAACAGGTTTCCATATAATTAACAGGCACGAAACCGCGAGGCGCAGCTAGTTTATAAAGGTAATATTAGGGTTATAGCTTTATTTATGTTATGTCAAGGAGGCGGGCGATACGGCAGATCCAGTTTTAAACATTTGCTGTTTCATCGTTCATTCGTAACTTATCTATAAAGAATGAATGAATGAACACTTTATTGTACTAATAATAAATAAATATAGTACAAAAGGCGACCTTATATTACAATGAAGAGCGATTTCTCCCAGGCATAAAGTACCTTATTCTCAATAAATTACTTTGTTTTTTGTATAGATTTACTTACATATCGGGTTCTTTCTTGATGGGTAATGTTGGAATTAAGCTAGGAGGCCGGCTATTCAAAATATGTCGTAGATCAACACCCTCTTCAGTATCACCAAATATACTCTCCATTACTCTATGAGCCTGCATGTGTTTCACATCATTGTAATCTGCTATGTCCTGCTTCTCGTATCTCACTGAAATGAAAAAAAAATTATAAGGACCTCTGTGGCGCGGTGGGCAAATGTCCGGCGCAGAAGGTTGCGCGTTTGATTCTAGCGTAATGACAACAATTGAGTGATTTATAATTGTTTCTTTTTTATAAGGACCTCTGTGGCCCGGGGGGCAAATATCCGCCTGTGGCGCAGAAGGTTGCGCGTTCGATTCTAGCGTCGGGACAATTGAGTGTACGATCTGCAGATATTTGTTCACGGTGTTCAGGATGTTTTCTATAACATAATTAAAATATTGATACTAATACCCATAACACAAGCTCAATTCCCGTGGGATAGACCTCATATTTAAATGTTTCCGTTGACAGGGCGCTATGGCGCTCATTAGGCTTATGTCCAGTGGACTAAGATAGGCTGATGATTGATGATGATTTAGTACTTACTTAAAATTTCTTTGGGTATTTTACTGAGATATCCTCTGATCCCTTCCATCTGCTTTCTCAGTTCAGTTTCACTTTTATGTTGGTCTTCTATTATTTGCAGTAATGGCCGGGTTACATCATTAAAGAACTGGAAAGCAGCACACAAAATATTGTTTAACATTATTATTTATTTATTTATTTATTTATGGACACCCAACAGAAACACATCGCATACAGAGTAAAAAAATTTAGTGGTCTTAAGTCTAGTGTTTTTCTAAAATACAGAGTGCCACAGCATGGGCAAAATTATTATTACTTGTAGTAGGCTACTGAGGTATCTACTCTAGGTACAGAATGTAATTTATAATAACATAAACTTTAACAAATATGTCATCATTATCATCATTCTATATTAGATTTGTTGTCGGTTCTATGCGAGATATACCCAGCACACTGCCACTTCAGCTTGCTAATTCTTCCAGAAATTATAAATTTGAAGATTATAAATATATTGTGTGAGGAGGCAAAATGTACATCCTTATAGTGCTGGCTAAGAATTTACATTATTTAATGCTTTCCAATGGTGTTGTAGGAGGAAACTAAAGGATATCCAGCTCAAAGCGGGTGCTAGTCCTGGCTGTCAAATAATAGTGGCACAGACTCTAGATACTCACCATGCTTATTGTAATGTATGTATGATCTTGATTGATAAATAGATTAGATGACAATAGATGTCTAGCAAATAACAAATGTCAAAGTTAGTTGATTTCCCGTGGAAACCAGTAAACATGTTCTTGGATTTGCAGTTTTTATTCTATCTGAAGTCCCAAGGAGCCCCAAATCTATTACAATTATCTTGACTGACTTTCTCTCCTATCCATCAAGTGAGATCTGTTTCTGTTCTGCATATACATGATAAATTGTATTTGGAAGATTGGTTTTGTGTCATGTCTACTGTTCAATGAATTGTCAGTTCACAGAGTCACAGTCAGAGGGTAATGTCATAAGAATTAACACATAAAATAAATAAATAATGCTGGACAATTCACACAGCATTATCTAGCCCCAAGCTAAGCAGAGCTTGTGTTATGGGTTCTAGATCACTGTTATACATAATACAATACACTACATAGATAGATATTTTTTTACTATACATAGAAAACCTCCAGAACACCCTGAACAAATCTGCTGATCCTACAAATATTTGTCCCGAGGCGGGAATCGAACCCGCAACCTCCTGTGTCGCAGGCGGACCTGGAGGTCCAGACCTCCAGGACCTCCCTATATCCAGGGTCTGACCCCAGGGTCAGACCCTGGATATAGGGAGAACGAATTAAGGGATGCTACCCAGAGGGCCACAGCCCAGCTTTCCTCGGGCAGCAGCTTTCCCCTGTGTATTTTTAACACCTCTACGATAATCACCGATCCACCACTCCAGTGTATTGTGGCAAAACCCTCCTAGTTTGAGGACTCATGTAGAACAGTGCAGAGCTGTGGTGCTAGCTCAGAATTTGCATGACTCTTCCTATGGTTGTTGTAAGATGCAACTAAGGAATATCGACCAAGAGGTGGGCAGCAGCATTCCAATAAGGCCTTTATTTCTGGGAGGCCTGCATCCAGTAATAGACCAATACAGGCTGTTGAGGTGAGTTTCAGGTGGTTGAACAGTGGACATGGGTGCAACAGTACTGATAGGCAATCATTAGTTGACTTACTTGCTCAGCAGCACAGAGATTGAGAGTAAACTCCATACTAAAAACAATACCCCTAATCTGTGTCAGGCTTATATCCAAACTTGTTTCGGAAGATTCTCTAAACTCTAACTTATGCAGTTGTTTTGGGTTATTGAGCATATCCAAACCAACTTTCAGGAAGCGTTGTTCATCTGCTTCTATTTTTCTGCTTTTGTTGCTGTCCTGAAAATGATAAGTTTGGTCTTAGGTAAAAGTCTATGATAGGTAGGTATTGTTATAGGTAAATAATTCTGAAAACGGAAAACTAAGCAGCAGTAAGGTAATAGTAGTGATTCCAGTTTTCTTACCAGCATAATCTTAATGATTTCATTGTTATCAAACACGGCGCACCAAAGTTTAACGTAATTTGTTACAAAAACTTTGTAATAAGTAACTTTTTTCTGAATAATATACCTTCTGCCGTCCAACACTTCTACATTAATATAGTATGGAGGTTCATCTTTGCTTTTAGTCAAAGATTTCCACATTTTATAAGGTTTTCGCAACTTTATCTAAGAATTACGAGCCTAAAATGTTGTATTTTTGTATGTTGTGTATAGTAAACAACTCTAAAAAATGAGAAGCATTTTGACGTTAACATCGACACGACTTGACAGTCATGTGACTTGACTGTTTGTTATTCTTTATTAGAGGCTATTTTCACGTTCAATCAACTTCTTCTTTCCGGCCCTTCTGGGGGCACGGAGGGGGGCCTCGAGGCTTGGCCTCTTTACCCCGGCTTTAACTCGATGGGTGACGACCCCTCGGTCCTTGGGTTGAGGCAAAAATGCTCTTTTTGCCTATATTAATTAAGTTATTTTTTTTGGCTGCATTGTTTTTGTTTGAGGTTTCAAAGCGGTTTTTTTTGTTTTTATTTATATACAAATACAACCCAAGGACTCATGGTGGTTCCAGCGGGGTAAGGTCCCGCGGGAGAGATTGCCACGGACGGTCGTGGTCTGGGGGCCGGGTGGCACGATGTGGTGGAGGTGCTGGTGGTGACCGTTGTCGGCACGGTCGTACATCCGCCGCGCCGACTGCACGACGAACTCCTCGATGGATTTGATCTGCAGGTCGCGGGCGATGACGTCGTTCCTGACGTATCGGCCCGCGTCCGTGCAGATCCTCAGGGCGACGTTCAAGAAAGAGAAAGAAGAAGACGTACCTATAGGTAATTAAAATTATACACGTAAGACCACGACGTGAGACTGATTTTTAAATGATAAACGAAAAATCTAATCGTTTTTCAGTTATTAATTCATATAAATTATAAATGAAATAAGTTTATTGAGTCCAATACTGATGTAGGTACCTAGGTATATGACGCTTTGTTTTATGTAATATTTCATGTAATGTGGTTTTTCTGTTGCGTGTCCTTTAGATAAATAAATAAATAAGGTTGGGCCGCCTAAGATCGGACGCATTTTCCGAAAATTTTAGACGTACTGCGTTTTTATTATATATATCATGATTCGATGTCGTTTTTCTGTTGCTGTCTACTGCATATTGATGAGAAAGAAATATTGTTTAACCCCTATTTTTTTGGTTTGCGTAGATGTGCTAAGCAAATTAAGAGCTTCAAACGCAGACTTTTTTCAACTTACCATTAGTGTAGAAAATAACATTTCGGCCGAAGATCGGACTATGTAGTATCTTCACTTCTATACGTTTAATGACGTCCACAGTAGGAAAACAACCGGACTTTACTTCCATACATTAAATATCAATGATCCGGTCAGGAAACTCTTCAAAAGATTTGACAAATTTATTGAACCGAGTGAACTTTAGTTCACGAAGGTACTCAGGGTCAACATTCTCGTTTTTTTGTCAGTATGTCTGTACTCCTCTACAGGTCTTATTTTACAACCGATCATTACGAAATCTCGTGCACAGGTTCAACGATTTTATAGAATTTTTTTGTCGTCGGGGATTTTTGTTTAAAGTTGTACTTCCCCCAAAAAAGGCAAAAAGGGGGGCTTTAGAATATCTCTGCATTGAGACATCTGATTTCGATGATTTTATTTTTAAATAAAAGAGAGATATTTTATATAATTCTCATAAAAAAAATTGTAAAGATTTGATCAGTATCTTAGGCACGACCAGTAGATCAATAGACGCAAAATGCAATATGCAAGAGTCGTCGTCGCGCCCGGCGCGTAACGGTCAAGCGCTTGCTTGCAGTTTGTGCTGTAAGAACTACATTGATTTTTACAGAGATGGCGCTCATGTACCTAATTAGAAGAGTTTTGGTTTCAAAGATTATTTCATAGTAGTAGCACAGGTAAACAATATAGAGGTAAGTTACACTCATAAATAATAATTGGTGAAAATCTGATGAGGATTATAGATCTGATAAACAGAGTAGCTCCTCAAAAAATATTGTGATTTCCTAATGCTAGCTAGCTACCTAGCGCTACCTGTTGGTTCATCCAAGTAACATTTAGTGTTCCATGAAAGTGAAGTCTTATACCAATGAAACTATATTTTTAAATAAATTTTCTTAATTTTTTAATAAACTTCAAAAAGCAAATTAAAAAATTTTATCAACTAAAAAATATTCTTTGCTATTTACCAACGACTCCTATTCTCTTACTTATTAATTTTAAATCGATGAATAAACGCCATCTATTAAAAATACCTAGGAACAGAATTTGGTTTTCATTGACTTTAGACTTTGTATGTTGTTTGAAACTGGTGTTTGTGCAACAGTTTCTTTTTTTGTGTGGGTTGAAAAGGAAAGGAAGCATGAGAAGATGTTGGTCGCTCTCGCCGGCCGGCGGCGGCGGCGACGGAGGCGGTCGACGGGGATCGTCGATTTTTCCCTCAAAATAAAATACACGTTGTCTGCTAAATCACCTGTGTGCACCTCCCGTCTGTCTGGTCGCTGGCCGACCGCAGTAGGAAGAAAGGGGCAGAATAAAATGGCGGATCTAGTAGTCTAGCCAGCAGTAGAAAATATTGCCTAATTTGGGAGTTATTCCATGCATCCGATCTTATGTCACATCCGATCTTAGGCGACTCAACTCTATGTCCAAAATTAATATTATTATTGTATAAGTAGGTTACTTTACCTATGTCATGATGACGTGATCTGATGACCTCCGAGCCGAATATCGACCGCGGCGGCGGCGGCACGGGGCGGCGCGGCGGCCAGTCTCAACGGAATATAGCCAAGTGCGCAGTCTGTGGATGTAGATTATAATCTACTAGTTTTTGCGCAAACACAGGTGCGTTGATTATTCGCTCAGTCTCATGGTCCGATGGGACTGCGGCGGCGGCGCGATAAACCGACGATACGACCGGGGAGAGATCAGAAGCAGGACCATTTCCGACTCGAGGCACGGGATATGCTACATAGAGTAATCGTCCAGCTCTACCTACAGTACCTACTAGCCTCGGCTTGGTCACCCGTGGTGAAGCTAATGTGAACTATTGGGGCTGTGCCAACGCTACGTGCGTGTCAGCGACCCAAGGACGGAACGCTCCTCTCCTCTAGTCCCTAGCCTAGCCCTTTAAGCCCAGTTGGAGTGGTAGCAGGTTGTGGGGAAGCAGAAGGTACTGCATCCGCTGAGAGGAGGCTGCGGGGGAAAAAAGTGCCGGAATGTGCGGTGGTGCACCACTCTCCCTAACTTCTTACCTACTGTTATCTTACTACAAAGTCAGGAGGAACAGGAAACACGTGTAGACTTTCTCGGTATTTATTTTACCCTATACAATAATTATCAGCACTGATTTAACTCTAATAGCATTTTAATTAACAGCAGTATTTTAGTTATACTGATACACTTGTTACACTTGTTATTGTAATTGGCGTCTCGCCATGGAATGGCCGCCCGGTCCGTTGTCGTGGCTTTTTATCGGAACCCGACTGAGCCACCCGAAGCTTCGCATCGGCGCTCCTCGGTTCGGCAGAGCCCGTAAACAGTCGTCATCGGTTCGGCTCGGGTTGCTTCGAGATGGTTTTTCCCACGTAAACAAACATCGGTTTTGCTCGGGCCGTCTTGGATAGCAAGTTTCCTACACAAATCACCCTGCTTGGGTTGCGCTGTGACTCAGGCTAGCTGTTCTTTATGGAATATTTCTGCTTATTTTACAAATTTATTAAACAAAGCTTACAAATTCGTCCATCCTGATAATCAAATCACGACCTCGTGATATCTAGGTACTCAATAGGTGTAAATACATTCTGAAGAAGCATGTTAAGCTTGATCCTGCACCTTATCTCTCCGGCTATGTCCGTCTGCCATCTCATTGGATTATAAGAGTGAGGAAATACTTGTTGAGAGTGAATTTATATAATAATATGAGACGCACACACTTTATCATTATCATTGGTTTTGTGTCATCATTAGATTCATCGCTGCATTGTTACATTTCTTATTTCCATATTACATTATCTTATCATTGATTTTGTGCCATAAGATTCATTACTGCATTACTACATTGCTAGTTACCATACTACATTGCTAGTTACATTACCAATTTTATAATATTGAGTGTGTTTCAATACTACTCTACTATTAGAAACTACAAAATTAAAGGAATTAAATTGATTGATTCTACTAATAACCTGAATCTAAACGAATGTTATTTTTATCATTTCTTTTTTTTTCTCTTATAATGAATTCGAACCTTTAATTATTTCAAATTCCATCTCTACAACAATACTAGAACCACAATTTTAATGTTCAAATCGTTTTTGTTTTCAAACGTTAATACAGATCATCTTTTAGTTATTTGTCGGATTTATCCGGTCCAGTATTTCCATTATATTTACTATTTCATTATTTCTCATGATCATTTCATTATTACTTTTTATTAGAACCTTTTATTTTTTTTATAATCGTCATTACAATTTCCGAACTTTTTAGCAAATTCCTTTGCCTTTATGTTTGGCAACTACCATCGAAATGATATTTTTGCGATGCAGATTTCAATCACCCTTTTTGTGGCATAAGAAATAAGCACTTAGAGAAATACAATTTTATGAATTTTATCAATAGAGGGAGTACATACTCGGACACCACTTTCTTTTTGTAAGACCACTGTTATGTGGTTTTTGTTTACGTCTGTCCTAAATGTTCTTTTGTTGTTATATTATTATTAGATTTTAATTATCTATTGCTTTTCTTATTATTTTGATTGAACACCTTAAAAGCGGCAAGCATTGCATTTATTGCAATGTTGACTTTCCTTATAACAATCTGAGAGTTTAATATGATTGTGATAAAAAAAAGCACCATCATAAGTATTTGAGATATCTATTTTATGAATTTTATTTCTGACTTTATTTTAGTTTTAACCTACAAAAATTGCGCCTTACCACCACTAGAGTGATTTTTCTGTGAAATAAATAGTTACCAACCCCGGCTTGCTCGATATTTTTCTGTTTTTAACGCAAAGCGAAATAGTTTCAAACTGGATAGGCGTTACGTTTGGCGATAACTTCATCAATCATTTCATTTAGAATTTGTATTCGTCATTTGTGTAGTTTGTTATTTGTCATTTACCATGTATTATTTATCTATCATTTATTATTAATGACCATTTGTTATAAGTTATCATTCATCATTTATTGATTTATTATTTATTTACCATGTATCATTAATTTATTTATACCATGTAACATTTCTTATGATTTGTTTATTTATATTATTTATTTATTTATCATTATGCTCTTTATATTATTAATCATTTATTTATATTAGTTAACTTATCATTTGTCATTTGTATTCTTCATTTGTTTAGTATGTGTAGTCTGTTATTTGTCATATATTATTTATCTATCACTAACCATTTATCATTTATTATTACTTATTTATTTATCATTTTTTATTATTCATCTTTTATTTATAATAGGTAACTTGTATAATATGAAGTCATATTTGTCATTTATCATATGTCTATCATTTACTGTAAGTTATTTTTTTTATATCATTTATCACTTGTTATTTACCATGTACCATTTATTTATTTATCATTTATCATGTATCATTTATTATTAGTCATAATTTTGTTTTTTTTTATCATTCATTTAATTATCATTTAATATTTAACATTCATTATTTATAAATTATTTTTATCATTTATCGTTTATCGTTTATAATTTATAATTTATCATTTATCATTTATCATTTATCATTTATCATTTATCATTTATCATTTATCATTTATCATTTATCATTTATCATTTATCATTCATCATTCATCATTTATCATTTATCATTTATCATTTATCATTTATCATTTATCATTTATCATTTATCATTTATCATTTATCATTTATCATTTATCATTTATCATTTATCATTTATCATTTATCATTTATCATTTATCATTTATCATTTATCATTTATCATTTATCATTTATCATTTATCATTTATCATTTATCATTTATCATTTATCATTTATCATTTATCATTTATCATTTATCATTTATCATTTATCATTTATCATTTATCATTTATCATTTATCATTTATCATTTATCATTTATCATTTATCATTTATCATTTATCATTTATCATTTATTATTTATCATTTATCACCTTTATCATTTATCACCTTTATCCTTTGTCCTTTATCCTTTGTCCTTTGTCCTTTGTCCTTGTCCTTTGTCCTTTGTCCTTTGTCCTTTGTCCTTTGTCCTTTGTCCTTTGACCTTTGTCCTTTGTCCTTTGTCCTTTATCCTTTAACATTTAACATTTAACATTTAACATTTAACATTTAACATTTAACATTTAACATTTAACATTTAACATTTAACATTTAACATTTAACATTTAACATTTAACATTTAACATTTAACATTTAACATTTAACATTTAACATTTAACATTTAACATTTAACATTTAACATTTAACATTTAACATTTAACATTTAACATTTAACATTTAACATTTAACATTTAACATTTAACATTTAACATTTAACATTTAACATTTAACATTTAACATTTAACATTTAACATTTAACATTTAACATTTAACATTTAACATTTAACATTTAACATTTAACATTTAACATTTAACATTTAACATTTAACATTTAACATTTAACATTTAACATTTAACATTTAACATTTAACATTTAACATTTAACATTTAACATTTAACATTTAACATTTAACATTTAACATTTAACATTTAACATTTAACATTTAACATTTAACATTTAACATTTAACATTTAACATTTAACATTTAACATTTAACATTTAACATTTAACATTTAACATTTAACATTTAACATTTAACATTTAACATTTAACATTTAACATTTAACATTTAACATTTAACATTTAACATTTAACATTTAACATTTAACATTTAACATTTAACATTTAACATTTAACATTTAACATTTAACATTTAACATTTAACATTTAACATTTAACATTTAACATTTAACATTTAACATTTAACATTTAACATTTAACATTTAACATTTAACATTTAACATTTAACATTTAACATTTAACATTTAACATTTAACATTTAACATTTAACATTTAACATTTAACATTTAACATTTAACATTTAACATTTAACATTTAACATTTAACATTTAACATTTAACATTTAACATTTAACATTTAACATTTAACATTTAACATTTAACATTTAACATTTAACATTTAACATTTAACATTTAACATTTAACATTTAACATTTAACATTTAACATTTAACATTTAACATTTAACATTTAACATTTAACATTTAACATTTAACATTTAACATTTAACATTTAACATTTAACATTTAACATTTAACATTTAACATTTAACATTTAACATTTAACATTTAACATTTAACATTTAACATTTAACATTTAACATTTAACATTTAACATTTAACATTTAACATTTAACATTTAACATTTAACATTTAACATTTAACATTTAACATTTAACATTTAACATTTAACATTTAACATTTAACATTTAACATTTAACATTTAACATTTAACATTTAACATTTAACATTTAACATTTAACATTTAACATTTAACATTTAAAATTTAACATTTAACATTTAACATTTAACATTTAACATTCAACATTAAACATTCAACATTCAACATTTAACATTCAACATTCAACATTCAACATTCAACATTCAACATTTGTCTTTTGACATTTGATATTTTACATTTGACTTTTAACATTTGATATTTTACATTTGACATTTGATATTTGGCATTTGGCATTTAATATTTCACTTTTGACATTTGTTTTTTTCATTTGACTTTTGACATTTGATATTTTACATTTGACATTTGACATTTGGCATTGGGCATTTGGTATTTAGCTTTAGGCTCTTGACTTTTTACTTTTGGCTTTTGGCTTTTGTCATTTGGCATTTGGTACTTGACTTTTGACTTTTGACTTTTGACATTGAGATTTGACATTTACATTTAACATTTGACTTGACATTTGTTATTTGACATTTTGACATATGTTATTTGACATTTTGACATTTGAGATTTGAGATTTGACTTTTGACTTTTGATTTTTGACATTTGACTTTTGATTTTTGACTTTTGACTTTTGACATTTGACATTTAACATTTGACATTTGACATTTGACATTTGACATTTACATTTTCAACATTGACTTTTGACTTAGCCACACGCAAGAAGTTGAAGTTTAAGTTGACTTTTGACTTTTAACTTTTGACATTTGACATTTGATATTTGACATTTACATTTTCTTTTACATTTGACATTTACATTTTACATTAATATTCGACATTCGAGATTTGACATTTGACATTTGACATTTGACATTTTACATTTTACATTTTACATTTGACATTTGACATGACATTTGACTTTTGACATTTGACTTTTGACTTTTGACATTTGACTTTTGACATTTGACTTTTGACTTTTAACATTTGACATCAACAAACATTTACATTTGACATCTGCCTTTTGACATTTGACATTTAACTTTGGACTTTTAACATTTGACTTTTGACATTTGACATTTAGACTTTTGACTTTTGACTTTTGACTTTTGACTTTTTACATTTGACATTTGACATTTGACTTTTGACTTTTGACCTTTTTACATTTGACTTGACATTTACCTTTTAACATTTGACTTTTGACTTTGACTTGACTTTTGACTTTTAACATTTGACTCACATCTAACATTTACATTTGACATTTGCCTTTTGACTTCATACATTTGACATTTGACTTTTGACTTTGACTTTTGACTTTTGACTTTTAACATTTGACTAACATCTAACATTTACATTTGACATTTGCCTTTTGACTTTTGACATTTGACATTTGACATTTGACTTTGACATTTGACATTTAGACTTTTGACTTTTGACATTTGACTTTTTATTTTACATTTGACATTTGACTTTTGACTTTTGACTTTTGACTTTTAACATATGACATTTGACATTTGACATTTGACATTTGACATTTGACATTTGACATTTGACATTTAACATTTAACATTTACATTTGACATTTGCCTTTTGACATTTGCCTTTTGACTTTTGATTTTTGACTTTTGACTTTTGACTTTTGACTTTTAACATTTGCCTTTTGACATTTGACTTTTGATTTATGACTTTTGACTTTTAACTTTTAACATTTGACATTTGACAAAAACATTTCTAACATTTACATTTACATTTGACTTTTGACTTATGTCATTTGATTTTTGACATTTGACATTTGACATTTGACATTTGACATTTGACATTTGACATTTACGTTTAACATTTACATTTGACATTTGACTTTTGACATTTACTTTTGACTTTTAACATTTGGCATTTGGCATTTGACTTTGACATTTGACATTTGACATTTGACATTTGACATTTAACATTTGACATTTGACTGATTTTTTTACTTTTATACATTTGACATTTTGACAATTACATTTTTAACATTTACATTTACATTACACTTCTAGATTTATGTGTCATGGAGTTACACGTAGCAGCAGGTAACGCCTAATAGATTGGCAGTGACCGCTGACCGGTGACTAAAGGAGAACCCGCATCCACGACCTGAAGCGCCTAGGATCCTCACGGCGTCTCTGCAGGCGGTCCAGTTTCTTCCTCGTTTCATCTCATGTAACTCCTGGGCTGAAAAAGAATTTTCAACGACATCAATTGCTCAAAATAGGAAAATGATTTTTCGTTTTATGTGAAAATTGTCGTATTAACCTAACGTATGTTACTTAGCTTATTAATGTCATTTGTTGTTAAAGTTTTAACCATAGTTAATTTATGTTTGCCATCTTCTCAAAATGCCACGTGTTTTTTAAATAAAAATTCATACATTATAATAATCACATTGGCACGTGGGGTACCTGCTAAAAGCACCACACACACTTTCTTATTTTCCAGTAAAAACGATCCTTGACTATTTGCCATATGGATGGGTTGGCAGTTGCAGGCTCGAGTTTGAATTGCCTTAATATGGCCTGCTTGGCATTTGGGGGGTCATTGAACAAAAATCAAGAAAGAAAGATACACAATTGAAATAGCCTCGTTCCGACCATTAATTTGCAAAACGACACTACTCGGAATCGTTAACATTATCTCTAAAATGGCTGGCCAAATGGGATGAAAGGTAAAGTATATACTGGGCGTGTAGAAAAGATTAGTAACAACACTAATTACGTACCTTTTCTTTGGAAGAATCCCAATTCTGACTTGTTATCTTACTACAAAGTCAGGAGGAACAGGAAACACGTGTAGACTTTCTCGGTATTTATTTTACCCTATACAATAATTATCAGCACTGATTTAACTCTAATAGCATTTTAATTAACAGCAGTATTTTAGTTATACTGATACACTTGTTACACTTGTTATTGTAATTGGCGTCTCGCCATGGAATGGCCGCCCGGTCCGTTGTCGTGGCTTTTTATCGGAACCCGACTGAGCCACCCGAAGCTTCGCATCGGCGCTCCTCGGTTCGGCAGAGCCCGTAAACAGTCGTCATCGGTTCGGCTCGGGTTGCTTCGAGATGGTTTTTCCCACGTAAACAAACATCGGTTTTGCTCGGGCCGTCTTGGATAGCAAGTTTCCTACACAAATCACCCTGCTTGGGTTGCGCTGTGACTCAGGCTAGCTGTTCTTTATGGAATATTTCTGCTTATTTTACAAATTTATTAAACAAAGCTTACACTACATTCCGTGGCGTTAGCGGGGCCGTCACGCCTGCCGCCACCGTTGGATGGCTGACAAGATCCCGAGTTGGTCGCGGAGCGTATTTGTTTCTGGGGTGCTCCGAATTCCCCAGTGACGGACCTGGCAATCAGCAGCCGCGGAGGGCTTGGAATCCAGCGGAGACGATCCAACGTTCTGCCACAAGCAGTGGGGCAGAGGAAGGTAAGTAGGTAAAACAACAACTTTACGGTGTTTCCACCCCGAAGTTGAAGGTTTGAAGGAAAACATTACACTTGTAATGTTTTCCCGTAGTAATCTAAGCGTTAACCCATTAATGGTCGCCGCACCAATTTGCGAACACCTAAATAATGAGGGTAGAAAAAAAAAGTGTAGACACCGGTCGTAATGTTATTGCAGTTTTGAGTAGTTGGAAGTGCAGTGATTGAATAAACATTAAAACGATTTTGCTATCATTAGTGGTTTTTTGATAATATCTTGCTGAATTTTTATATCAAGAGACGTGTGGAGGTATGTATTGTTTTTTAAATATTATTTTAAGTTGATAAGTATAATCACCCTGATTACTTATATTATGTAAAATACAATAAATAATTGATGATTTGTGGCATATTGCAGTAACAAATTATGATAATTTATGGTTTGGTGATGTTCAAAACATTACTGTGCCAATTCGGGTACATAGGCCACAAGTGTACTAAGTTTATCCATTTTTTTTTCAGAGTTAGAAAATGAGTCATAGGCGTAGATTTAGCGCTAGTAACAGCTTTCAAGGCTTAGAAGAGGCTATAAATTCCATAGAAGATGACAGTGGTGGCTGGGAGTATGACTTGGCGATAATTACTCCAGAACCCAGTGTCGTCACTGATAAAGAAAAAGGTTTTAACAACAACGATGCTGTACCTAACTTGCCTAATATTGTACCCGGAAATATTGAGGTACTTATTTGTCTGTGACGTTGGCGTCACGGGGCGTCATCCATGGTGAAGCATTTCGGTCATCATTCGGCTAAACAATTCATTAAAGGAAAACCGGTACGATTTGGGTATAAAAATTGGGTAGCAGCCAGTGCTTCAGGATATTGTGCTACAGCTTCGATATTTACTGTGGTAAATCTGCTATTTCTAGTACTGAGCCTCTAGGAACTAGATTTGTGAAAAAGTTGCGGAATAAAATGACAACAGATCCTGAAATCACAGAGTTTTCTTTGATAACTTTTTCACAAGCTATGATCTGCTAAACGATTTACGCCAATTAGGGTATCATGCTTCAGGAACCATTCGGGAGAACCGCACCAAGAAATGCCCATTACCGAATGCTAAAGAGATGAATAAAAAATCAAGAGGAGAATATGATTACAGATTCGATAAAAATAATGGAGTTTTGCTGGTTCGCTGGAAAGACAACAGCATCTGCATAATGGCAACGAATTACGATTCATACGAGCCGTTAGGATCTGTAAAAAGATGGTCTGCAGAGAAGAAACAAAAGGTTGATATGAAGATCCCGCATTTATTTCAAAATTATTATAAAAGCATGGGCGGAGTAGATGAAATGGATCAATCAATTTCGCTGTACAGGATCAGCATCCATGGTAAAAACTGGTGGTGGGTATTATTCACCTACATGATTGATATGGCCATATCAAATGCTTGGCGATTGCACGTACAATCTAGAGAAGAAGCCATGGACCAACTGCTTTTTCGACGAAGCATAGCCAGATTCTATCTGAAATCGCCCCAAAGACGCTCTTCTCGTCCTTCATCATCATCAAATATCGAGGGTTTGCAACTGGACGGCGCCGACCACGTACCTGATAAGCTCCCGAAACGAGTACGCTGTGTTATTTGCCATAATAGAAGCCGCTGGGGCTGCAAAAAATGCAAGAAAACCCTCTGCTTAGAAAAGCCTTGTTTCGAAAATTATCACTCATAAGTGGCCACTGTGCCAATTTGGGCACAGGCACATTCAAAATGCTGAAAAACATAAAAACCTAACTTTTTTCCTTTTCTCATAGTTTTTTGTAACCTATAGAATAAATAAATAAACAAAGTTTCGGATAAATGCATGTAGTTTTTGTTTGACCGTTAATGGGTTAATGCATGTTGATAAACTAAGTACAGCGAATTATGTTCTCTTTCACAGTTAGGTAAGTATGTTAGTAACTACCTAGGTAGGTAGGTCCAATAGGTATAAGCTGGTATTCAACAAAAGATAATCGGGCACTTGGCTCTGTTTTTATTATTTATTCTAATGCATTTAGGCAGTTTCATCGCTTAACTTTGACGGATACTACATTATGTATGAAAACTTAACGTTAGTTGTTTTAACGTTATAACGCCAAAACAACTGTTTAAAACTAACTGTTATTTAACTAACTAGGGTGTTCTCGTTTTTAATAATGCAAATGAACTAAAATACTCTTACATTCAAGAACATTAATGATAGGGACGATCACGGAACGATACAAAATCAGTTAATCCTGAGTTGGTAATTTATCAAAGTCTGTAAGACAGCGAGGGTAAACAAAATCCTAATTAAATGGGCAAAGTGATTGCTTGATCGTGTCTTGCATACCTACCTAGGTACCTCTTAAGTATGTATGTAGTGAAGGTAGGTAGGTACATTACCTTACGTTAGTATTAGTAGGTAGGTACCATACTGACCGAACCTACCTCGAAGATCTTTGGGCGAGAATGCTTAGATTAGTTTGGCATAGAGTTAGATTCTTTAAAATATATCTATAGCGTAGAAAAGCCGTTAAAATCAAATACATGGGTACTAACAGAAAGAAGAAAATATCGAAATAATCGTAGGTTCGACCAGTTCGTTTTTAAATTTTATTGTAGTACCTACCTTCGAAAAAAATTCAAAACAAACTGGTACCTACGATAATACCGTGCTCGGGATTGGTGGATCGATAGACTGAAAATAACTAACCACACAAAGAAAGAAAACAATGAGCAATATCTTCCAGGCAACTTTAACTCGGTGCCGATTGATGATGATTGATAATACCGTGCTTATACAAATTTCCAGAAATAAATTATTATTTACAATATTTACATTGCCTACATAATTTTAACTTTTTGATAAATATTATAACTTTCATGGTTATGCTATGACTTTGAAAATAATACTAATATATTAACTTTTTTTTTATTTCGTCTGAGTAGGTATAACAATGACAAATTTACAATAAAATATTCTTATTCTTTAAAAGTTCATGCTATATATGATTGCGTAGCGTATGTACAATAAAGAACAACAAACTATAAAAATGCCAACAAATATTGGGCTTTGTAGGTGTTTTAAATTTCGCTAAACTAATCATAATCACGCATAGTACACAACACACTACACCACCGACTCAAAGCATGCCTCAGCCTCGCAATATCGGCGCATAGTCAGGCCAACAGGGCAAGTTATCTCAAGATCATACGAGACCTTGGATATTAATTAAAGCAGTAATTCGAGCCAGACACCCAGCACCCAGGCGACCACAGCCGCAATATTGGACAAGACTATCGATGCTATTATGCATAAGTTACAGCCTTGCCATAATTGAAGCAGGAAATCCTAGTTTATGTGAGCTATTTTATGGAGCTTGTTGTGTTGGAAATTAAATGACGCCACGGCCATAGATTATGGTAAATGATAGGACGTTGTAACGATGATGCCACCGTACATTATGCTATTAGGACTTGGATGCCCATGACCAGAATCCAATTTTAGGCGACAAGGAACTTTGCCTATGTAAGAAGGAACCTGCCTTCTTACATGGGCAAAGTTCATTGTCGCCTAAAATTTCGACGTCACTAGATCAATATTCTACCTCTCTAACTCAATACCTACCTACTACTACTTTAAAGAGTTTTATAGCTTACGTCTACATAATATAAAAATAGGTTCAAAATTCTGCTTTTGATCCGATGATACCACTAAACTAAGATATTTTCCACCAATATTGCTTTGGCCCTAAGCATAAGATATTTTTATCCAAGATACGTTTTGCAAACATTGATGATGTTTACGAAAATTATGTTGCATTCTACAAACAAGTATAACCGTACCTAGTTAGCGCCCGTTCATCGGAAACGTGAAGTGGAGCGGGATTCTTCCGGACGATCGACTGCACACTCCATCTATATACGGAAATCCTATTTTTATGTAGGCATCTATCATCAATTGCCAACAAAAAATAAAGGTCCATTTTAAATACCTGAATTATTATTCGAAATAGGTACCCTTTGGTAGGTATAATAATTAATAAATAAGTAGGTATCTATCATACTATCACATACTGATTTTGTTAGTAAGTGAGATCGTACTAAATCACGAGATGGACCATTTTATTTCATCTGAATCTATTTGACCTACCTACGTTTATGACATTTAGTTTATTTCATTACCTACTAGACATACATAGATTATAATAATCATTAATTTGACTATTCCTTATCTGACATTAATATGCGACAGTTTCACCAAATTGAAAACTTAATTACCTTTTTATTTTACTATTTACTCTTTTCTTATAAATGTTTATCCAATATTTATCTAAAACCTGACATTCTAATTAATGATTAGCCATCAATGTAACAAAAGCAAATCTAAAATGATTGTCGCGCCTTGACAGGGTTTTTATGCATGTACCTAAGACCTACTAACAATAGGTACCTGCACATAAAATCACAATAAATGATATAAATAAGAATACCTACTTATTCATGCTATTGGATTATAAGAATCCTAAAGCAACTGAAGCAAACATTTTCCACCCAACCCCAGACCAGCCGTGTACTCTTTACATAACGATACCGTAAGTTTACGTTATACTATTTGGTAGGTAAGGTACCCATATTAATTTACAATTTACTTTGCAATTCGCTAAAAGAATCGTTGAAGTGGACATTATGTTCATAATAACATTTTTTCATGAGCAGTTCCTTCAGTTTGATATCGAACATGTTATTTTTTTCGAGACATTTTACGTTTTCTGGGATTTTATTTATTATATTTTGGTGGATTTTTAGGTACACTAGCCGCTACCCGCGGACTTTCAAGTGGCCTATGTTTTCGTTTCCGAGATATTGTTTACCTCTAGCCAACTTTAATTAAAATTCATCAACCATGGTCGTGATAATTGAGTTTGTCGTATAAAACTATAAACCGACTTCAATTATATCAGCTGCTCCCAGTACTCCTACCGAGTTATATGATTTTATCATGGATGGGACCACAAGGGCAGCCAGCTTTCAAATAAAAAAACAATCATCAATATTGGATAACCTTGTCAAAAGTTCAGAGGTAACAGACATAAAATAATGATAATTATTAATACAGGTGAATTAAGAACCTCTTCCTTTTTTGAAGTCGGTCAAAAATATTCATAAGTGAAAACAACAGGCGGTAACAGGCCGACAGATAGGGTTACTTTCGAATATAACAATTAATAAATAAGTAAGCATATTTTCAGTTATAGCTCGGCACTACGCAGTTATAGCGGATAACTAAAAATGCAAAAAAATACCTTCAGGTAGGTGAACGTGTGTGTTTTTAGAGGTGAAAGCTGGGTTACGAGCTTTTTTATCTATACAACTCTAGTGTGTCGTTACTCTGTTTTCCTACCCAGTCATGTTTTTTCAGCCATGACTCGATGTTATTGTGCAACTATCAAAGCTTTTACTTCGTTTAAATCCGATCCAATCACGATAACAGTGTTAAACTGAATTGTATATCTATTTGATATTTTAGCACATAGGATACAAATATTATATTATATAAGATTTATATCTAGCAGCGCCTCGCGGTTTTACCCGCGTAGTTCCCGTTCCCGTGGGAATTCTGGGATAAAATAAAGCCTAGGTCCCTCCCTGAAAAGTTTTTTTTTTTTAAATCGTGGTTTAGATTTAATAAAGATTTTTCGAGCTTATTCAATACAAACAAACAAACAGTTAAATATTTCCTCTTTATAATATCGCTTTATAGATCATTGATTAATTTATAAATTAATTAACTTTTTAATTAATCAATGGTATAGATAGATATCTTTATTATTGCTGCTCCATTATATTAAAACATCCGTTCCATGTTACATCGCCGGATTTTAATTTGGTTTTCACGAGGAAGGTTATTAATTAATATGTCCTTTTATTTAGCTGAAATAATAACGATGCTGCCTGCTTCTAGTCCAAAAGCTTTGGGCTCTAATCGGAACTAGAGTCCGCGCCACGACTCAAGTCTTGCGGCAAAAGAGGTACAACTACATAATTCCGATCACGATGGTGAAATAATGGATACCTACGTACGATTTTGACCTGTAAAATGTCGACCTTTTAGACCGAGAAGAGCATAATTATTGTCAATAAAAACGAAATACTTGTTTTATTTACTATAGTTCAGCGATAGCAGCGCCGCGTCTATAGGACTTGAGTGGTGGCGCGGAATCTATTTAGAATTATCGCACAGAATGTTAATCACCTTTATAAATGACTTGTAAGTAATTAATCTTCGGAAACCAATTCGGAATTGCTGCTTTATAGTGTTCTTTGTCTTGTGATGTAGAAAATAATAAATGACTTAAAATCATTCTTGTCGCTTGTGTTTTCTTGGAACTTTTTTGCAACATTTATACCTTCTGATGTGAATTTATCATTATTGTGTAGACACTAGCTTTACATAGGTTAATAATGGAGATACCTAATCAATTAATTGGTAAAACGTATTAATAAAATTATACTTTTTAATAAAATTCAAGAACTTCACATCACACTAATATTATAAAGGCGAAAGTTTGTATCGATGTATGGATGTATGGATGGATGGATGGATGGATGGATGGATGGATGGATGTTTGTTACTTCTTCACGCCCAAACTACTGGACGGATTTGGCTGAAATTTTGCTTACAGGTAATTCTAATCCTGGAATAAAACATAGGCTACTTTTTATCGCCAATGAAAATGGAAACATTAAAAGGCGATGAAAATCGCCTTTTAATGTTTCCATAGGCGTGCGAACGCGTGCGAAGCCGCGGGGCACAGCTAGTAATTATTTTTTATTTATAAAATAAACTTAGAAATAAACAATTAATATGTAGTTAAAGTACAAAAATTATATATTTAAAATATAAATCTAATATCCACGCAAATTCATCAACATGTAGAACGCCTTCTCAACCTCTTATATTTATATCCGGTGTTTTGGGTATTTCTAAGTATTATACAAAATATCTATCTATGTTATGTATTGTAATAAGTATATCTGTCATCTAGCTAGTACTCATAACACAAGCTGCTTAGCTTCTTCTGCTTAGTTTGGGGCTAGGTGATGCTGTGTTATTTATTTAGTATAAAAGCGACGAGTAGTTTCGTCTTGCCTATTATTTCCACCCATTAGGGGTCCAGGTCCAGACGACACTACGAAAAATGACTAGCGTTGTTTTGCCAATTGTGGAACATAGCTAAGGAATAATAATATAAAGGTACCTTATATTATTATTCCTTAGCTATGTTCCTTCATATACATACAGGGTAAGGTCGTGTCGGTCCGCTGTCCCATCCGATTATGAGTAATGAAATAGAGAGTGTACCTGTGATTACGCGCACACTTGTTCACTATAAGTATAACGTCACGTAGCATGTCCCTGTTGAGACTGGTCGCTTTTGCGCATAAGTGAAAACGTAAAAACAACCTATCCAACCTAAAACAACCTAACCAACCCAACCTAACGCCCTTCCTATAAATGAAATGAAATGAAATTTTTATTCAACTTTACAAACTTACTTACATCTAATAACGTATAACTATAACTAAAAATAACTAGTAGCATATGTCCGTTCCCGGGATACCGTTTACCTCCCTGCCAAATTTCATCAAGATTCGTTCAGCCGGGAACAGGATAAAAAGTATTCTATGTCCCTCTCCTGGTTCTAAGCTACCTCTCCGCTAATTTTCAGCCAAATCGGGTCAGCCGTTCTTTAGTTATAAATAGTGTAACTAACACGACTTTCTTTTATCAATATAGGTACCTATTTGTATTTTGGTAGACAACTGTTTCACTTACCTCGTAGATTAATGGCCCCGCTCAAACACTATATAAAAAAATATTTACAAAATAAATCATGACAAAAGCCAGTGTTGCCATAAAATCGGATTATAAAGTGGGTAAATGACCGTTATTCTAGAGGAGCCGGTGGTGCCGCGTGTCAGGCTGTGGGGTGATGCATGAGGCAATATGGCTGTTTATGAAAAGGGGGTGTAGTCAGGTAAGGGGCTGTCGATTCACCTGTGTCTTAGATCATCAAACATCTCGAAACAAGCCATAGTTTCAGTAATGAGGCGAAAAATGTAGTCAGGTAAGGGGCTATCGATTAACCTGTGTCTTAGATCATCAAACATTTAAAAACAAGCCATGGTTGCAGTAATGAGGCGAAAAAGGTTTTTTTTTTTAAAACGGTTTCAGGAATTTCTGATTACAGGATATGCAGCTAAACTCGAGCTTTTGACCATAAAGTTGACGCGAAAATAACAAGTGGGTAAACCGTGTTTATTAAAACATTACCTACTTCACATAACACATGTCAATTGAAAGACATCCACTGCTGCTGAACATATTATGCCCAATTCCCAAAAAATCTATCTTTTGGCCTTCTTCTTACACGTGAAATGCCACAATACTTGCCATAAAGGCAAGCGAAAACAGATTTCAGATTTAGAAAATGTGAAATCCACATGATCTTTAAAAATGTATCAGTGATCATTGTATAGAGAAAAGATATATTAGAGATAAGTGCTTTATGACCCCTTCAGGTCCATTTTGTTTGCTTATAATTAATTTTGTTTTAAAAACCTGCACCTCCACCAGCTTAATTTTTATAGTTTTTCATTAATTTTCATGGATCCTATTGTCAGAACTAAACCAAATTAAAATGGGACGGGAAGCCCCAACTTTCATATAAAAAAATGCAGTCGAATTGAGAACCTCCTCCTTTTTTTGAAATCGGGTAAAAAAAACCTTGGTTGGTTACGCAATGAACGTTAAGTCCACAATTGTTAAAAATTGGCGGCGTAGTTTCATCGCCCCCATTGCCCTGTGAACTTCCTCTTTTTTGAGAACGTCATACTTTTTTTGCTCTATGCTTTGACGATCCTTTGAATTTCATTTGTTTCTATCTTCTGAACATAATAATGGATATAGTTATGGTGAGTGTGCTCTTTTTCCCGCACTGAGACTCTGGATGGCCCACATACATTCGTACATTCTGAACATAAAAACTGTATGTATTAAGAAGCGTGGCCCCCTGATTACGGTCCTGTAAAGTCCTGAATCGCATGAGCATGTAAAATACGCGCACTGTTTCAGAACCTATTGGACATGATTTACAGTGCAGCACGTTGTTTGGGGAACCACACGATATGAATTATTAAAAAAAACTCTCGTTCTCTATAGTTTTTTAAATTATTTTATGAATTATGATTCTTATTTTAGCAAAAGATATATTTAAATTTACAACAATAGAGAGAGCATAACGAGATGAGAAACGGAATTTTTCGGTACAAAAAAATTGAGTATTCCCGGAATCACGAAAGAGCCTACCAAATTTTTGCAAACAATAAACAGACAAGTACCTAACAAAGGATGATTTACAATAATCTTCAACGAGATAAGATATAGCAACGTTTATTCAAGTCAGTTAGAAAAAGAGCATCACTTTAGACTTTATTATCGTGGATGTAGAGTTGAAAGTAAAAAAGTCTTTGATGTACAAAACTCGTACAATAAATATTAGGTCCTTACATATGAAATTGGCGTTTTTCGTACTGGCCACTTTAATCACAAATTTCTCCTCTTTGGTAAGGAATTCCAAATTCAAATTTGTACAGCTATAGACTCATGTATTTGTGCTTCGATGATCGTCATTCATTTGTTTTTTTTCTTCTGTTTTTTTCTGTTTGCGTCACTCATTTTACAAAATGGAAAACTTAAAATATCGCATTATTTACGAGTACGAGTTCCGCCGTGGCACTAGTGCTGCGGAAACAACTCGAAGGGTGAATGATGTGTATGGCGGTCGTGTTGCAGAAGAAAACACAGTTCGTTTTTGGTTCCAACGTTTTCGTTCTGGAAATTTCGACCTGCAGAACAAGCCCCGTGGACGGCCTGAGACTCAAGTTGATAATGAAGAGTTGAAGGCTATTGTGGAAGCGGATCCATCGCAAACCACGTCCGAGTTAGCTGCAGGCTGCGATGTTAGTGATAAAACTGTTTTAATTCACTTGAAGCAAATTGGGAAGATTAAAAAGCTTGAAAGGTGGGTACCTCACGAAGCAAACCAGCAAACGCGCGTCGACTGCTGCGTTACATTACTAAACCGGCACAATAATGAAGGTATTTTAAACCGAATCATTACCTGTGATGAAAAATGGGTTCTTTACGATAATCGGAAGCGCTCAGCGCAATGGTTGGATCCTGGCCAGCCAGCCAAATCCTGCCCCAAGCGAAAATTAACCCCAAAAAAGTTACTTGTAAGCGTTTGGTGGACTAGTGCCGGTATTGTTCATTACAGTTTTCTCAAATCTGGCAAGACTATTACGGCTGATGTCTATTGTCAGCAATTGCAAACCATGATGGAAAAGCTAGCGGCTAAACAACCTAGGCTGGTCAATCGCTCCACGCCACTGCTGCTTCACGACAACGCTAGACCACACACTGCGCAACAGACGGCTACTAAATTAGAAGAGCTTCAATTGGAAAGTCTAAGACATCCTCCGTACTCCCCGGACCTTGCTCCAACAGATTACCATTTTTTTCGAAATTTGGATAACTTCTTGCAAGGGAAAAAATTCAACTCCGATGGGGCAGTCCAAATCGCCTTCAAAGATTTTATTGATTCCCGTCCGACTAGTTTTTTTAGTAAAGGGATCAATGAACTACCTATAAGATGGCAAAAGTGCATAGAAAATAATGGTTCATACTTTGATTAATTAAATATATTTTATTAAAAAATATTCGACTTTTTGTTCCTCCCATACAAAACGCCAATTTCATATGTAAGGACCTAATATATGGAATAGCTAAAAGAATAGCTACAGAGTCAGCGTTTGCGTACAGCGAAACGAGGACCCTATTTTCATAATAAATTATCGTCTTTATTGACAAAATTTAGGAAACTTAGGGTCTTTTTATTTTCACTGTTTCCGCAAAAAATAAAATATTTTTACCATCCAGCGTCCTACACTACGTTTGTTGCGTCGCGTTGAGTCAGTTCTTCACGAGATATGACCGGCCCACTGCACCAATTCAGCTTGCAAATTCTTTGAGCTATGTAGATAAATTTTGTTCTCTGTCGGATGTATTTATTACGAATCCTATCCTTCAGAGCAACTTCGAGGATAGCTCTTTCCATAGCTTGCTGTGCGACGTTTTACTAGTGAACCAGCCCTACCGTGAGTGTCCACGTCTCAGCTGCGTAGGTCAGAACGGGTAGGACGCACTGATTGAAAACTTTCGTTGTCAAGCATTGCGGTATGGAGACTTGATGTAGTTTGTTTAAAATGCTTCCCAGTCTAGATAGATCTTCATCCAGGTATTTGCCTGCTTTCATCAAAAATAACAATACTCTCGCCTCTCAAAATGGCGACAACCGTTACCCAAACATTTCACCATCAAACCCAAAATAAATGCCAACGGATATCAGAATCAGGTTGACATATGGACATTACACCCATGCTCTTCCGTATGATATTGGCCCATAATGTAGCCTGTAAACGATGCCAGTGGATTCTGTTGAAACGATGTCATTTGTTATCCACTGGGTATTGAATCCATTTGTCGCTGTTAAATGAAACAGTGTGCTGCATAATTTGCCTTGTTTGCACCCTTCATCTATTATATTTAAGCACCTACTCATATGATGGCAGATGTTAGCACACAGTAGGTACGTTTACTGCTATGTATAGCTGCCCCTTTGCAAAGATCCTTAGATGGATCTTTTTGCACTAAGTCTACCCTGATTAGCACTTATTACACCCAGGTGATTTACTCCAGGTGAATTAAGGCTACGGGCCGGATTTTCAGACACTCGTTATTTCATAAAAATTTATTATCCTTGTCGTTGGTCGATTACGTCTCACACTGACGCGTACGGTCTGAAAAAAATTTTTACCTATTCCATTTTACTTTGCATTTATTGTTTTTAACATTAGGAATATTATGCATAAGTAAATTAAAAATAATCAAAAAAGTGAGGTCCTATCTTAGCACACAAACACATCGTAGATAAAGGGTCCTAAAAGATCTACGCGTATCAATGGATCTTTGGTTATAAAAATCCACTTTGCAAAAGATTATGATTAAAGTGGATATAAAGGTCCATCCATATAGATATACAAAAGGATCTTTGCAATCGATTTCAGTAGATTTAGGTATAGCAGCCATGCACTGCTGAATAAAGGACAGAATCGATGACGCGGGCCCCCACAAATAGCGACGATCGCTCAATGTACCAACAACCGACTCAGCTCTTATAAACATTTTGATTGAAGGAAACGTCTATCTCCAAGGCCCTCACTTCTGGGCATAAATTACTACACATCCTCCAAATTTCCGTAAGAATGTAAACAAAAAAAGACAGAGTGTAAACCTGTTGAAACGTCGGGAAAAATAGGTAAATAAACGCGATAAATACCCGTGAATATTTATAATAATGTGTTCTGATCGCGTAAGTTTAAAAAACTTTATCTCTATCATTGAGAGGGAGATATGTCTACTAGGCAGTTGAGAAAAATAACTGTTTATTACTACCACAAAAATAATCTGGAACGATCCTTAGCCATACTCAAGAAATTAAGTGAGACCACACGTTGGTACAACATTTACCTCGTCACATATACCGCGCCAAATGTAGCGACCGACCAAACTGCACCCGCTTCAAGTGTGTCCTTGGTGTGATAGATTTGAATGTCACTTCGCTTTCACATTTACGTTGTAGACAGATATAGAACGTGTTATCAACAAGCCATGGAGCGATACACATCAGAAGATGAAGCACCACCACCAACTTTGGGGTTTTTTGAAATTTTGCGTTTTCCACAGCAAATCACGAACTTAGCATCTATCAGTCATCTCGCTCCAAATGGGTGATTTGTTCTTTATTGTTAGCTTTCAATACTTGCAAGGTTCGTGGTTTGTAGAGGTAAATGCTAGATTTCAAAAAGCCTCATAGAAAGAAGTCGGCTGCCGTTAGGTTTAGCAATCTGTTCACAGTATCATTATTACTTTTGCGCGACCCGTTACAAAGTGTAAGTCCGTCATCATAATCATCAGCCTTTATTAGACCACTGCTGGACATAGGCCTCCCCACATGAGCGCCATATCGTCTTCAGCTTGACGCATCCAGCATATATCTGCAGTCTTTAGCAGATCGTCATCTCACCTGGCCGGAGGGCGTTTTATACTACGTTTGCCGAGTCGCGGACCACTGTCGTGTGTATGTCTGGTATGCAGCCTCACTAATTTTCACACACCGATCCGAAACTAGTTGTATTGTAGGTAGTATTTGTTTTCTGGGAATGATTCTTATTAGTCTATAATATTAGATAGTATTTCGTCCAATTTTAAACCACACTCAATTAGCAAGCAAATCAACGGATATTAAATCCTACTTTATATGCATGTGGTCTACACAAAACATATCTACCAATATTCATCAATATTAATTTTGGAGATTGATTGTTTTACTTCAAAGGGGCAATTTAACGATTTTGGGAATGAATGCTGTGACAAATTGATCTAAAATCTAATTTTGAACAAACTGTACCTATTGCTTCATGTTAATAATTCCATTTATTGTAACAATATTTAAAAAAAAAATACAATAATAATAACTTTGCATTAAGGTCCTGAATATGTCAAAGTCCTATGTATGTGAATGAATTGTTTTGTACAGACAGAAAACTGACAAAAATGGCCTATTCTATTCATTGAAACGTCGTCGATTCGGCATTATCCATTTTTTTCGATGGAATTGTGTTCATTGGTATCGTCCATCAAAGCTTTTGAAGCTGTATTCAAAACAAGTACTGGACGGTTGGCAATAACGTAATAACGAATATCGCAATAACGAACACTGACTCATACAACAACAGTGTTCGTTAAAACGACCGTATTCAATGAGCAAGTCAAAGATTTAAATCGTTATCTAAACGCCCTTACGCCAAAAGCACCGGTGAAAAACTTCAGCATTGTCTTTAAAAATAATAAAACCGGCCAAGAGCGAGTCGGACTCTCCGATGTCCCGTTTTGGTATGGAACCCTAAAAACCAGCATCTCCTACAAATTACTAAATTGAGGAATCTAATCACAGAATTCTTAATAATTTATTTAAAATTCTGTGAATCTAATCAATTCCATGCGGAAAGTACTTTTGACCTAGATTGGCTCGGCTCATACAGAACTACAAACAGATTTCAATCAAAACGCGAATAGTCATAGGTAGCTGATAACAGCAAATCCGTAGCTATTGTTTAGGTTTTCAGTGCACTAAAATAGAATTGTGTGGTAGGCGATGTCTTTTTTGAATTTTACCGTGTGGAGGATCAATAACAAGAGTTTTCTGCTCTGCTTTAAAAATTTTACTCCTCTAATTAAACGAGGAAACCTAAAAAAATATAATTCGAAAATCACCTATAAACCTAAAAAATATTATTCGAAAGCTCCATGTAAATTAAAAGGTTATTCAAGTTTTTCGGGGGATTTGTCGAGGAAACAGAAATGACCCAAATTAAATAAGCAACTAATATATATTATATATATTATATGTATAAATAGTTTTATTCAAAACTAGCTGTGCGCCGCGGTTTCGCACGCGGTGTTCGTTAAAAACGTTTATAGGCAATTATTAGCGGGCAATTATTAGAATTTTTCTCGCCGTAAAAACCATCCTTAAATTTCAACGAACATTTAAAAAAAGAATTGGCCAAATTGGTCCAGGCGTTATTGAGTTATGCGCTTACCAACATTATAACAGATAATTTAGGATTAGTCAGATAACAAAGAAATTCATCTTAAATTCTAATTGTATTAAATATTTAGTGTGCCTGAACTAGGTAAAATCATGTTTTTCAGGTCAAAATGTGCTAAAAAGATATATCTTAACCAGATAGAACTTACTTATTATACAAGGCAATTGTGCGTACCTTAAAATAATTACTAATGCTACCTACACTGAACTTTACGTTTACTATAATATACCTAGAATTTATCCATTTTGAATGAAGCATGTTAGTAAACAAAGTACGACACAAATAACAAAATCTCACTTGCTTGGCGTCGAGTTTCAGATATAATTGTAAGCAATTTTTATTGAAGGGAGGATCTAAAATCGACAAGTAATGTAAATTACGTATAAAAGGACGCGCCAACAAAGTGAATTTTAGGTTAAGTATGGGCGGTTTGTTTACGTTTATGCTCCATTCAAAATGGATACGATATAGGTGGGTGGACCTAATTTTCAAAACCAGCAATGTATTGTGGAAATGTTCATCAATGGGCAAAACGACGCAAGTCATTTTTCGTATTATCGTTTGGACCTATAATGGGCGGAAATAATGGACGAAAAGAAACTACTCCCTAATTTTGAGACTTTTGAGAAGCTAGTTGAGTTAATAAATCATACTAAAAATTGTGTATCATTTGTAAGCAAAAAGCCTACTTTTTCGCTTTAAAAAAGTCTTGTTGGTCTTGGTAGGATTCTACCAAGCAAGCTGACTTTTTTATAATGGTATTACTTTATAAAAGTAATAAACTGGTTTATACATATTATGTATAATAATTCAGTACCTAGAACACATTCATTTTTAGAATGGTTTATCTCTACCTCATTTCCCTTTTTTACTTAGATCGATGGCAACTACTTATATATTTACATCTATGACAGGTGATTGGAAGCAATTTGCAGCGTTCAATCTTATGTCGAAGCTCTCAAAGTAGTAAAATATAATTTTCAAAAACGGATGAGGCCGCTGAAGCATGCCGTAAGTTGTTGATTTCCCTAGAGATTCCGTAACTTTGTGCTTTATTCAGCCCTGTTGCTTGTTTTAGAAATACGTTTTGCCTACGGCCTGAAAATTAAACCCTCAGTGAAATGAGTTAAGCATTATGTGCATCAACATAAGTTTCAAATTAGCTTGTGCGCAAGTCAGACAGGGACCAATTTACGTGCGGGTATCTAGGTTCACCAAAACTTTTTGAAAGGTGTGTTTTATACCTTTGAAAGTTGTTTGGGAAGGTTGGAAGGGTTTGATTAGGTGCTCTAACTTTGTGAGTGTTGACGAAATTATTTTTTTGGCTTGTTTTTATCAACTCAAATAAACTTTTTATAAGTAGGTACTTATCCATAAAAGTTTGTAGGTACCTAGAAGTCATTTGAACGAGTAATTTATTCTCAAGCGGTTATTAATCAGGTACATGCCATTTACTAGTTTCTGCCCGCGGCTTTGTACGCATTAAGTATATCTCAAACGTTTTTGCAAGTCAACATGTAACAATTTTTGTTCTAAGGTTAGGTAGGTACGTTTCAAGTTTATTTATATCCCACGGGAACTGATTTGGAGTATTCCCATATTCCGCACCTTTTTTCTCCGCACCTCAAACTCCGCACCTATTTTATTCCCATTTTCGGCACCCAGAATGAAGTAGTTGCTAGTGATGGGGGTCTTGATATAACTTTGATGTAACTAGCTGTTACTTTTGCAATCAGATCTAGTTTTAAGATCAACATACACAGTTTTAGAACTAGGTACTAGGTAAAAGCACTTACTTAGGTGTTTATTTTTTATGAATAAGCTTTATTAAGGCCCAAGACGCAGATAACCACCTCCAAAACCGCACCGGGTAGCGGGCGGGGCGGCGCGGGGCGGCCGCGCTCCTGTGGGTCGCACCGCCGAGGCTGGGCAGTGAATGCTTTAATCAAGTACATAGTATATACGTGTTTCATTATTTACCTAAAGGTTTATTTTTAACATGTTTTGAGTGAATGTGCGAACTAAGGAATTTCTTTTGTTCATACAAATTTCAGATATTTATTGCGCACCCCCTAGGGGTAGTTTTGTATAAATACATAATACGTGTGTATCATTCATTATGTATTTTATACTTAATTTATATTCGTTTTGAGTGAATCGAACCAAGGAATAATAATTTTAGCTTACCTATGTGTTATTCTGGAACCTATATATAGATTTTTTATATATTTTTTTTACATATGAAGACAAAATATAATTATTTTTATCTGCGAATATCTCAGAAACCTGACGCTTTAGGAGATTATTTTTTAATGCATGTTTTATTTGTTTTACTGTCTTCTATCCGAATATATAAAATTAATTGTGTGCCACGAATTTGAAAAAAAAACAAAGTTTAGGGCCACCTGTCATTTGTCATACAAAAATCTTCAAACCCCTTGATCTAAGTAGAAATTATTGTGACATAATTGTTTACAATTAATGTAATTTTTTTAAGAACGTCTTATTTTCTTTTTTAGAGCTTGTATAAATGTGATATGTTTATAGGTTATCCTTATTGTTTAGCTAATTAAGAAAAAAAAGTATTATAATGTACAAACTAATTATTGTTAATCAGAAACCATTATTGTGAATATACAATGTATATAAGAGAAAGGCCTATCAAAATATTAGAAGGTGATTTGTTTTTGGTATATAAGGTTTAAAAAAATATCTAATTAAGAACTAAGATTGATTAAAATATTATTGTTATCATATCATACAATGTAGGTATCTATGAGAAAGGCCCATCAAAATATAAGAAAGTCATTTGTTTTTCAAAACTCAAAACTCAAAGTGCTTTATTTCCTTTAGATCTTATAGGACTCTTAGACACGTCTCAAAATTCAATATTTTGGTATATAAGGTTAAAGAAAAATAAAAATAAATTTAAGTAAGAACTAAGACTGATTAGAATATTGTTATTAACATACAATGTATCTACGAGAATGGCCCATCAAAATATAAGAATGTGATTTGTTTTTAGTATTTAAGGTTAAAAAAGAATAAAAAAATCTAATTAGGAACTGAGACTGATTAGAATAACATTATTTACATACAATGTATCTACGAGAAAGGTTCATCAAAATATAAGAATGTGATTTGTTTTTAGTATTTAATGTAATATAAGAAAAATAAAAATTATAGTAAAAACTAAGACTGATTAGAATTTGATTGTTTGTTACATTGAATGTATCTACGTGAAATACCTATGAAAATATATAAAGACTGATTTTATGCGGCGTTTGATTTAATTTCATCGACCCCTTGAATTTAACGTTAGTCAGTAAACGTTGATCCTTCTTAGTAATATTAAAAAATTAGATAGGTAGTTGTGGTTCCAGAATAACACATAGGTAAGCTAAAATTATTATTCCTTGGTTCGATTCACTCAAAACGAATATAAATTAAGTATAAAATACATAATGAATGATACACACGTATTATGTATTTATACAAAACTACCCCTAGGGGGTGCGCAATAAATATCTGAAATTTGTATGAACAAAAGAAATTCCTTGGTTCGCACATTCACTCAAAACATGTTAAAATAAACCTTAAGGTAAATAATGAAACACGTATATACTACTTGATTAAAGCATTCACTGCCCAGCCTCGGCGGTGCGACCCACAGGAGCGCGGCCGCCCCGCTCCGCCCCGCCCGCTACCCGGAGCGGTTTTGGAGGTGGTTATCTGCGTCTTGAGCCTTAATAAAGCTTATTCATAAAAAATAAACACCTAAGTAAGTGCTTTTACCTAGTACCTAGTTCTAAAACTGTGTATGTTGATCTTAAATCTAGATCTGATTGCAAAAGTAACAGCTAGTTACATCAAAGTTATATCAAGACCCCCATCACTAGCAACTACTTCATTCTGGGTGCGGAAAATGGGAATAAAATAGGTGCGGAGTTTGAGGTGCGGAGAAAAAAGGTGCGGAATATGGGAATACTCCACTGATTTATGGTATAGAAAGGCCACAATATATCTCGATCTAGATCTAACCAAAAAAAAATCAGCCGTATTCGTTCAGCAGCTTTAGGAGAAGTGAGTAACACTCATACATCCACCCATCCATCCATATTTGCAATCATCTTAGAGTGTTTTTTTAAATGTTGTCATACTAAAGGGCAAAAGCTTTTTTCGAAAATGAGCTGCAGTGCAGTGAAGAACAGCTTACTGTGCCGAAATATTAAAAAAACTAAAATAACACAAAACAAAGTAAATCCATGAGATAAAAACCAATAAGGCGCTTATCAGGGGGAGGCCTGCGTCCAGCAGTGGACCAATCTGTAGGCTGTTGAGGTCGAGGTTAAAGGTAATCTGGTATTTATGATTTCAGTATAAAATACCTTATATATGTCGTGTGGTGCCGGCGGCATAGAATTTGCACCACCCCAATTCTTCCCGTGGGTGTCGTAAGAGGCGACTAAGGGATATCTTCTGCCGCAGAACAAATCTTCCACCAAACTGCGATCCCCAAACCGCATGCCCAGCGTGGGGATTATGGGCACTACCCCACTATGAGTTAAACGCCAATAAGGCGTTTATCAGGGGGAGGCCTGCGTCCAGCAGTGGACCGATACAGGCTGTGGATGTGGATGTGGATAAAATACCTACTTCCTGCCATCTTCTCCTTAATTTACCTTCACAAAATTTATTATCAGCCAGAATCACATACAGCACTGGCTTATGATGCTCTCGCCTTAATAATCGGGTCAGGTCGTGTCCTTAATGAAATGGAATGAGGGTGGATCCGCACTAAAGTGAGGATTATACGTATCTGCAGCGTTGCTTCGCAGTTTGCTGAGGCTTTGGGGATGCGGCTCATTACTTACTCGTAACCTTCATGTTCTATCTTATTGTACAGATGATTTTCAATGAAATATTTGGGTAATTTTTGGTTTTAGCATCTTAAAACGGATGCAGTGGTGCTGGCCAGAGTCAGAGTCAAATCGTTTATTTCTTTATTATGTTAATGTTATTTATTTTTCTAACTGTGTAATTTTTTGTAAAAGGTATATGGACCATGCCGGTCTGAAATAAATGTTTTTTTTTAGACTTACAAAATAAGTACTTATACAAGTCATTTTTTTACTATACATATAAACAGCTTGATAAATAGTTATTAATATCAAATAAGAAATAAGGTGCAATTGACTCTAATTCACTTCAGTTTTTTGTCCACTAGCGGAAGAAGTAAAAAAACAAAATAAATGTCTGACTCCATTTTAGAAAGCTCAATTTTCTTGAGAAACGGGCTTTTTTCAAAAGCGTGTCAGTCAATGGTGTGGTGGGGCAAGTGTGGCCATAGTCATCATTAAATAAATTATTATACAGGGTGTTTAATACATCGTTAGCCTATTTAATTGAACTATTTAGCCGCCAAGCTATTTCATTTGATCCCATCTTTCATATGTTTTCATATGGCAGACGTTGTACCTACCAAACGCCTTGTATAGGTAATAATTTATTTAATGATGTCTATCGCCACACTTGCCCCACCACACTATTGAACGGTCAAATTGTCAAACGGTTGTCATAATCGTAATAGTCATAGCTATGGTATAAACAAAAAAAGATCGTGTTAGTAGGATACCAAAAGGCTTCAATAGCGGTGATTGATACACGATAATGAAGCGATAATATTGTCATAGTGAGGCGATTGTGTTAGTGGAATCAGGCCCCTGGCTAAATTCAGTTCCAGAACTGCGTTTAAATTATTGTAAATAGATATATACATTCCGTCAATCATTGTGACGTGAAGGAATAACAAACATTCGTCAAATCCAAACTTTTACATTAAAACGAGATTCTCGTTGTAAGGAAGTCTACTCGGCGTTTTATATATTATTATTTATGTACCAAAATAAAACCCAAAGCTTTAATTATAGTTCCAGATAAATAAAAATGTTAACCACTCATTCCATACTACAACCCCAACGCAACCAATTACCAACAAAATGGATACTCCAATCCCTGCACAACACGGTTCGATACAACTAAACAGGAATGTCACTTATTTCCATTATTTCCGTTCTCTCGTACTCTCGCACCTGCGTAAACGATTCCAAAGGCTATAAACATTTTAGCGCACTTCCAAAGCTGTGACTACCCAAAAGGGCGATACGTGATATGGTTAACGGTTTACGCAACTGTACGCGGCTGTTACATAGCTGCTAGAAAGCAGTTGGTTTTTACCACAGAGCTTAGTTTCTGTGGTCTTTACAGTTCTGTGGTTTTTTTTCCGAATATATTTTTAGCAACGCTGTGCTCGGCTAGCTCAAAAACTTACTGGTGTCGTCTAAATCATCATTCGTTATGTCTCGTAAACGACGAACATTTTTCGTAGCACAATGTCGTAGCTACAATGACGTAGCTATTATGTGCCGGCACCGTAGAGCTTTCTACGACTACTGCTTCCATCTACAGGGAAGTAGCAGACTACCTGCTGTACCTACAGAATTCTAATTATACTTGGTTGTCCCTCAGGAATAAATTAGTTATTCATTTAGAGATTTGATGAAATTGTTATAAGTCTTTGATATTAAAGAAGTGCTCTGTATTCGACCGATCCGCGAATGATGTATAAGGATTCGATTCCCGCTGCGGGGCAGATGTTTGCATGTTCTGCGGATATCTATTCTATGTATTTTATCTAGAACATTCTTGATACACTTTTGCACTCTAATTTGTCCTGCGCACATGGCTAGTTCTAAGACATTATGATTAGTTGATTACGGATGTAAGCGAGTGAACGAGTCGAGCAGTACTCGAAGGGTACGCGCGTAAGAGATTTTCGACCTATAAGTACCTAGTCGAACTATATAATTTTGATAGGATTAAGGAATTACCTACATCACAATGCATCCTAACATTTTGGGAATTGTAAATAATGAAATCTGAAGTCAGAAGCCAATAACTTTATTTCTTTAGACTTAAGTACCGTACTAAACTATTATAAAAATAAGAAATAAGGTGTTATTGAAATTCTGTTCACTTCAATCTTTTGTCCACTAGTGGAAGAAGTGAACAAGAAACCACTAGCAATTTTACTTAATCTCTTAGGTGTCTAGTACATGTTATTTTTAGAATAAAACATAAAACAAATAATAATAAATAATAGTGGACAATCCACACAGCATTATCCATTATCTATATAACCACAATTTATACATTATCTATCTCTATGAAGAGACAAACATAAAACAATAAAACATTATAATCTTGACTGACAATTTCAATGTCAAAAACCAACTAGCAGTAAAACAATAATTAAATTACTTAACTTTGCAACGAGGGGGGAGCTCCGCTCGGTCCGACTGCTGCTCGATAACTGTCCCTTAGTTTTTTTTTTTTTTTTTTTTTTTTCGAATGGGCTATGATGCTGTTGACCGCAGATGGCCATGACAGCGTTACCGGACTTTTGGCGGGCGCAGATGGCGCCTCGCCGGTAAATTTTAGGTTGGGGCGACACGCACAAGGGCCACCACTTAGGTGCGAGCCTCGGCTTGGGCTGTCGCCAGATGCTATGAGAGGGCATGGAGGTTACGCCTTAGGTGCACGAATGCAACTGTCCCTTAGTCGACCGTTCGACAGCCTTTTATACCAGTGAGCAAACAACACCTGCGCTGCGCCTCAGCTGATCGTTACGTCATCAGCGGTATTCGACAACAAAATCTAACAAAATGTGGTTTTCTGCTTATAATTTCACTTCAAATTATATAGATAGTATTAACTTCGAATGAATACATTACTTTGCAGACAAAACAGTGTAAACAATACAGTTTTATCTGCAAAACAATACAAAAATATAAAACTAAACAATACAACCAAAGGTAGGTTAATGTTTCACAGTATCATTACTTTATTTTATTCAGGAGCATATACACAGCTATACATTATATTTGTATCATATACTATCACGCGCGTCTGGAACCGCACTCGCCCTGAAGATCCAAGAAGCCCTCGTTAAGGGATGAAACGTTGGTGTTCTTCCGCCACAAATAAGGTTCGAAGTCAACCCGCTTACAGCCGTAATGATTTCGTCAAACTACGACAGTTTTTATAATTATAATTAGTATTATTTAACCAGCGTTTATCGCGCTTATTCACCTTTTTTCTGACGGTTCAATAGGTTTACCTACACACTGCCGTGGTCACGGTTTGTCATTCATTCCGTTCTGCAGGGGTATTTTAATTCATTCGATTCGTTTCCAAGCAAAAACATATACGAATTTTATTCCGAGGGAACTGTAGAACGATATTTTGATTTGTTAAAAGTTTCCGATATCGAATCCAACGGCCTTTCCGACGAATTAAAATACTCCTGCAGACATTGATTTATTAAATACGAAGATGAGGTACTGGTTGCTCGAAAGTGGCAACCTCAAATTGTGTAAAATTGTGTTCTCCCACATCAGTCACCGTCTGACCGGCGGCACGGGCGGTCGTGATTCGCGTGAAATATTGTTGTCTCAGTCTCACTTCGGTCCTAGATACGTCTTTCCGTCTTTGTTCTTCTTTGTATCGCACAGGACTGGAAATATAACTGTGAGCGTATGTGTTTGCGTGTAGTTGTAACACATGCCAATTTTTGAGTAAGCGCTGGGAGAACGTAACCTATCTTCCCTTTTTAAATCAATGCCTGCAGATCGGTAAGGCATCATGTCTAAATCGAAAACTCGTCCACAGACGAAAATATGCATCATTGAGGACGGGTAAATCCGAATCTAAAGTCTCTACACCTAAGTTTGAAAATATGTAGTACTTATTTAGTCATTTCGATAAATAATGCAGTGTAAAAGTGGTTTAACATGCCTTTTTAATAAATAGTTATAGAAAATATCCAGCTGTTCCTTGAATACTGTGGTTGTACACTCAGGTTGAGCTCTATATCGAAGCGATGGCAGACCACATTATAGTTAACAGCGCGACAGCCTGGCGCCTATATGAGGAAATTTTTATGATAAAACCACCACGCGGTCCGCATAAAAGTTAACTACTCAGAAAGTGGAGTGAAAATGCGTGGACAGCTAATTTATCCGGTTTGAAAATGACTGTATATTATTTGCAACGTTGTATGAACACGCGATTATTGAAAAGCCTATTTGGAAAAGGATTTTTCGTTTTGTGATCGTGCAAAACCAACTCTTCTAACGCTTGCATGAGATTAGGTTTGCACGAAAACTAATCAGAAACCTTGATTATGTTTTATGAGTACGGGCCTAGACACTTTGTTGAATCGGTTTTAGGTAGGTATAAAGCTATTATGGGTAAGCAATTTGAAGAGATCGCTGGAAGCGTCGATTATACCTTGCTAGCTATAAGAAGACCAATGGCCAAGAGATGTAAGTAGGTGGATAGGTACCTATTGTAAGTAGACCTGTGTGCTTATGGGACAAATAATATAGATATATCTAGGGATCTGTAAGGATAGATTGTAAAGCTACATCTCACGCGAGTAAGATCTTGGGAATAACTCATTGTTTATGTAATTAAAAAGGCAAGATAGGTTACGTTCTCCCAGCGCTTACTCAAAAATTGGCATGTTTACAACTACACACAAGCACTACGCTCACAGTTATATTTCCAGTCCTGTGCAATACAAAGAAGAACAAAGACAGAAAGACGTATCTAAGACCGAAGTGAGACCGAGACAACAATATTTCGCGCGAATCACGACCGCCCGTGCCGCCGGTCCGACGGTGACTGAGGTGGGAGCACACAATTTTACACAATTTGAGGTTGCCACTTTCGAGAAACCAGAACCTCATCTTCCCTTTTTAACAAATCAATGGAATAACCCAAATAAGTACCTAATTTACTTTGAAATCGACGATCTCTCTTTGCTAAGATGTATTCCTATACCTAAACGCTGTTTACAGTTGTTGAGTTTTGGCACTCTAGGCATCAACAACATCTGTGCTAAAACTAGGGGTATCAATGTTTTTCCCTTTAAAATCCAAGTAACTATGTGAAGCAAAACAACTTACTAGAATGAAATATTATGTTTCCAGCTAACAGTTTCCGAATAGGGTTGCATAGTTAGTGCGTCCTATGTCCTATGCATAGCATAACGTGTTCAAAGTACTCACCACGAAGTTATTGGCTAATGCTTCAGTGCCTACGTTTACAAGGATGTGGGCCGATCCGGCCTCTATTACATGCTGAATATATGGATTCGTGGCGTGAGCTTAGGTTACCAACCAGTATCAAGATTGGAGGAGCAAGCATCAGTTTAATTTAAGTAATTGCATTATGTACCTTCGACCATTGTTATATTATAATATAACCGACCAGCTGGTGAATATCTGACGCAGCGCATCAGCACAGCGGGGCAATGCAGCCAGCGTCGGAACGCGATGACTGGTATTGATAAGGATTTGTTTAGTGATACCTATAGATTGTTTTCAAAAGTCTGCAGTTAGCTCAATTGTTTCAATTGTAAACACTAGTTCTGATATTTTTTTAAATAAATCTTGGTTAATACTAAAGTTATTAATCGTCATATCTACCATTAAAAACTCACTTGCAGTGCAGTTATTTCGTGATTTCGCATATGAAATTGTGCCGAAATAGTAGAAAGCTCAAAACTCAAATCATGGTAAATATCCCGTTGTAAATAACTTTAGTAGGTACTAGTTCTAATGTTTAAGAAATCAAATAATATCCCAAATTTTATATATTATAATATTTATAATTCAATAACTTGTAATAATATTTTCAATGGTATTTCTTAATAAACGGAAAACATGCCGTTAGATAGTAAAGCCCGTAAAAATCCCATACTAAGATAAGACGTCACGATCACGTCTCGTTACTAACGTCAAATAGACTCGTCCCCCAAATTTATATTATAATGTCATTGTACAAATAAAATACTATCTGCTTATAAATAATGCATGCAACGCTTAACATTGGACAGCGATTCTCGACCAAAATAAATAGTCCTTTCATAATAAATTAATGAATTTTCACAACTTGACACTTTCATTAATGAGCATTATTGCGTACATACATCAACCAGCATTTGTGTTGCAAACTAATGTTGCAGTCGTAGTAATTTGGTTTTAGGACTGTACTAATTTATTTAATGGAATAAAGTTTTGTCGTTCATTTTCTAGAACGTAGCTACCAGTCAATGTCGAAAGTAATGATACTAACATGAGTAACACACAATACATGCAAAAGAGTGTGCCTTAGGAAATTTACTTCAAAATCGTAAATAAGAATCTGAAAGCCACCTTCATATTTAGGGAAGTGTTACTTCAATCCTTATCTTGATTTTTTTTATGTGATAATTAATGTTCTCATCGAAATAAGAGACATTTTAATGTAACAGTGTTTCTTCTAATTCAAATTCAAATTCTTTTATTTCAGATAAATAAATCCATAGTTTGTTAGTAGGTACAGTTTCTTCTATTAAATGTTAGTGACTGAAGTTATTTATAAAATATAATAAAATTCATATTCAAATTCATTTAAATTAAATATAGAATGTTAATGTTAGTTAACTAATGTTAATTTAAGAAATCATCGTAAAATTTCGGAAATAAAGGCAAAATGTGTGGAAAACCACTGTTTAAAAAAAATATCTGTATAACTATCACTAATCGTAAAAGAACATTATAATAATAATATATATATATATATATATATTATTATTATAATGTTCTTTTACGATTAGTGATAGTTATATAGTTATTTTTTTTAACCAGTGGTTTTCCACACATTTTGCTTTTTATCTCAGAAACAGCACACTTCTTTTCTTCGGTTTCTGTTTTGCTGAGATACCTAGAAGTATTTATTTAGTTATGTGTTTTAATTTTTCGGTTATTTCGGTTCATTAACTTGTAATAAGGTAAAAACAGTTTTGGCGCCTACAAAATTCGGTGCATGTCTCTGCTCTGTTCTTCTCACTCGGGAAAAAACCATATCTGTAGTAACAGTTGTTGTAAAGCATTGAGTCAGTAACCTTTAGCGATAATAATTATCGATAAGTATGCTTACTGTAATTGAGTACAACATCCCACACGTTGTACTAGATTTTTATTAAATTCATCATCATCATCATCATCAGCCTATATTAGTCCACTGCTGGTCATAGGCCTCCCCTAATGAGCGCCATAGCGCCCTGTCTTCAGCTTGACGCATCCATCAACTGCCTGTAGTCTTTCGCAGATCGTCATCCTACCTGCCACGCTGGAGGGCGTCCTACACTACGTTTGCCGAGTCGCAGTCTCCACTCAAGAACTCGTTTACACCAGCGGTTATCGGTTCTTCGCGAGATATGGCCGGCCCACTGCCACTTCAGTTTGCTAATTCTTTGAGCTATGTCGATAACTTTGGTTCTCTGTCGGATGTTCGTTGCGAATCCTATCCTTCAGAGAGACTCCGAGCATAGCTCTTTCCATAGATCGCTGAACGACTTTAAACTGGTGTTAAATTCATAGTAAGTAATAATAATAATGTCCTCCTAGCTAAGTTTCGATCACGGCGGCTAGTCTCATCGGTGACTAGCCAGATGCGCAGGACATAATTATTATAGTGCACAAGTGTGCGCGCACACACAGGTGCACTCTCTATTCCCTTACTCTCATAATCAGATGGGACGACAGATCGACGCGACCGGGGAGAGGTCAGGCGCAGAACCGATGGCTTATCGTGCTTTCCGATGCACGGGGGTGTATGTAACACCACCAACTTCCTGACTCCGGGCAGTGACTGTGAATTTTTTCAGCTAGAAAAACCACAATAACAATTATTGGCCCGACCCGGGATTCAAACCCATGACCTCATAACCAACGGTTGAACAAGCTGACCGCTAAACCAACGAGGCAGTCAATAATTATGGTACGTAACCTGATATCTATGTATGTACGTAACTGTAAAGAGTTTAAAATATACCTAGTTGTTGGTTCTCTATACTTATATTGTAAAAAGGAAAGATTTGATTGTTTGGTTGTTTGTATTGAATAGGCTCCCGAACTACAAGAACGACTAAAAAACATTTTTTGCAAAGGCTTTATTTTATACCAAAATTCCCACGGGACCGGGAACTACGCGGGCGAAACCGCGTTGCTAGTGTTTAATATATAAACAACGCGGCTTGAGTTGAACTTTTTTATGTTGACCGTATGCATAAATAAAACAATATTTTCTGCTTTATAAAATAATAAAAAGAATATCAAATATCAAAGAGCTATATTTCCTTCAGACCGTACAAGATCGTACTCTGAGCCCCGTATTATGAGCTTGCTCAGTCATTCATCTATGCCTGAGCAACGCTTTTTTAAGTTATAAATGTCACTCAAGCATAGCTCTATGATTGAGCAAGCTTTCAGGGGCCTTAGACACGTTACAAAATTCAAATTTCAAGGGTAAAACTAAGAAATAAAGTGAGTATTTTAATTTTTTGTTAACTTCAATCTTTTTAAGGCTAAGTAAAATAGCGAACCTTGTTAGGTTGTTAGTTTTCGAGTTGGAGCAAAATTCGTCCATAATAAATACATAATGTAATTAGAACGACAAGATTTAAATTTAATGTACGGAAACAGAATCTCTTCTAAAGTGTTAGGACCAAAGTGATATTCATTATTCAAAAAAATGATAAGTAAAAAAATAATAATGGGCAAATAAAATAACGTTGAAATGTTACTTAGAACCGCGAAATAGAATTTAAACTCAAAGTTCAAAAACAGAACGTCTTCTAAAATGCATAACTATTTGAGGATACAGGCGACTGGGCCCATATATAACTAAGACCGCGGTCCCAGTTACCTGATCACATTTTTGAATCGGTCGACTGGGACCATATACCTAATTTGCTTTAATGTACAGTTAACAGAAAAAGCAAGTTACATAACTCAGGATTTATTTTATGTAATATTACAGTGAAGTATTTTTTATATTTTTATATCTTACCACGATAACAAAAAAATGCCCCTGGTACAGCCAGGTGAACTAAGGTAGACCATGGAAATAATTTTTCCCCTTGGAATACTCAGTTATCTTTGAAGTGGACCTCAAAGAAAAAAACATGCCCCTGGTATAGCTAGGTGTCACATTTTTACTATATAAACAGCTTGATAAATAGTAATTACTATTTATGGACCGAATAAACGCCTAGAGTCTGTTCAAAAAGGGAAGAGTCGTAGCGTTTGGGTGAACTAACACTTTTAGTCGTACTGCAATGACAGAGCAGTTTGTCAACGAAACGAAAGTTGTCAAATTGGCACACGAGCACTTCCCACGACTCTTCTCTTTTTGAACAGACTCTAGCAAGATTACCTCCGTTTGTTTCCTCCTTGGTTTCTCAGCTCCTGAACTCAAGGATGAAGATCTGACAGTTTGACACTAGTTAGTTTATAGTAAAACGGGTACTCGACCGAGACTCGACCGCTCGTATCAAGGAGGATTTACAAGATGCCAACCCTGGGCCGGATAAGCTACGCCTGTAACAAGAGAAAGGTTCCTCCTTAGATGGACTTAATGGAGTAGCAAAATCATTACGTAAAGTCGTTTAAAGTATTTCGTAGGGTTTCTTAGGTCTTCAAGATTGTCAGTCTAATAAAATTAATTTTAATAGCAATTAAGCTAACAGCCTTAGCAAACCCTTAAGCGACCCGTAAAGTTATGTCAATAAAATCCTTAGATCCGTAAAGCAGGCACTTGGCATTCTCAAGATGTAATAAAACAGACATTCATGCGATAACACCCGAAATAATACATTGAAAAGCTTCGTAAAGTACAGACTGTTAATAGCTTGCGAAGTGAACTTTATTGCTGTTACCATAAAGACGTGTTTGTACGGCATTGTGATTTAGAAGCAAGCTTCCGAAGGAATCCTAAATGTGTAGCCCGGGGCGTACGTTGCGATGCGTTTGGTGAAAAGCTTTTGGTATCGATAACGTTGAATGTCTGTCTGGCTACCAGTCAGAAATATTTTGAAAAATATTATATTATCTGGTTATTATTATTATGCATGAAATTATAAGGACAGCTGTGTGGTGCTTTCTTAGCATTTGCACAATTCCAACTCATTCCGGTATCGTAAGAGGAGACTAAGGAATATATCCACCGGGGGGCAGGCAGCAGCGCCCCCTGCAGAACAATTCTACCATCAAACTGCGATCCCAACCTGCATGGCCAGCGTAGGGATTACCCCCGATGAGATAAACGCCAATGAAGCGCTTATCAGGGGGAGGCCTGCATCCAACAGTGGAATAATACAAGCTGTTGAGGCTGTTGACCTGTCTTTACATGACAGGGGATGATTTTTAACCAGTTTTGATTTAACGCGTGTTCCTTCCATTGGGCCACATCTACACTTATTTATAAAATGTACAAGTGCAACGAGATGATGGAGAAACGCTTGACCAACCTCAAACTCAACAGCCTATATTGGTCTAACGCTTGACCATTACCAATAAACTACAATTAGAAACGGACATTATCCGTAACACGTTTACGTAGCGATTTTAATGTTATAAACCTAACGATTTGTAAGCACAGCTTTTGTGATATTGGTTGGCTTTACTTGGGAATTCTGTTTTAGTTGGGAATTTATATATAATTAAAATATTAATTTATAACAAAGTGCTTGAAAACCGATAGTTATACTTATTATTTAATCTAAACGGATACTGAAATCATAAACTTTAAAGGTTACATACACCTACAATACCGTATATAGCTTTTTTTTATTTATTTTAGAAAACAGTAGTTAGCTAACAGTTAACACCAAATCACTAACTACGCTAAATACAAATATTAGAACCATAATTAATTAAGAATACAGTACACAGACATAATAATACATAATAATAAAACCAAATATTTAACAGGTAAAATAAAATGGAGAAACATTAAGATAAGCAAATAGAAAAAAAAACATATTTTATTTAAAGGTAAGAAAGATATCATATCTTACCTTTAAATAAAATATGTTTTTTTTAAGGCAAAAATATATATTCCTGTAACAGACCATTGAGTAGTTCGAGAGCTCTAGGTGTGGGTGCGTTATTGGCGTGTTTCGTGCGTGCTGGTGGCTGCGCAAATAGCCGGTGAAACCTGCGTCCGGTTCTGCAGTAGTTGTTAGGGACATATAAAGTAACTGTACTCAGTATCACCGGGTTGTCCAGGTCCACTCTGTTACGAAGAAGTAAACAGTAGGTACTGGCTAATTGCAACTTGCGTCACAACTCCAAGTTGTCTAGGCCCACCATACCGGTCACAAATAAATAGGGAAAGAGATACGGGTAGTATCCATACGCCCTTTTGTACAGATACCTTGCAAACTTCCGTTGCAATCTTTCGATCATTAACGTATTCACTGCCCAGCTCTGCAACCGCAACTACACGTGTTGGAGATTGGCACCTGCGTCTTGGGCCATAAAGGTGTTAAAGTGTATTTCACCTTGCGTGGATCCCAGGTGATTGCACTGAACTCAAGTTTGCTGACGAATGCGTTGTACAACATGATTGCTATGCCTTTGTGGTGTCAATCAATGATTTCGTTTTGGTGTGCGGTGTTGCCGATTGGCCATGGCGACCAAATAACATTAAAATTGTCACGGCGACGGTGTGGTTAAACTCACTGAGGTCAGTATAATCAAAAAATAAATTATGATGGGCAATTCACATAGCATCATCTAGCCCCAAGCTAAGCGAAGCTTATGTGGGGGTGGGTTTTAGTGAGTATTACGACCATCCCAGGGCGTCGGGTACCCCTAGACCAGTCTATTCGTAAACAAATTAGTACCTACTTGATATCATAAACTGAGGTGCCTACTTGATATAATACATAGGTTTTTTGCATTTGGCAATTTTGATAATAAGTATAAAGAAAATACCCAGAACACCTGAGTCATAATATCTGCAGATCGTACAAATATTTCAGATAGTTCACTTGTACACTCCCAATGAGTAGATAGAATCGATTATTTTCAAAATAACACGAATCTATTTGGTCCAGAGTAATGAGATTCGTTTCATAACTTATGAACTAAAAGGTGTCAACTTCTCAGTCTATAACTTCTATTTCTAAATTTCCAAAAAGCTTTCGATACCATAGAGCTTTTATACTTACAAGCACTTCTTGGTCTAATGCCAAATGATAATGGGATATTGATGGCGTCTCCCGGTGACCTTTCCACATCCTTTGCGCTCACCTCATTGAAAATAAGCTAACGTGAGGTTAGAAAAGAGTTCACAGCCTTTATGCAAAGATTAAGTAAGGTTAGTATAGTATTTGGACAAGCTAAGAAAGATTAAGTAACTTTTCAGTTTACTACCAATTACTACTAATATATTTAGCTGGATTACCACTCACTGATTGACGTCATTGTTTTTCTTGATGGTGAGATTTGCCCCCCGGACTGCTCACTTTTTAATAGGACACCCATTCATATACATAGGTATCGTATTCAATCAACTCGACAGTGTAGATTACGAATAAGATGTCCATTTCAAAATCCAAGACAGCTGACATTTTTGAATCGCAGTCTCCACTCTTGACTTTCGAGTTTTGATCAAATGGTGGGTGTAGGTTAGGAAAAAGGGGAACACAATACAAGTAGGTAATACACAGCTGCCGCGAGCTGCTTTCCGCTCGCGCACTAATAAAAACAACTTGTCTTTAAATTTATTTTTCAGAGCTCTGGGAGTATTCCAATTGAGGTATGTGTAGGAACCGCAGCTAGCTCTTCCCGGGATGCCGAAAGTCGTGTAATCCAGTCGTGTTAATGAATAGCGTTTGTAATGCATAAAACTTCGTATTTTGGTATGCTATTAATGAGTGCGGTTCAATGGATGCTCCTACGAGTACGTAAGTCACCTAGTCCGCGGCTCGAGTAACCTACTAAGGTCAAACTCGATAATGTTAAACACCTACGTGATTGATTTATCGAACAGAATGCTTCTATTTGTATGTTTGAAGGAACTATGTTAATATCATACATAGTTTGCGACTTGACGTGCTAGTAAGGACTAGGGGTCTAAGGTGCCCACAATAATAAACTTCTAGGAAATATCGATATATACGATATACGTGTTTCGTCCCAAACAATATTAATCACGAAATACTTCTGCTTGATTCCACACTATTCCAAGCTTTAGAATGACAGGTGCTTTACTCAAAATGACCGTTTCAGCAGGATAAAGGGGTTGCTGGGGTCGACATAAATTCCAATGCCAGCATTATTGGGGAGCCCTTAGTTTGACGAAGGTACGAATTGTTGAGGCTATCTGAAAGCAGATCGAACCCGTGGAATTATTGTCTGCCCTATTGTTTACACGCCTACGAAACACTAGACAATAGGCGAAATCGGCACGGCAATTTGTCGTATATTTTGTAGAGGACCTCTTTGATATTGATGATGATTGCCTTTCGAGTAGATCACTTGAAGTATAATTGAAGTTTTCATCGTTGATGTAGGTTGGCATGGGGATTGGGGTTTTTGTTGTGCGTTCACGCTCCGGAAAAACCTATCAGATTTTACTAACAAAAATGAGATTTGTACTTTGTTAGTCCCTGTCCCTGCCCAGCATGAACTGTAACCTACTTGAGTAGAGTTAGAGTATTTTCATGTGATCTTAAACCCTCACTTCAACCAGGATTTCTCATGAAATGCATACAAAATCGAGCCCGCGTGCGTACGTGAATTAAGTTTTTACAATTGGGTACTTCACTTTCTTGGAGTATTATTTGATTTCATAACCTACAAATGTCGACCTGGAAAGTGGAAACTGGAGCCTATAAATGGACATACAAGTCAACTTGAGCCATAATGGTCGCACATGAATAATATTAAAACGTAGGTAAATTACTTCTTGACACGTCTGAGTTCCCTGTAACCTGGCTTAAGCCCAGGCTTTACATTTGGAACACGAGCCTTACAGCTATTCATAATCCCTTGCACCATTTATCACGACTTTCTTAGCTTAAGGAGCTGCTTATCGGTAACATGGCGCTACTAATAAAGGGCTTTTTCAGTGACGCCTTATTTCCGGTTTTTAGGTAGGTATTATTTTTTGTTTTAACCCACCCATCGGAGTTTAATATCTCATCTCACTTTATCTTAAGAAGTCAATGAATACAAAAAATGCATACACAAACCAAGTCAATAATTTTAATAAAACGGAACTCATTTTGTTTTAACCATTCACAAGGATATACGATGATCTCTAAAAATACAATAAAGAAGTGGTGTTTAAGGATTTTGATTATAAAACGTAATATAATTTGAACGCTTATGTTGATACTCTTTACAAAATTACCTTTTAAACAAAACTTAAATCTAAATCGGTTCATCTGTTTCGCATGTACAATGCCATGCAGACACACGTCAATCGAATAACACCTCTCGTTTCGGGTAGGGCTTATAAACCAAACATTGTTTTCAATTGAATCAAGTTTGGAGAGGTGATCGTGATTGTGTTTGGTTAGCCACTAAGCCTAATCTCAATCACAGTGCGCTCAGACCACCAATCAATAAAGTGGTTTTAACAAGACCGTTGATGTTTTTCTTTCAACATAGTTCCTTGACGATCTCTGTGGTGCGGTGGGCGAAGGTCCGCCTGCGACTCAGGAGGTTGCGGGTTCGATTACCGCCTCGGGACAAATGTTTGTGCGATCTTCAGATCTTTTTTCAGGGAGTTCTGTTTGTTTTCTATGTATATAAAAAAATATCTATCTATGGAGTTACAGAGTGTTATATGTATCAGTTATCGAGTACCCATAACACAAACTCTGCTTATCTTGGGGCTGGATAATGGTGTTTGATTATTTGTCCCACATTCATTATTTATTATTTCCTCTACTGGGGTCCTTTATTTATCATGTTAGTAATCAAAGCAAAATAATTAAGATTATGAAGATGATCAGATGATGATACAGAAGATAATCTCTAATTCGAAATTTCACATATTATTTTCCAATCAAATAATTTGCACCTAGCACAAATAGCATCAGCGTACCAGTAGGTTGCTCCATAGACTCATAAAGAAAATTCATCGTTCCTAAATTCTTCTTTATCTTGTAAACGTCGTTTTCATTGGCTTGTAGAGTGATTTAAAAACTTTGGTCATATTATTGAAATAACTTTTAAATATAATAATGGTTCAATAGCTGTACCTATGTAGTTCTTACCTACGTGTCAAAGATTCATAGCTTTGGAAATCTTACTTAGATTAGATATGTAGGTATCTAGCAACCTCCTCCCCGATATTTTATATTATATTTTAATTGCCTAAGGTAAAGAACCTATTTCCAATGTTGCCGTTAATTTTCAAACAATTGGTACCTACCCATAGTCACTTAGTTTATAACAAGTACCCTGCTGTGCCCTGCCCTAGCTAGGTCCATAACTGACACTGTTGAAATTTTTTATAATTATGTACAAAATGATTGCAATTATGGCGCATACACCAGTGAAACGCCCACGCCTATTTTGTATTATTATTGCGTTAACAGGAAGTTTTAAAAATCCATCGTACAGTTTGTGGTATCTATTATAAGTTATTTATTATGAATAGTTTCATTTTATATAGCGCAGAGATACGAAGTAGCGCTTTTTGGCCACCAAACTCTATTTTCACATATCTTCCTAAACTATATAAGATATAACTATTACAGAAGTATAAAAAAATAGCTTATAATAGATACCAACAACTGTACGACGGATTTTTAAAATTTCCTATGTTAAACATATTAATATGATGAAATAGGGTGGAGTTTTGTTTTTCATTTGTTTATTTTTGTTACTCTTTTTGTACCTGTGTCCAACCAAATGTCAAAAATCATAAATGTCTTTGCAATTCTATTCTTGTTCAAAAACTTTAATGACTATTTATAGTGGAGAACACTTCATAGTATACGTAGGTACTCGTAGAATGTTCAATGTCCACAATCGTCCACAATTATAATCCCGAGCATTCTGTTCCGATAATGAGAAAAGTTTTTCTATAAACGCTATTCAAGAAAGTCTGTTTTCCGCGAAACCCGTTCCTGAATAGGTAATTACGCGGCAGGGCTTCCTTTGATGTGTGGAGTGCTCTTCTATTTATTTATTTATTTATTTATTTATTTATTTTAGGGGATCTTTCAGTTCAATATACATTATAGAAGATGTGTAAAGATAGCAAGAGGCTATTAATAAGTTCCCACTTATAGAAACAAAATACAGTTTGTAAAACACTATTACATTAACAAGCTACTTATTCGCATTTACCACAAATAAATTCACTATAAATCTAATTAGTTGTTTAACTATTATTATGAATTTAATAGGAGTAGGTTAGGTTAGGTAGGGCTATTGCTAAGAAAGTTCGATCAAGTACACATTAAGCCTATACGCTGTTTAATAATAAATATTTTTTTGTTTATGGCCAGATTTTACTAATATAACACACACTACCCTTGTACTGTCCCATGATCCTATCTATCCATGGTTGTCTGGTAGAGATCGCTCTTGAGTGATAAGACCGCCAATTGTCGCTTAGTTTTAACTTTTCTTGTTGTTAATAGTTTATTTTAGATTTAAGAGTGCAATAAAGTATTTTCTATTCAATTCTACTTAAATTGCAAAATATAGGCAATAGCGTGTCTTTGGATTTAGTTACGTTCTACAGATCTACAGAACTTTACTGAGGTATATGTATGCTTGCTGTGTGGTGCTGGCTTAGAATTTGCACCACTCCAACTCTTCCCGCGGGTGTCGTAAGAGGCGACTGAGGGATATCCACTGCGGAGCCGGTAGCCAGTGCCCACTGCAGAACATTTATACCGCCAAACTGCGATCGCCAACCCGCATGCCCAGCGTGCGGATTATGGGCATTATCCTCCATGACATATACGCCAATATGGCGCTTATCAGGGGGAGGCCTGGTTCCAGCAGTAAACCAATACAGGCTGTTGAGGTTGAGGTTTATCTATGCGAACACTTATTTAATTTCAGGTACGCATTGAGTTCTGCAAAGGTACGCCTTCCAAGAGCGTGTCGGATCCCATAATGATATTTCACTTTTTATCCGACTTTAAAATAATATAAATGAATGTGTTATACCATTGCGACATCAAGACGGCACTTGGTTACCGCTGTTACCGTTGAACCTATGCTGTTTTGGCGCGCTAATACGAAAGAGACAATGTGTGCTGACGCGAGTTTTAATTATAATGGCTGTCGTGGTATCTTCTGTTCCCTTGTTCTTTTTGATTCACTGATTCACTTTCAATCTTACATCGATGGAGTCAAATAGAACTTAAGATAATTTGTAATTCACTTATTTTTTTATTATTTTTATGTAAGATTTCCAAAGCTAAGGTCTTTCTGTACCCTCCCTAGCAGCCGTACATAATTTTATGTACGGCTGCTAGGCTGCTTTCTGAGATCCTTTGAAAAACGTTTTTCTGAGGGGTTCTTTTATTTGTTTCGTGAAACTTAAAAAATGTGTAACTATTAAGAAATTTAACGTTGTTTTTTTTCGAAAATTTAAATTGTTTGTTTTATGAAAACTTTTACAGATATCAGTTTCTTATTTTGAATCGAAGCGCACAAAATATACCTCAGTAAAAAGAGAGGGTCTACTATATTAAAATTTTGAAGGACTTCCCTAATGTTTAATAACATTAACGGAAACGAATCCTGGTTTTTTTCAACAATATCAAATAATTATCTTTTTTCCGCTCTGCCACGTTTCAATTTACTCTTCTCGGATTAAACCCAAGTTTTCAATTATCGGTCCCATTAAGGAGTAAAGCGGATCACCTTGTTTAGGCAGAATTCTGGTTGAATAAGCATAATCAAACCAAAACTTGTTTCCTTCCATGTTTTAAGGCGCACACACGAGTGAAAGTGGCGTCCTCACCTATATTATCTTATTATTAAAGTTAACAGGAAGTTTTAAAAACCCATCCTTCGGTTTGTGATATCTATTATAAACAATTTTATCATACCTCGGTAACAGTTTATGTTATATACTTTAGTGACAAATAAATATTCGAACTCCATGATGTCAATTTCTAGCTGAATTTCGGCACCTGCGGCGGTCAGTCGTCTCAATAGTTCCATCATGGATCTACAGAGAAATAAAGTTATCGATAGATCCACACCTCCCAAACTGGATCTCATGAGAAATACAAACCAATAGATCAATCATGGATCTAGTAAATGGCTCTAGAAAGATCTATCAAAGGAGGCTTAAGATTCTGCACACATAATCTCAGATCGTTACCATCTCGACGCGAGCTGTGCACCAACTTGTAGATAGATAGATAGATAGATAGACTCTTTATTAGGTACACACACAAACAGCACAGAAAAAGTAACAAAAATAACAGTAACAATATTAAAGGCACACGTATTAAGTAGGTACAGGTAAGCAGGTGAGTGCCTAGTGAACATGAGTTGGTAAAAAGAAGAAAGTGAAAAATAAAACCAAGAGGTATAAAAGGCACCTACCTACTAACAGTGCACTCGCCTTATCAACAGGTAGGTCCACGCGTTTCTGCGCTGACGTGGTGCGCCCAAAAGGCTCAGTCTCAGCTTTATACTGTTTTACACCAGGATAGGCATAAAACAGCTCTGGTTTTGAGACTGCCAGTTGGCAGTTTAGACAACTATATTTATAACTCAAAGTATTGAGTTATAAATATAGTTGCCTATATCTATTTATTACTAACCGGTAGCCTGCTTTCCTTGTAAAACCACTTGGTAGTGCTTCTCAAAGGTTCATCAACTTTTATAGGCGAGTGGAGCTCATCTTAGTAATTATCTTCGTTTCTGATCGCTGTTCTGATTCCCTTTTAATGTGATCCTCTTGTTCCATCCATTTCTGTAAGATATTCAATAGATGCAAATTGTCTCAAAAATTCTGAGAAGTATTTACCTATAAGAAAATGACATGAATTTGTATTTTTCTGTGTGGTAATTTCTAAAAGGCAGTAACAGAGTTGAAGGTATATCAAAATATACAAAATACAGTTGGAACTGTCGATATGATGTAACTATAGGTTAAATTCGTTATTCGAGAAAACTTTCATTTCAGTGGAATTAGAGTTTTCTCGAATGACGAATCCAGGTGACAAGAAATGGTATAATTTTGGACCCTGGACTCTTATTCTGTCACACCTTATACTGATCGGATGGATTGTTCTATGCCCTTACAACTTAGTCATAACTGAGAGATCATCATCATTATCACTTCACACTAATATTATAAATGCGAAATTTGTACCTATACCTTTTCACGCTACACACATAAGGCTAAAAATTTGCATATAGACAGGTAGTTCTAGAATAAATCACAGGATAAGTATATCATACGTAAATCAATTTCCAGCGATGGTAATACAATTTTAAACATTTCCATAGAAACAACTAGTGCAAAGCCGTGAGCAGAAACTAGTATTTAATAAGGGTAATGTAACCACAAGCAAAGGAAAGTTCATATTATTATGATGCCATTTGTAAGGAACGCAAACTCGACAATTTCACCACACAGAGTTAGCTTGTAGACGTAAAGTATACGTTTTACTACGTTACTCACATAAAGAAATGATGTAAATGGACCAGTACCTTTATTTTATTAGGGTTCCAGCTAAATACAATGATGTTATATTTTAGAGAAGTGAAATTCGTCTTCATGTGACAAATATTTATTTGTCAAACCAACTGCATGAATTACGTGACTAGGTTTAATTTATTTAACCCTTTTACTGATCAGCCTAGCCACTCCGTGGGTGAAGAAAGACATCTGGTTCTTGGGCCATGAAAGAGTTTAATCTGTGTGGTATCGGCTACCTATGTGGCTTAGAATTTGCAAAACCCCAACTAATCCTTCGGGTGTCGCAAGAGGCGACAGAGGGATATCCACCAGGGGGTGACCATCAGTGCCTCCTGCAGGACAATTCTTCCACCAAATGGCGGAAATCCCCAATCTGCATGCCCAGCGTCGGAATTATGGACATTACCCCCTTATGAGATAAAAGCCGAAAAAGCGTATGTAAGAGGGAAGCCTGTGTCCAGCAGTGGACGAATAAAGGATATAGCAGTTGAGGTTAAGGTAGAGTTAACATCATTTAACCCCAAGCTAAGCAGAGCGTGTAAACATAACGATTGTATTAAGCTTAGCTTCGGGGTAAATGAATCAGAATGAACAGTAAGAATTAACTATTTATTTGGATCCATGTGATTTTACTTATATTTCAGACTAATTACCCGCTACCACACTCTCACAAGAGTCAAGTGTTAGATCAAACGCGTTCATTGTTTTGTATATGTGATATATTAGTAATTGTATCCGATGATATTAAAAATGGGTGACCACGGGAGACCACCGCTGTATTTTGTCCTAGATAATGCTAAAAACCACAATAGGCTATGAGCATGTGACTTCAAAAAAGCTAATATCTTTTTTACGTATTCTCTCTCTGTTGATATAATATCGACCCGTTAATGCAAGGGCTAACTAACATGGCAGTGTTTTGATCACCCGAAACGCGGCAGAAATTAAGAGCAGTTAGTGCAAGCAATTATTTACTTAGAATTTTGTGAATGTTATTTTTTCGGTTTTTTATCTATTATTTTTAATTATGTGTTAATATTTAGATTAAATATTATTTAATTACATTTAGATTAAATATAATTAAATTAAAAATAATAATAAATAGAATAGAACTTTAATATTTAATTATTTTAGGGGTAAAAAATTACTAAGCGGTGGTATGTGATGCGATAATTTAATTTAGTCCTTGTCCCGCTATCATTTTTACTAGATTTATGGCGCATTTGATCATTTTTCAGCCACGAAAAATAAATCTGTAACAACGACTGTTGACACAGCTGGTTCTCACATGAATAATTGGCATTCATTTGACAAGTTTATGATGTTCTCACGATCAAAGGGTGAACAAGCGCTTTTGTACTATAAAGTCTCTTGTCGTATGGTAGTGGTGGGACCAGAGATGTTGCCACTCCGAGCTCCGCTCGCCAAGTCACTTGGCCCACTTTCTTAAAACCTAAACTAAAACCTAATACATACTAAGTTTCACCTCAATCGGTAAGAAGTTACGGTAATACCTGGTAATAAACATTTACACAAACTTTCGCATTTATGGTATTATTTATTAGGATAGGATTAAAGTTCAATACTTTTACGGATTTTTTTTTGTGTTGTGTTCTGTTTCACTTCTACAAGGCTACTAGTCCCGTTTACTTCTCGTTCTGCGGTGGCCGGTCCCGGATAAATGGACACATTTTTCACGAAAACAAGCGATTGCTATTCACGTTGCTGCTATAGAATTGATTGCGACTGTGTAGACAGATGGTGTTCGAATAACGCAGTAGGTGTGTGGATAACGGTTGTGTTGGATTAATAGCCAGGTAATTATTTTTATATGCCTAGCTGGGTAATTGCGCATCCATACACTGTTGCTACAGTTGCTGATGCTGTTGGAAAATACCTCCAAACGGGTTGGGAGGTATTGTCCAGGACCAAAATACGCTAACTAAGCGCATGATCTATTAGATGTAGTCGTTCATCTATTCGTACCTGGAAATAGTTCATGTTCACATTCATCATTCATATCATCAGCCCAAATTAGTTCACTGCTGCACATAGGCCTCCTCTAATGAGCGCCATAGCGTCCTGTCTTCAGCTTGACGCATCTGCCTGCAGTCTTTCGCAGATCATCCCACCTGGCCGGAGGGCGTCTTACACGTTTGCCGAGTCGCGGTCTCCACTCAAGACCACTATACATATACCTTTCGTGAGTGTCCACGTTTCAGCTCTGTAGATCATGACGGGTAACGTTACAGGACGCGAAAACTTTCGTTTTTAATCATTGTGGTATGGATGTTGAGAAGACTTGACGTAGTTTCCCAAACGCTGCTCAGCCTAGATAGATTCTCTTCTTGACCTCCTTCTCTAAATTGTTTATACCTAACTGCAGAATTTGCCCAAGGTTAGTGTACTCGGAAACAATTTCGAGAAGGCGGCCACGTAACAGATGATGTCATGTAGGTATGCATTTGAGTCACAGGGACTGGACCACGTAGACTTCTGTACGCCAAATCTTCTGGACAGCTAGATATTTGGCGTAAAAAAGTTTTATTGTCTATACGATTTTCTTATAGATCTCTAGAAAGTAAAATAATATCCCAAAAAAAAAAAATACATTCTTGTATTGGGTTATTCCAGTTTTGACCAAACCCATAGTGTAAACTATAATAACCAAAAACTTTTAGAACTTTAGTGCCTTGATAAACTTTATTTAGGATTTATGACTCCACAAACATCTATTTTTTTTACCAGTGAAGTGGGGCGCCCCCCATCAATTTTATCTTAATATTACGTTAAACACAGGAAAATTTAAAAATCCATGCGTAGATAATCAAAAGTTAAAGGTTTCTCAAGTGAAGACCTCTAAAATTAATGGGAAATTCGATTTTGACTTTGAAATACTATTTATCAATCACAGTCAAGACATAGGTTACATACATTGATTTAAAAAGGGATAGGTTACGTTCTCCCAGCGCTTACTCAAAAATTGGCATGTGTTACAACTACACGCAAACACATACGCTCACAGTTATATTTCCAGTCCTGTGCAATACAAAGAAGAACAAAGACGGAAAGACGTATCTAGGACCGTAGTGAGAATGAGACAACAATATTTCACGCGAATCACGACCGCCCGTGCCGCCGGTCAGACGGTGACTGATGTGGGAGAACACAATTTTAAACAATTTGAGGTTGCCACTTTCGAGCAACCAGTGCCTCATCTTCGTTTTTAATAAATCAATGGTTACATAGGTACATTCGGTGTAATAACTACAAGATAAGCCACAAAATATTACAATAAAATGTTTTATAGTCCAGTAGTATTACATTTATTTTAATATTATGTATATAATTTGCTTTATAACAACTAATAAGGCGCTTATCAGGGGGAGGCCTGCGTCCAGCTGTGGACCAATATAAGCTGTAGTGTTGAGGTTGAGGAGGTACCTACACCTCATCCTAATTCCACCAGATTAGATCAGCCGTGGGTGTTCCCCCTGCGTGAATGTTTCAGAATGACCACCAACAGGGAGAAATGGCGACTTTATCATGAGGCGAGCGATATTAGCCCATACAACAAAAGACTCGTCATGACAACCACGACCTGTCTGCCAAGAACGAATGAGAAGAAGAAAACACCGTATTTGGACTACTATATTTAAACTATAATTAAAAACTATATTTAAAAAAACAACGTCCACTGCTGGACGCAGGCCTCCCCCTGATAAACGCCTTGGTGTTTAACTCATGGGGGGGTAATGCCCATAATCCCCACGCTGGGCATATGGCACAACACACCTATAAAGAATAATTTTCTGGTTTTCCCTTTACCTTTCTAAGACCTTTTCCTTGTTCTTGACCTTTTCTAAGCGTAATTTTATTGTATTTATGTGAATAAAGCATTTTTGAATTTTTAAGGGGAATTCGCAAGGGGATAAACTGGAATAACCACTTACATATGACGTACCTACTCATGCTTTAGGTTGGTATCCTATGATCCCTTGAAAGCTCGGGATGCCCAGCAAACAACGTTTTGTCACGGAATTTCCTATTACATGGATATTTAATAGCCAGATCCCAGGAACTGTGCATAAATGATGAGCACATGCGAGTTTCTGTGTTAGATAGGAACTTGATGGAGACTACGAACTTTGGAGGTAAACTTGCGCTGTGTTGTCTCCTCACTAATTGGGAGGTTATTGGTAGTTGGGAATAACCTTTCTTATAAGTTATGAATTTCAGAATATCCCTCGCGTCAAGCATGTGATAGGGATCCGTACTCTATAAAACGAAATCGAAGTTCCTTGTTACAATAAACAAATGCTGAGTTGGACGCCATTTCGTACCATTCAAGTCACATTTCTTTTAATTTAACAAAGTCATTATGTTGCTTTAATACTATACAATATTATAACGATATTTCGTAACAATTCCGCGAAAAGCTATCTCCGATAATATCTTACAAATTATACGTTTATACAAAATAAAAGAATATTCATCTAAGTATATAGTAAGCGCAATACTTCACAAATTGTTACTAAATATTTTCATCCTCATATATGTATAATATTTTTTATTCATTATTAGATTTCCGTAAAGTAACGCCTAAATCTATTATGTGGTGTTACAAATAAAGATTTTTATTCCTATTACTAAATCTTTCCCTAAAATATTAATGTTAGTTAACAAAAAACATTCGTGACATTCACGTTGCACTTGTGACTTTTACGTGGAAACCACGAGCAGAGGTTAGTAACATCAACTACATAAGACCTACCTTAATACTAATATACTATAATTTTACTTTAGAGATTAGGGCTAGACGGAGAAACCGAAATGTGTTTTGTGTCAGCTTCAAATAAAATAAGTTATTAATGTGTAGCATAAATAAATGAAAGGATAAAATACTAATACTTCACAGAAACCTTTGGTTAGTAAGCTATTAAAATGTGTCTATAAACTTTCGTCGAACACCAAAAACATTTTAAAGTGAGACGATGCCAATCCCAATTCTATAATAAGCAAAGTTTAAATATTTCGTGTCGCGAGTTCGGACTTGTAATTGGATTAAAAGATTTGAATTTAACTAACAAATGAACTTGTTTAACTTCTTAAGCTCTGGCAAAATTGCTGAAAAACAAGGTAAGAAAATTCCATTTGGAGGGGATTTCTAAATAAGGAGGTAATTTGATCACCTTGAAGAGAAGGTTCATGTTCAGAGAAGCTGACGATAATAATAAGAAAATAATACTGTAGAAACAGCAGCGCCTGCAGAACCTTAGTTAAGCTGACCTCATTTTTAGGGTTCCGTGCCCACCCCGTAAGGGTTAAACAGGACTACAGAGCCTCCGCTGTCCGCCTGTCGGTCCGTCTGTAACCATGCTGTATCTCATGAGCCGTGGTAGCTAGACATTTGAAATTTTCACAGATAATTATATTTCTGTTGCCGCTATAACAACAAATAATAAAAGTTAAATAATTTTAATAATTAAGGGAGGCAATGTCCTTATCACAGTGAGATCCGATCACCGAGGTTATTTTAGGAAAGATTTGTATTTGTTGGCAGGGGTTGTGCCATAGACTGTAAAATATATTATATTATATTATATACCATTTTAAATACTTACCTAAAAATAAACAAACAATAATATTTAAATATATAACTAGCAAAACATAATATTTCTACATATTTGTATGTTAGACTATTTCTATCTACATTACCAATAGTAAGTAGGTACCATACTAACATATCTTTACAGGTATCGTTAGATTTTCAGCTAAAATGAATTGTAATGAAGCTCAAAGTTTTTAATTTATCTACGAAGTCACGTAGAAATAACCTTATTAATTAAAAACACCCCCATAGACTGCCATCCATCGCCGGGGGCTGTCAGCCGATTATAGGAAAATTCAATGTACCGTTTACGTAATTTCGGTTTTCCGGGCTGGCGCGCCGGGTAATAGCCCTTACTACCTAGTGTAGCCCAGATAAGAGACCAGCTGGGCCTGTTCTTTGTAGATATTTAGTTCTTTTTGTAGAGGGTGGAACAAATAAATTGAATCCTGCGGGGCAAGGCGCCAAAATACTAAAACCGCATATTTTAAGTATAGGAAAACTTCTCATATTTTTGTCCCGCCATCACATTTGTTTGAAATATTAAAATATTCTATTTAGTCTTCAAAACCACTGAAGTATTTTACTGGTATTAAAAATACCTGTTTTCCGACCCGAGTCAATATGACAGCGCCACCTACCTAATCTTATCATATGTTATGTTATGTTTAAAACAGAATATTTTAAAAATCGTGTGGTCTAGTTGGATTGTGAGGTGGATTGTGGTCTATTAGGTATTACCTATTTTTTTAAACCTCTGTATTAGTTTTATCTTGTATAGTTTAGGCAGATATGCGAAAAAATAGTTTGATGGCCAATTAGGTAACTGAGTTTCTCTGCCTAAGCTATACAAAATTAGCTTATCAGAACTACGATATAAAACAAAAAATATCAATTTTGGTACTTGAACTATTTATGTACCTTACATTTTTCAAAATACAAACCTAGCCAAATAAATTTTTTAGGTTTTAATCTTCATGAAATCTTGTAGTTTTTAGTAATAGTAAGCTAAAAAACAATTATGTGGTTTTTTCATTGTAGAACCACTGATAGTTAATGTAAATTTTCAATGTTGAAAAGAAATTTGGCTATAATTCCCTTATTTGGGTTTTTTTTAATCTAAGACTCTTGGTAAAGGCCCACTATCGACCTTGCTAAAACAAAAAGACAGTGCCAATGATATAGTATTTAGGCTTAGATTTTTATCAAAAACATATTAATGTTTAGCTTTTTAAATTCCGAAATTCAGTCTGAAATCCATTTTGCGAAAGTAAAAATACTTTTGAACCAGTGAATATCGCAGAACATAAATGGGGGTTCAATCGATAGGTACTGAGGTCCCCTATCCCTCAGCCTTACATCCACCCTTAATGTTACACACCCTGTATATCTAATCGAAATAAACGTACCTTTTGTACGTTATCTTTAGTCAAGTGACTGACCCAGCTCAAACATTTAGACTGCATGCCTAGCGAAATGTGTTCGATGTGTATACGATAAAATTAGATGAGACCTGCGGAATGGTGTTGCTGTTACCTAAATGAAAACCGAAATATTCGGTAGCTCTTTACTTAACGTGCCAGAGAGGTGAATCTTGGCAAAAAGGTTGCTCAGGTGATTTGGGTCTGCATTATTCAGGTTATTATGAACTCTCGGGTTTAGCTTTTTGGTTGATACAAAATTATACGAAATTGCGAGGTTGCTCTTAAGCGGTTTGAGTGAAAGCTTCTACTTAGCAGCTCTGAGCTTTTAGAACGTGTGAAGCAAATTGTAAGCGATTTTTTACAAGAATTCCCAAAAAGGAACTAAGGTTCATGTTTTCAGGGTCCTTTTATGAGGTTATTTATTCCACCATATTTTAAATATTTGAACAGATTGTAAAAATATGTAAAGTCTTATTTTTAGTAAAATAAGCTTTAAAGGTAATACAGTTAATAGGGCACTTATCAGAAGAGACCTATGTCCAGCTGTGGACTACACACACGATAGAAATCTACGCTTGAAGTATGCAGGATGACCTGTCTACAATATTTTGCATTCAACCAATTCTAAAATATAAATTTGTGTAATGAGAAAACTTGGTTCAGGTGATTTTGTAAAAAAACTCCTCCGACATCTGTTCCCTAACGAATCCGCAAAGAAAACTTTTAATTAGTTTGTAAGAGGCCACTTATAAAATCAAAAAAATTGCTTGCGAACACAAGGTTCTAGAAAGAATAGGTAGGTAGATAATTACGTTGCGTTTCTAAGATCTTCGATAATAAAATTATACCAAAAGAAAATTAGATCATCAAAATTAAATGCCGATTTGTGAATAATTTGGCGAACCGGTAGGTAAGTAGGTACTTGGCCGAAAGAAACAGATAACAAAATCGGAAAGCTTCAAAATGCGACAATCAAGTAGAAGCTTCTACATATAACTCATATTGATCATAAAAACTAAAATCGATTAACTAGCACGAGCATAAAAAGCCCACGAGATAGTAGAAAGCTGATATTTTAATCCGAAGTAGATTTTCGTTTGATATTTCGTTGCAACTTGCAAATGGGTAAAAACAAAATAAAAGAATCGTTCATCCATTAGACCAACTTGTTCAACCCTGAGGCTGTCCGAATTGAGCACTTCTGTAGAAGAGAAAATCTGACTGCCAGGTGCACAAAAATCGCTATAAAAATCCCCTTTTGAGCGTGAAAACCAATGATTTTTTCTGTTTTAAAGTTACTGAACAAAATACTCGCATCTATTTTGAATTAATATATGTTTTGTGTATAATTATTATTACATAAATGTTAAAGATAAAGATATTTATTTGCAAAAACATGTATACAAAAAGGTGACAGTTAATATCATTGATACATTAAATTCGCTGGGATTACAAAAATTCAAGACAAACAAAAAATTCAGCAAATTAAACCTTCTTTCTTTAATATTTAGAGTGCCTTTCCTTTCGTGTCCCTTTGATTTGGAGTATACACACAGTAGGTGTAATAAATTATTCATCAGGTGGCACTTCTGTGAAGGATGGATCCAATTTCCATCAGTTAGCTCTAGCAGAAAAACCAGGGGGCCTATTTTAATTCTCCAACACGCAATTTTGTGTTTTGTTTCTTTTGGAGAATGAAAACGGCCCCCAGAGGCGTGAGTCCGTTAGATTACTAGATATTGGTGTCTGAATTGACACCAATTTCTAGTAATCGAACGAAAAACTTGTCACAAAAAAAGTACTTACCTAGTAGCCACCTAATTGTCGTGCCCCAGCCAGGTCCATGTTAGAATCCCCTATATTTAAGATTTTCTGTAAAACTATGTAAAATATCTATATTATAAAAAATATATAATTCAAATGGTAGAAACAAATTAGAGCGCGTATTCACAATTGAAAAAATGTATCATAATATACGAGTACCTATCAATGCCAGACGGTAGCGTCCCTACAGCGCTAGCTGCATTGTCTCGCTGTATGTCAATGCACCAGATACTCACCCAGCTCTCAAGTCACGCGTTGGCTACGAAATGGTTACAACGAATACCTTAAGGCCCATACCCGAGCCAATATGACAGCGATATCTATTTTATCATATTTTTACGTTTATCATAAATTTTTTTAAAAATCGTACGTTCAGTTTGTGGTATCTATTATAAGCTATTTTTTAATACCTCTGTAATAATTCTCTGTAAAATCTCTAGAACGCAAACACTTAAGGCGCATACCCGAGCCAATCTGACAGCAATACCTATTTTATCATATTTTTACGTTTATCATAGGAATTTTAAAACATCCTACGTTCAGTTTGTGGTATCTATTATAAGCTTTTTTTAAAAACCTCTTTTATAATTTTATCTCATATAGTTTAGGAGGAGATGCGAAAATAGAGTTTGGTGGCCAAAAAGCACAACTTCGTATCTCTGCCTAAGCTTTACAAAATGAAACTATTACAGAGGCATTAATAAATAACTTATAATAGATACCACAAACTGAACGATGAATTTTTAAAACTTGCTGCGTTTAATCTTATAATAAGATAAAATAGTTGGAGGCGCCACTTTCAGTGGTGTTTGGGCCTTAAGTACTATTATTTCTTCTGTGCAAATACTTTGAAACTTTGAAAATTATACTTGCTTTACAGCACTCATAATGTTGCGGCCCCTTTCATAACGATTTAAATAAAAAGGATGGCTTAGGTTTATAGTGATGTCATATTAGTTTAATCAAGTTTTGCCACAGAAGATTTATATAGTACTTGCCGTTATTATCATTTTGTCGACATCGAGACAATTCTAGTTTGTGTGGTATTCGGTACAGCGCATACAAATCCCATACAATAATGGAAAGTTTCTTTTTGAAAGACCTCTTACGGCGTTATGAGTCAAAATTAAATATGTAGAGCTCTCTCTTCATTTTTATTTCTTACTCATATCGCAGTAAAAGGAACATTACTTTAGTGAAATGTTTGGAAAACTATAATTACTTTAACTTCTTAAAGGAATTTGTCCTCGTAATGTTTTTGACATCCTCGTCAAAAACTCTTCACATTAGGATCTCATTACCGACTCGCTAATGATGCAGTGTTAATTCTGGTCACGTAGCTGGTATGGAATTAAATCCTTAACTAGTTTTGCTCACAGTTTCATGGATTTTTTAATTTTTTTCTTAAGTACCTTAATTTTTTAGGTCTTCGCCTGCTTATGTTCTTCTTTCTTATATCTTGTTATTTTATGGTTTCATAAAAGAAAGGACCGAATCCGTTTTTTTAACTTGGTAAGTTACGTAACAAAGTGCAAGTTAAATATACAAACAAAAAACAAACGTGAATAAGCAAATATCTTCCTGACGTGACGTATCCTTTTCCAATTTTACAATTTTGGTAGATCGCTTCTATTGTGCGGACATAGAATTACGCAAACCCCATACCAAAAGGAGACTCTCGATCACGTCTATCTTCTAACGTCAAATAGGCTAGCCCCTTAGATACGAACCTACTTATAAGAAATTCATAATTTCATGAAATGGAAGTTGTATTGATGCTCTACAGTAACTGTTTCCTGCCGACGACGACGGTTAGTAAACGTTTTTTTTAATTTTTTTATTCGGCCCTCTATCAATTCAACAGCAATGATTTCAACGTATAAAAAATATCAGTTCTTAAAAACCTGATAAATAAAGTTATTTGCATGTTTTTATTAGTAAATTTTCATTGTAACAAATAATTTATTGGATTATAAAAAAAATAACTCATTTAGTAATGTATCCAAGATAATTATTAATCTAGTTCTCAAATTGTACTCACAATGCTCTTTTGACAAAGTGTAAAGTAGGCAACGGTTTAAACAGGTTTAATTAACAGATAGCTTAGCAGTTAGTAAACTCATTGATAAATTATCATAATGTTCTTGGAATTCACTTATGATTGTAGTTTTATTTCTGATTTCATAATAGTACGTAAAAATCAGAACCGTTGATTATTATTCTTATAAAGGAAGCAGTGATCATTACAGTGGCAGTGTGTTTTATGTAGCTTTCCATTCGCTGCCCAGCCTAGCTGGATCGTCCTCTTGGCCTCCTTCTCAAAATTGTTTTTCCCTAGCTGCAGAATTTGCCCAAGGTATGTGTACTCGGCAACAATTTCGAGAGGGTGTCCATGTACGACGACCGGCCCAGGATCAATGAGGCCATTGATCATGACTTTGGTTTTATCCAAATTCATGCCAAGACAGATGCGTCGCGAGGCTGAACCTAGGCCGTCCAGCATCTGGATCAGCTCCTTCAGCGACTCCGCCATTAAGACTATGTCATCAGCGAATCGCAGGTGTGAGATGTAATCGCCGTTTATGCTAATGCCCTTGCCTTTCCAGTCCAGCGTCTTAAACGTATCTTCCAGCGCGCTCGTGAACAGTTTCGGGGATATAACATCCCCCTGCCTCACTCCTCTGCGCAGTTAGATGGGTTTGGACTGCTGGTCCTGTACTAAGACACTCATGGTGGCGGCGTTGTAAATACATCTCAGCACCTCGATATAACGATAGTCTACTTGGCATCGCTGTAAGGATTCCAGAACAGACCAGGTTTCGACAGAGTCAAAGGCCTTCTCATAGTCCACAAAGGCCAGACACAGGGGCTGATTATACTCTTCGGAATTTTGAATAATCTGCCTCACTGTGTGTATGTGGTATATGGCGCCATATCCTCCGCGAAACCCGGCCAGTTCCGGTGGCTGGAACTCGTCGAGTCTCCTGGCGAGACGGTTCGTGATCACTCGTGAGAACAGCTTATAGACGTGACTCAGGAGTGAGCTGGGTCTATAGTTTTTAAGGAGGGATCTTTATTATTATTATTATTTATTGTTGTGAGAGACCACTCAGGAAATAAAAGTTCCCAAAATAAGTAAAACACATAAGTAACTTTAAAAAAAATAAAAACCGACTTCCAGTTCCGTTTTTTAAGTTTTGCTGGACAAGTAGTAATATCGGGAAAAATATAATATAAACTTTATGGGACCATTTTGAGACCATTATCTATACAAAAACATAAAACCTTCTATTTTTAAGTCTTAAAACATAATTTTTAAATATAAGTAATTTTTTGTTTTGTGAAGGTGATGAATAATGAATTATCTTAAAATGCCTTTTATTGACATAATAATTGGTCTAACAGACATTATGAGTCCATAGGCTCCTGAGTGCGTAGCCAACCGGCATTCGCTATGAAGCGAATCGAAAACAATTGAAAGATTCGTAGGGAAAAAATCGAAACAGATCACGTGACATATCTAAGGCATTGATTGTTACTTTGTCAGGGTAGTATAAAAGCAGTGTTTCAACTAATATTAACACATGATTATATCAAAGCACCATAACGTATTATATCGTAATATCGTACAGAGGATACAAGTATAAAATAATAATAATAATAATAATTACTAATAATTCTTTTAACTCAGATATCATAATCCATATTTTGTTAGTAGGTAGTTTCTTAAATTAAATGTTAGTCACTAATATAACATACTTATCAAAAAAAAGAAAAATATGGAGAGCTTTTGATTTCGAGCTTGTGCTTTTTCTAGATGAAGCTGTTGGTTCTGTTTATTTTGCTAACCGTAGCATCTGCTATTTCAAAGAAAGAAAATTATCAACGAAAGTGCAATGACATCGTCGTAAATGGAACTAATTATGTGCAAGAAATAATAATTGATGGATTGGATGCTCCATACCACCTGTCTTTAGACTATGTCACTAAATATCCATTCTTCACATACACTGGAAATGATGGCGTGGTCCTCCCTTCGTTCATTGACCTCAAAACGACTGAAATGACTATGAAAAATAACATGACCGATAGAAACATAATATGACAAGTCTCTGTAAAAGCTGGAAGTTAACCTTACCACCTTCCCTGGTGGAGAGGAATTCATTTATCAGGACAACGAAGAGAAACAAATTGAGGGACCAACACAAATAAGGATCGTTGTTAACCCGCTTAGATAGTTTTTATAATAAAATTGAGGGGTAATGTTAAAGTGATCAAATTGGCGTGGACGTTGAAAACAACATCGTTTATTACAATTCTTCTGGACTGTACTCTTATAAAAAATGAAACCTTTTACTTAGGACTACGCAGTTGTTGGATTTTCAAGGCGCTATGCAGACAGAGAAACTAGGGATACACAACATAACTACAAAAATGTTGAAAGTTCTTCAACGAAAGTTGCTCCGTCTGTTAAACGCCTTAGCTTCACATTTATTGTATTTAGCGCTGACCTTATCCGTTTACACAGAAAATTAAACAAATTTGTTTATATGATTCAATACTCGGTATCAATTTATATCCACACAAATATAATAAACACGACTCGTTGAACAGACTGCAAAGAAATTCTCGGGAATCACTGTTATGGAGATAACATGTCATAACCTTTACTAATCTCCCCACATAAAAGACGGAATGTAAACAATGCTGTTAGTGTGATTGTGTTTTTGTCTAGGAACACTTGTTGTGACGACAATGTAAGTGCATTATTTTAATATTTTTGCAGTAAATAGGAAATAATTATGCTTTCAGTAAAGTAATTTTTCACCATTACTTTATTATTTTCTTGCATAAGTAATGTTTTTGCCATTTCTCAAATTCAATAAAGTACTCTAAGTGAGTAAACTTAGGCCCGTATTATGAAAGCTTGCTCAGTCATAGAGCTATGCTTGAGCGAGGTTTAAGACATAGAAACGCGTTGCTCAAGCATAGATCAATGACTGAGCAAGCTTTCATAATACGGGCCTTAGAGTCTGAGTAAAGCTTAGAGTCTGTTTAAAAAGAGAAGAGTCGTGGCGTTTCGGTGAACAATTTTAGTCGTACTGCAATAGCAGAGCAGTGTTGTCAACTCAACAAAAGTTATCAATTGGCACACGCGCGCCCTCAATTCCCACGACTCTTCTCTTTTTGAACAGACTCTATCTTGATGTTAACATCAAAACTCACTTACTATTGGTATATATTTTTAACCTTGACCTTTTGAAAGTAATTCGTTTATATGGGTTAATTGCATACTAATTCCTACTTACCTATCTACTCTATTCAATGTTTATCTAGGCCAATAGTAGATTGTATCTATAGGGTGCAAAATAATATTTTTGGAATCATGGAATCATGGAAGCCGTCTGTGCGCGCCTCTGCAAACATACCTGATGCGCTGCAGAACCGCGGAAGCCTTATAATACTGTTCGCGAGGGGTGTTCATCGCTTTTTGAGTGTATGTGGTCCATAGGCTCCCTGTGTATAACGTCTGACAGTAGGATTTATACAGGGTTATTTTTGCCTCATAAGAACATCGGTAGAACATACGAACCATTATTATTGGCACTTCCAGCTAACGCCCATTTTCGACGACGTTCTCTCTCTATGTCTAGTTCATCACTGAGGCTGTACAATGTGTCCCAGATATTTGGATTGAGTAACCTTCTTAAACACAGATCCATTCAACTTAACGGATGGTACCTCATTCATTTTCATTCCCTTAGATGAAAAAACTATGAACTTACTATTTTTGTTTACTTTTGTTTTGTTTATTCAAACAATATTTGCGTTCGATTTCTTTGGCGTTGAACACTAAAGATGTGCCAAAAAAAAAAGTGCGCGGCAAGTTAATTGCGGCGCACTTATTAGGAGGATTAAAAACTCATTACTGCCAGCTAATACTTTCTTATAGAAAATAACAACTTTGGGTGCACTCAAGGCGGACCAAGTCGTCCTTTTCGAAAAGATGGGATACATTTTTTTTTTCTTAGAAATTTTATTGTTTTACAGATGAAACTCATCATTATATCAACGCTACTTGCTCTAGCAACTGCCAGAGTAGTGGACAATAAAATCACCAGATGCGATGGAATCATTGTCAATGGAATCAACCACGAGAAAGAGGTCCTCAAGGAGTACACAGACAAACCCTACATGATGTCTATTGACTACGACACAAATGTCTTGTTCTATACATACACGGGACCCCATGGAACTTCTTTCATAGCTGCTGCTCTAAACTTGAAGACCAAAGATAATTACATCATCTCTGGCGTGGCCGGTGGTTTTGCCACCAGCGTTGACCCAAAAACACACAAAACGTACATCGGTGGCGCTGATGGAATTTACGGATTTGACTACCAGAGCAAAATTGTCACAAAATTGGACATAACGACGGAAAATATCTGGCAGGTGTTTGCTAAAGACGGCGTTTATTTCACGACGTACCCGGATGAGTATGCGTTTGCATACAAGAACGGCGAGCTAAAAAAAATCGCAGGAATCGATGACAACAAAGCTATGCTTGTCGGTTTGGATAAAGAGGATAATATTTTCTTCTCGAACTCTTCTGGTCTTTTCTTGCGTCCGAAAGATGATGACAAAGCAGTGAAAGTTGGAGAATATACGGTTAACTCTTTCACGTCTGATGCGAATGGAAAACTGTTCTTTTCTACACCGACAGGGATTTTCACTTTGAATGAAGTTACAAAGAACGATGTAAAGATTTCAAAACTAGCTGGAATCAATAACATCTATGGAGCAGTCGTTGAGTCTGATGGTAGCCTTATTTATGCAGCGGACAACTCTATTATTAGACTGAAGTCTACTGGACAAGAGTGCAGTGAACAATATTAAAACGATTTTCTTTTATGTAGCTTTATTATCAGATTGGATAATTACAAAGACATATTAGAGACAAATTGGAACTATTATTTAGACCTACAACAATTTGAATCTACAGTTAGTTTCAATATATTACCAGACAAACGCGTTTCCAAGACGCTGGCTGCTCTGACTTGTTCCAAATTATAGATACTTATTTACAATTTCTTTAGAGGACCAGATGTTTAGTGGAATACAGCTTCTACAAAAAAATGTGTTACGATTTTTTTAATACCTAATGTTGGTTACATCTAAACGTTGGTTGTGCAAACCCCTTTCTTACCCTTTCTTACTTTGTATTAGTTAGTGGTTCTAATAAAGAAACAAAAAAAGTGTTTTTTTGACTCATTTTTTAAATGATATAGGTCATCAGGTAGGTAAGCCGACACCCACCAGGTGCTAATACATAATTATAACATGTTGATGTGATGTGAATAATTCTTCGTTTTTTTTAATGCAGGACAAATCACACATCATTGTCTAGCCGCAAGCTAAGCAGAGCTTGTGTTATGGGTACTAGATAACTGATATACGTATTAAAATACACTAAATAGATATATATATTTTTATTATACATAAAAAAACATCCAGAACGCCCTGAAAAAATCTGCAGATCGTACATACATTTGTCCCGAGGCGGAAATCGAACCCGCAACCTCCTGCGTCGCAGGCGGACCTTTGCCCACCGTGCCACAGAGGTCGTCTTTGGATGAAATATTCAATTTTTATGTATGTGGATCACAAATTAACAGAAAAGAAGGTTTACCCTAAAAATCAAATTTCTCATGCTCAGAAAAATATATAGGTATAGTATATATGCAGTACCGAAGATGATTTGTTTCGAGTTTTAGTGTCCAGAATAACTGTCTATCAATTTCGTCAAAGTAAAATGTTCGTAAATACCAACCTAACGTCGGTAAAGAAGTGCCGAGATTCCAGGTGGACATCCCATTCTCATAAAGCTCGCGCCTGAATTAAACTCGGTAGCACATATGCTACCAATTGTACTCACTAGAAGTACAGAAGATTCAACTGTAGTAATCCTAATTGTTGGACGTAAAAAACGTATTCGTAGAATCATCAAACGAACGCTCTTAGAGCTAGAGCGTTTGACGATTCTACATGTCTTGAAGACATGGTTCGTAACTGCCGAATTTGACTGTACTCCACTAACTGAAAACTTTTTATTATTTTGTTTGTTAAGTTCGACTTGACGTGTTTTTGAAAACAGTATCATACTGAAAGTATATATCACTAAAGTCTTGCTAATTTTAAAACAATCCAAAAATATTTATACAAACTTTAGTAAGAGCAAGGCGAGGTAGTGAATTTGTTATAAATTAATTAATTTATCAAGATTGTGGTTCATAAATTTCATGAAAGCTTAATTAAGTAAGATAGATAGTTTATGCGTAATGCAATAAAAAGACGTGTGGCACTCGGGGACTGCCGCGGTAAAGCTATTGCAATGCCATCTAGAGGCGAGTTGCTGAACTAAAGACACAAACGTCATATTTCAAAAAGTCATTAAAAGTTCTACTATTCATCGATAGATGGCAAAACTAAAAAGTATCACCGCTGTTCCGGTCGGAGTAGGGAGCGTAAGGTTTTCTCGTTACGGAATTTCTGGATTCGGTTCCCGCGCTCAAGGCCCGCGATAGAAGCTATGCAATAGCTTAAAAGTTTTTAAGGTATTCTTATTACTTTTACAGGCTATAAGAAACTAAAGGCCCCTTCATGAACCAAAGACAACATTATTTAGATTTTTCGTTTCGTCTATTCCTGTACGGAGATAACATGTAACATAACCTTTACTAATCTCGCCACATAAAAAAAGAAATCTAAACAACGCTGTTGGTGCGATTATATTTTTGGCTGGGAACACTTGGCACGATAATGTAAGTGCGTTATTTTATTATTTTTGCAATAAATAGGCAATAATTATGCTTTCAATATATTATTTTTTTCATCATAATTTTATTATTTTCTTTCATAAGTAATTTTTCTTTGTCTTTACACAAATTCTGTAACAATTTAATTAGCTTACCTTGTCAATTACAATTATAATATCACAAGTATCTCGCTTGGTCTTATCAATTGAAGACTGATACTGTACGTACGACCTATGTATAATAAAATATCGAATAATGTAAATCTTATGCAATAACCGAGTCTGTTTCTGTATGCTGAGTGTGTTTGGCCATACTGTTTTTGTGTGTTGGCAATAAATGCGTTATTTCGTTTTTAATATATTTTAATTTAAAAGTTAATTAGACAAAATAAGATTGATTAAGTTCGATTATTCCCTGGTTTCGGCACCAAAATAATGTGCGCAGATCTACGCCTCGCACATTAGGGGGCAATGGCTTTATAGATTGGTAGGTATTCGAGTCGTCACTGCAGCGGTTATAAAGTTATACTCTAGTTAATAAACTGGCTTACCTCTGGATAGATCACAGATCACAGAAACTAAGGGATAGATAGATACGACTGGACCTAAGGAATGAAGGGAGTCTCTTGGTTGGTCTCGGCAACGGCTTCTTCCATCCAGGGGAACAGCTGGTGTGTCAGCACAAGTCACAGATGGAACGTCTTTCACAAGGCTAGGAGTTGGTCCATAAACACGCACGGAAATCGATAGCTATCGTTAATTTCAACTAGGGAAAAGTTTAGTATTTTCTTCGTCGAGGGAAGCAAGCAAGCGTCTCTTGTCCTACGTCGGCGGCGGCGCAGGAAGGGCTGCCTTCGGGGTTCTCGTAACACAGTTGGTTTGATGTATGAGGTACAAAAAAAAATGATGCTTAAGAGCCTTCTGATTGGTCAATCGTATGGCCCGAGGCCGCCCATTGGTGCCAATTCAAAACAGAAGGATAACGAAACAAACGCTGCTTGATCGATTCGTATACGAGCGATTGGCGCAAGATTTGAATTTGTAATATTTAAATAAGTGATGACGATACAACTAGTGAGTCAAGTATTGTGTAAACGATGCAATTCAGGAGATAAGTGTTGTTTTGCTAACTTGCATAGATAGTTAGATATAAAAAAGGCCGAACAAGAAGCAACCGAGGTGCCCATGGGGTTCTGGAGTTCCGAGCAGTTCCTGAAGACGCCTTTGTATATCTAGTGTCACCTAGCTAGGTAGGTATAGGTAGGACCTACCGTGGCATCTAATGTTGGAGAGAAACCGGCTGCAGAAGCTTCGTAGTCAAAGTCAAAGTCAAAGTCAAATCGTTTATTTCTTTAGACTTACAAAATAAGTTCTTAGACAAGTCAAATTTTTACTATATAAACAGCTTGATAAATAGTTATTACTATCAACAAGAAATAAGGTGCAATTGACTTTAATTCACTTCAATTTTTTGTCCACTAGCGGAAGAAGTGAAAAAGAAACCACTAGCAAGTCCATCGCTTATCAACTAATACAATCTTAGGATAACTAAGTCTAACTGGTCTTACATACTATTGTCTGTATGGAACTGGGCGACATCCGGCCAAGCGTTAACATCATTTACGTAGTCATCTACGGAGTAATAGGCTTTCTTGATAAGATTTCGTTTTATGTACAGTTTAAATTTACGAATAGGGAGCTCAGTTGCTTCAGATGGAAGCTTATTATAGAATCTTACGCAATTGCCCACAAATGATTTCCCTACCTTTCGTAATCTATATGATGGGATGTGTAATTTGTTCTTGTTTCTTGTATTTTTATTGTGAACATCACACCTTTTCATAAAGTTATCTCTGTTTTTGTGTGTATACATTAGATTTTCATAGATGTATTGCGATATTACTGTTAAAATATTTATTTCTTTAAATAATTCCCTTAACGAGTCTCGTGGATTTAATTTATAAATAGCGCGTACCGCCCTTTTCTGAATAACAAAGATAGTCTGGATGTCAGCTGCCTGTCCCCAAAGCAAAATACCATAAGACATAACACTATGGAAGTAACTGAAGTAAACTAACCTAGCTGTATCTTCATCGGTAATGTATCTAATTGTTCGAACCGCATACGCTGCTGAACTAAGTCTGTTTGCGAGAGCATCAATTTGCGGTCTCCATTGAAGAGAGGAATCAATATGTAACCCTAGGAAAACAGTTGAGTCTACAAGGTGAACAATCTCATCCTTTAGCATTATCTTAGTTGGGAGCTCTCTTACATTTGGTAACATGAATTTTATGCATTTGGTTTTTGAAGCATTGAGTAAGAGGTTATTGGCGGTGAACCAATCTAGTATTTGTGAAAGAGAATTATTTACATCGTCATAATTATGTTTATTTCTGTCAACTTTAAAAATCAATGAAGTATCATCAGCAAATAAGACTATATCACAGAGATCTTTTGCTAGAAATGGGAGATCATTTACATATACTAAAAATAGAAAAGGACCCAATATTGATCCTTGCGGGACTCCTAAATCGATTTTTGATCCCCTAGATCTTTCTTTACCAATATCTACTTTTTGGACTCTATCAGATAAATATGATTGCATAAGGTCCAGTGCCTTGTTTTGAATTCCATAATGTCTTAGTTTATTTATTAATGTACCATGATCAACGCAATCAAAAGCTTTAGAAAGGTCACAAAATACACCAATAGCGTTTTTCGCTTTATCCCATGCATCCAATATGTGCTTTAATAGAACTGTACCAGCATCAGTTGTCGATCTACCCTTGGTGAAGCCAAATTGATTTTTATGTAACAATCTATTGAGGTTGAAGTGAGAGGACAACTGTGTGAGAATAATTTTTTCAAAAACTTTACTCATTGCAGGAAGTATTGAAATTGGCCTGTAATTGGCCGGATCAGTGTGGCTACCTGATTTATAAAGAGGAACCAGTTTACTATATTTCATGAGATCAGGGAAAACTCCTGCATCAACACAACTATTGAAAATGTAAGCCAAGTATGGAGCAACTTCCTTAATAATAGAACTCAGTACTTTGGTTGAAATACCCCAAAGATCCTCAGTATTTTTGATGTTAATTGACTTAAATGTTTTCACAATATAATTAGCGTTTACATGACTAAATATAAAAACCTCGGTACATTTATCTACAGATGATTCTAATAATTTAACCGCGATTGAAGGTGAGGAGTTTAGAGACCGGGTAACAACTTTAGGAATATCAGAAAAGAATGAATCAAAAGCATCGGCAATATCTTTATCGTTTACAAGTATTGAATTATTAATTTTTAACCTTATTTCTCTTTTTCGTGACTTAGATTTACCAGTTTCGTTATTTATAAGTCTCCATGTTGCTTTGATTTTATCAGATGAGTTTACAATTTTTTTCCTCAAAAACAGGCATTTCGCTGTGTTACAGACTTTTTTAAATGTTTTTGAGTACTTTGTTAAATACAAAAGAAACGCAGGATCATTTAACATAGCTTCTCTAGCACCATAAAGATCATATAGTCTATTCCTACTTCTATAAATACCGGGAGTGGCCCAATCGGTAAATCCGACCCTGTCCCTAACTGTGCATGTTTTATATTTAAATACTTCGCTGTGTTCTTTGTTTATAACACTTAAAAGTTTGGCAAAAAGATCATTAGGGTTATCGGAACAAGTTATATTAGCTACTGCTAGTTCCACTTGACTTTGAAAATTCTTAATACGGCTCTCTGTAATAGGCCTATAGGTATATTTCTCAACTTTGTTTTTATCGTTAAGATTATAACTAAAATTAACACTCTGACCATAGTGGTCTGATTTGAAATGTTTGATTACTGCTTTGTTGGTTGGAGATAGACTGCAATAAATATTATCTAAACAAGTGGCAGATGTTAGGGTTACCCTAGTAGGATCATGAAAAAGATGTCGTAAACTAAAGCATTTGAATAAATTAAGCAGCCTATCGGCGAGGGGATTCGCTAAAATATCTATATTAAAGTCGCCACAAACAATGAGATCCTTTCTACATGAAAATAATTTCAGCAAAACCTCTTCCATAGTACATTCAAAAGCTACTTGATTTGCGTCAGGAGGGCGGTACACGCACACTATGATGTGTCGCTCCAGTTCCACACAGAGTAGAATTATGTATTTAGTTATAAAGAATTTAAATATCTATTGTGCTCTGATTGGTTCTTTGTGTTAATTATAAGATATCGCGTATCTTTGCATACTGGGTTTTTTATCGAGACTTAAACTGCTGATTGAATTTTACCCAAACAGGTACCTACACTTTTACTTTAGCAAGACTTATCTTACATGAGCCGCCTCTATCCAGGTCTACTAAGTAAATAGCTACGACTCGATATTAGTTAATTAAACTTTAAAACCCTATGAATGAATGATTATTATCTTCGTTTAACATAATACCTGTCTACCAGATGTATAGAGGTATGAGTACCTGTATACATACCATTTATTTGTTTATAATTGTTTAACGTAGCCAGTCCTAAGCCTGGATCATACTGCGCGCGCCTGGATTAAACTAACACAGATATTACTACCAATTGTACTTACTAGAAGTATAGTAGATTCAACTATGCAATCCTAATTGTTGGACGTAAAAAACGTATTCGTAGAATAGTCGAACGAACGCTCTAGCTCTGAAGGTAATTTGGAAGACAAATCGGGCTCGTTACTGCCGGATTTGCATCTGACTGCACTGCGCTAACTGAAAACTTTTTATAACTTTGTTTGTAAAGTTCGAATTCACGTCTTTTTGAAAACAGTATCAAACTGAAAGTATTTATCACTAAACTCTTGCTAATTTTAAACCAAAACAAAAAACTTTTTTACAAACTAGAGTTTGTAATAATATTAATCGTAAAGACAAGGCGAGGTAGTGAATTTGTCATAAATTTACTACCTCGCATATAAAGAAGTCGGCAATAGGAAGAATAGTTTAATTAAATTAAAAAAAAAATGTTCCAGGATATCCGTGTTTTTCAGTAAGCCTTACAAGTTTGTGAAATAAAACTTTGTCGTTTAGAATCTCCACCTAAACAAGATTATAGTTCTAAAATTTCATGAAAGCTAAATAAGTTAGATGGATAGTTTATTCGTATACCTCAACCTCAACGCCCTGTATTTGTCCACTGCTGGACGGAAGTCAAGGGGCTTATCAGGGGGAGCCTTGTTGGCGTTTATCTAATGGGGGGTAATGCCCATAATCCCCACGCTGGACATGCTAGTTGGGGATCGCAATTCGGTGGTAGAATTGTTCTGCAGGGGGTGCTGCTGCCCGCCTCCGTTGAATATTCCTTAGTCGCCTCTTACGATACGAGAAGAGATAGGGTGGTGCAAATTCTAAGCCAGCACCACAAAACTATGTTTATGCGTATAATGCAATCAAAAGTTTTTAAGGCACTCTTATTACTTTTACAAGCCCTTAGAAACCAATGGCCTCGGTCCTCCCTATTCAGTCCAGATGATTTTGGACCTTATCCATAACCAAAGACAACATTATTTAGATTTTTCGTTATCAGAATTACACCGTTTGCTTATGGCCGCCCTTCCCGGTCCTACTATCGTCAAAGCGGTGTGACTCAAAAGCTTGTTGTTTCATCCAGTGCAATGTCAGAAAAAGAGGCAAAGCGAAAAGAGAGAGAAAGTGACTGATCGCTCGGTTGGCATTCGGTTACTTTCGCCGCTCACTCGCGGGAAATCGACAATAGGAAGTATAGTTCGATGAAATTAAAAAACAATCTTGTTCCAGGATATGTGTTTTTCAGTAAGCCTTACAAGTTTGTGAAATAAAACTTTGTCGTTTAGAATTTCCATTACATTTGCAAGGTTTCTATCATTATTTTTTTACTTTTAAAATTTATGAATTAAGGTAAAATTTGATTTAAGACAGATTTTGGAGGCTTATACTGAATTTGTTTCTCCAAATTTAAATCTTTTCAACCTAGATATTATAGTGCACAAGATTCCTAATTAGTTTTATGTTTCAAAGAAAGATTTGTTACGACACCATAATCACGTAAGAGCGTTTGTATGAAAAGTAATGGTGGGTACACACGTACGTACATGCGCGTGAGCATGTTTCATCCGAGCATGGCTATCTACAAACATGCTTGGCCCTGCGTCTACACGCAAAAGCTTGCTCGAAGACCATGTTTAATGTGCGTTGAACATCTTCGAGCAATCGTTTGAATCTTGTTCGAATCGAACATTTTGTTTACCTTCGAGCATTTGTCTTGAGACTTGCATGGTATAGACGTCCGTACTTGCTCGAGATCGAGCAAGTTTATCGAGCAAGTACGTACGTGTGTACCCACCATAAGACGGGTTGGCTGCTCCTAAGACTCGAACCTAGTGGATTTGATAAAAAAACTAGGCCTAGATCTCAGTAATCACGGGATCCTCGTGGTAAAAAACAAGAATTACATAAAATACCACATTTTTTATTCGGTTCCTTGGATGTGAAAACATGATTCATAAAAAAAATACGATAAAAAAAGAACACGAAAGTTTATTGTTTTGCACATAATTTGGTCTAAATATCAGGAACCCTGGGGTCTATAAAAAAGATTTTGTTTTAATTCGTAGGTCTATTACTTTTAGTATTACCTACCATGTCTTTGGTTCCTCGGTTAGGTTTTTTTCATAATTGGTTTAGTTTTCTTGTAAATATACAAAAACATCATAATTGCGCCTACACTGTTCCAAAAACGTATGCGCCCTCTTAAGTTCTTTCCGGCGTGACCAGAGATAACGAAAGTTGTTAAATAAACAAGCCCCCATAAAATCATGAAAGAAGTGCTTCAGCTGCAGATCCTCTGAATATTAATGCTGGCCAATTCATATCGCTTAGCCGAGATTAAGCTGAGCGAGAACAAATATTGCGCGAGAATTTTTTTTTCGATTCGCTCCTGCGTAGATTTACATTTTCCTGCGCAAGCTCTTACTCGCATTGAAATTTCAATTACTTTAGTGTCGGTTTGTTTACGCTTTCCCGGATATTAATAGGGGCTGTAAAGTTTTATGGAGAGGAGGTTCAGTGTTTCTAGGGAAAGTTTGTTACTCAAATTTAACTGCGGCACCTAAATCAACGTAGACTGCTGTGTAAAGTGACACATTCGGACAATCTGGTGTGACGAGTATGTTTCTCGCTTACTGCTTAATTTAATGAAGCCAGCGGGCGGCGAACGTTACCTGGTGTTCCCCCTTTAGGTATTATGAAAAATGAGTGATATTATTTTATTCTAAATAGGGTGACTAGCTGCGCCCCGCGGCTTCGCACGCGTTGTTCCTATGGAAACGTTTAAAGGTGATTTTTATCCCACGGGAACAGATTTACGGGATAAAAAGTAGCCTATGTTTTATTCCCGTATAAGAATTACCTGTAACCAAAATTTCAGCCCGATCTGTTCAGTAGTTTTAGCGTGAAGAGGTAACAAACATCCATACATCCATACATCCATACATCCATCCAAACTTTCGCATTTATAATATAAGTGTGATGTGATGTGATAAAACAGCCACATACAGAGAATCCAGATGTATCTAGATCTTCCAAGGTCTATGTACAAATTAATCGAGAAATCTGCGAAAGAATGCGGCATAGCCCCCTTACACATTTACGCGCGGGACGCGGGGCGGGGACCGCCAGAGTAGTCCAGCCAGCTGAGAGGATAGTAAAATGTGACCTGTCAAAGTGCGACCACACGGGAAGCACCAGCTTTTAAACAAAAAAAGAATCATCTTAATCGGATCACCCAGTGACATAAAAAATACAGTCTAATGGGAACATCTTCCTCTCTTCCCTTTTTTGAAGTCGGTTAAAAAGTGTAGGTACGTCGGAAAAAAATGTTTGCGCATAAAGTAAAGGTTTTAAATTTTTTCTCAATAATGACACAAAACGAGAGTTTCAGGCAATATATTACAGGTGTTTCCAATATTATAGGTAATATCTTCAACACGAATGTGATCCAAGAAGTTTGCAGATAGCTCAGTAATAAGCAGGTAAAATACCTATAATTCCTGAAATTTGCTCATATCACGAATTGCGTAGGTTTGATTTATTTTCTCGGCGGAAACTGTAACAGAAAAAATAATAAACAATGTTGGTCAATTGACGACCTCTGTGTCGCGGTGGGTGAAGGTCCGCCTGCAAAGCATGAGTATCTAGCCCCAAGCTAAGCAGAGCTTGTGTTATGAGTACTAGCTAACTGATGTACTACATAATACAATGTACTACATAGATAGATAGTACCTGGATGACCAGGTTATTTTATTTGTAGGTAAATTTAGTTTTTTAGAAATTATTGTAATATTATTCGCCAATAGATGTCAAGAAGACGATATTTTTCAGTTTAGTCATATTTCGTTTAAACTGAACTCACCTGAACACTGAACAAATATCTGCAGATCTTACACACATTTGTCCCGAGGCGGGAATCGAACCCGAAACTTCCTGCGTCTCAGGCAGACCTGCGTCCACCGCGCTATCATGTCCATGATTGGTTGCAGATCGGGTCTTACCAGTGCATTGATTCTTCCTCTCCAATTTTCTCGTGACGATGAGTTTTTAGGGTTTGTCTCCTATGTGCATGTGACCAAATAACTCGAGAATCCGGCGGAGGCATCTCCTCTAGTTCTTTTAGTACCAAAAGTGTCGTTCTACGTGCGATCCAAGGAATACGCAGTAATTTCCGCCAACACCACTTGTGGATAGAGGCTGTCATATCAACCAAAACAAATGACACTTCGTGGGCGGACAACTACAAGACAAGGGTCTTATACAGTCTACCAACAAGTTGACAAAATACTGTCGGCTGCCAACAATATTCATTCACTGAAATGTCGCACTTACCCGCGGTTTATGTCGCTGGATTCGGTGTGTAGAGTCCGGCATAGTTCAAACAAAACTTTATGGAAACTGTATTGACCTATCTCCCCAAACATCTTGTTCCGTCACGGGGTCCCAGAGCAAGAGCAATGAAATATGACCCAATAAATTACTACATTATCGGACAGTGGCAATTCTGTTCAAACCGTTCTCAAATACTTCACTTAGCCCCCGCTGAGTTGAATCTTTGATACTGTGGCGGATTTGAAATAGGAACTCTGTTTTGTTTTCATTGAATCAATGTTCTTCTTGTTCAAAGTTTGTACGTTGGTTAGTTTTTAATACAGAAGTTGTGTTTAAATATACAAACACACCTGTTCATCGCGATCGTCGTTTGTTTTCTCAAACAACTGCTAAAGTCACAAATACTTATAAATATATTGGCAGAAACATTGCACTGTGTATGTATACGATAAACAAAAGCAAAGGGCCCAAACTCTGGTTGCGCTACCGTTACGTTACCCATATTTTGTTATTATCTTCAGCCAATTTTCAGCTTATTTTCTCCCAATAGCGATTCGAAACAGTGGTGCCAAAGAGGGCATGATGCGTAATGTAAGTCAAGCTAGTCCTAACATCTTTCCTATGGGAACATATTTCCCATATCGGGTCCTAACATATTTCCCATATCGGGCCGCATTCTGGGGTGGTCTTTCAAAGACATAGGTATAACACCGTCTTTGCACACAAATAATTCCCTAGGCATGAGGCAGAGTTGCACCGTCCAGTCATCAGTTTTTTTCAGGATATGTTAGGGTTTGTGAATATTCATAAGGTAAAAACAAATTACACAGTCAACGATTCAGAATAATGAAAACCTTTGGATGGAAAGCTAAAAGACTTTCCAAAAGATTTAATGAACCGAACTGCAAATTCTTCTGCCCTCTCCACATTGATAAGTTGATGCCCTCGGCGCGTTTGGCCTTGCAAAGGTGAGCCAATAGCATACTCTAATAAACCACAAACTTGAGATCGGAATTTAAACTCTATAGCCGACACAAAAAGCACAAAGTTAAAAATTCTATTAATTTTTACAGCCTCCGGAAATCGTTTAAAGCTGCACTAGACTCAGGTAAGTTATTGCGCAATATTTCAAACCCTTCGCCATGTGCTTCTCAGGGAAAGGTTTATAACTTAATCCTTCTTTTGATTTACTTGTTTCAATAACAAAGAAATCCTTTGATAGCGAAATTTAATATTATCCCTCTTTTGTGCAATTTTTGGGCGTGTCTGGCTTTTTGGGAAATCCTTTGGGGTTTTTCTGTCATTGTTGTTGTTTATATTGGCGAAATTTAATTTTCTCTAAAGTTTGGAAAAGCTTTTTACATGAGGTAGGTAAATAAACCTATCATGAAGCCAAGAATACATTTTAATAAGGATCGGAATTTTCGAGTTAAGTAAGTACATAAAGTGGGTAGGTAGGTAGGGGGATAGATAGATAAACCTCAATATTCGTTCACTGCTGGTCGCAGGCCTCCCCCTGATAATCGCCTTATTGGTTTACATCTCATGAGGGGGGGATCATCTTCACTAATGCAGGTAATACCCACGCTGGGCATGTGGGTTGGGGATCGCATTTCGGTGGTAGAATTCTTCTGCAGGGGGCACTGCCCGCCCCCGATGGATATCCCTCAGTCGCCTCTTACGACACACGCGGGAAGAGTTTGTGTGGTGTAGGGGTAGTCGGTATAACGAAGCCCTATTTAGTAGGATTTCGTCGACTTGATCAATAAATTGTACCTAAATGACTTTTTGGAATTATAATCAGATGTTCCAAACTGGGTTTGTTTAAGTGTTTCAATATACCTCTGACATAAAAAGGCGAATAAAATCCAAACATAATGTTCAACCATTTTGGTCCGAACTCCTGAAAACAAAGCATTTATTTACATTATTTCGTTTATGTAAACAAAAACATAAAGAGGCATATAAATACCGACGTCTAAAACAAAAGGCACTAATTTTTATGGTTCACAAAAACTCGTAAAATCCCAATGGCAGGGGAAAGACTCGTGAAATATTCCAACCTGTGTTATTTTACGGTTTAAAGTCAGTTTTACACGAGCTTTGTAGCGTGGTGCCTATAGGATTCAGAGTCAGAGTCAAATCGTTTATTTCTTTAGACTTACAAAATAAGTACTAAGACAAGTTCATTTTTTTACTATATAACAGCTCGAGGTTCGCCGATGACATAGTGCTCTTTTCGGAAACACCGAAACAACTAGAGGAAATGATAAATGAACTTGATACAATAAGTCGTCAAATTGGCTTAGAACTGAACACAACAAAGAATAAAATAATGACAAACAACATACATATTCCCATACAAGTCAATAATATTATACTGGAATACGTACCAAGTTACATTTATTTGGGAAAGGAAATATAATTTAAGAAATATCGAAACACTGACGAAATCGATAGACGAATAGCACTATCATGGAACAAATTCTGGAGTAACAAAGCACTTCTCAAATCTAAACTTTCATTAAAGCTCAAGAAGAAAATACTAGATTCATGCATACTACCTTGTCTGTCTTATGGCTGCCAAACTTGGATTTATAATAACTGCACAAGAAATAAAATACAGATATGCCAAAGAGCTATGGAAAGAAGTATACTAAATATAAAGAGAAGTGACAGAAAAAGAAATACAGTTATAAGACAAACCACAAATATCATTGATGCTTTGAGACACTGCAAAAAGTTAAAATGGAAATGGGCTGGCCATATCGCACGCATGGAAGATAACAAATGGATCAAAAAAATAACTACATGGCTAGGTCCACAGAACAAAAGAACCAGAGGCAGACCGAAAGAGAGGTGGATAGACGAAACAAAGAAATCAGCTGGCATAGACTGGCTAATCAAAGGTAAAGACAGAAAAGCATGGAGTAAAATGGAGGAGGCCTTCACTCGATGAGAGGTCCTTAATATTTATTAATATTAATTTAATTCTAATTTTTTTTTGTATAAGTGTCATAAATAATATTAATCTATTCATAATTAATTTTGCAAATTCAATTCTATTAAGGAAATAAAAGGCTTTATTATTATTATTATTATTATTATTATAACAGCTCGATAAATTGTCATTAATATTAAATAAGAAATCAGGTGCAATTGACTCGAATTCACTTAAATTTTTAAGTATTAAAGCAAGTTTGAGCAAGTCCTAGCAACCCATTGAATGTAAATTTGAAAATAGGTACGCAGAGAGCTCTTTACGCCTATTGAGTTAAAACCAATTTCTGAAAATATTACTCAGCTAACAATTTTTCGGTTAAAACCAGATAATAAACTGTTAATTAAAACCACTTTTGATTGTTTGATATCACTTAACAAAATGAAGGTCGAGAGAAAACTTCAAATAGGTCTATCTAGCAGAAAAATCGAGCCAAACCTTATCTATCCATCTGTCTTGGGCAATTATTACAAAGTAAAATAATAAAGTTAGGTATGAAAAGGAGGTGTTTCATGGTTTGAAATACAAGGCAGCTATATCTCACAGAGAACCGACAACCACTGGGTAAACGAGTGCTTGAGTGGAGATCGCGACTCGGCAAATGTTGTGTGGGCACGCTCTCCGGCCAGATGGGATGAGGATCTGCGAAAGACTGCAAGCAGATGCTGGATACGTCAAGCTGAAGACAGGGCGCTATGGCGCTCATTAGGGGAGGCCTATGTCTGCTGTGGACTAATATATGTTGATGATGATGATGAATTCAAAGAAGGATTTATTATTAACCGACTTCAGAAAAAGTTCAATGTTCTATATAACTATGGTGCTGGATGGCTCTAGTAAATATGTAGTTTACTGTTATTCTAGTCCCGCCATGGGATGACGTACGACATCTGTAGCGCCACGTACAAAGGTCCGCCTGCAACGCAGGGGGTTGTGAATTTGGTTTCCGCCTTAGGACAAATGTTTGAAGAATCTGTAAATGTCTTGTCCTGGGTATTGTATTAAAAATCTTTCTAATATTATAAACGCGAGAGTTTGTACGCATGTATGTTGTATGTTTGTTGCTCTTTCACGCAAAAACTACTGAACGGATCGGGCTGAAATTATGCATACAGGTAGTTCTAGGCCAGGAATAACACATAGGCTTATACTTTTTATCCCATAAATCAGTTACCGTGGGATAAGCGTGCAAAGCCGCGGGGCACAGTTATCTATATAACTAACTAATGTATTGCATTAAGTATATCAGTCATCTAGAACCCATTTACACAAGCTCTGCTTAGCTTGGGGCTAGATAGTGCTGTGTTGGATTGTCTGGCATGATTATTCGCTACCCTCGTGTAAGAACCGCCTAACTTCATATGGCATAAATAACATGGTAGGAACGGGTGCTGTGTAATTCATTTCATGGTTCGTTAGGTTTTGAAAAAAGTGGTGCCCTCTCATTTGTGTGTGATTTTGATTACACAGAGCAACAGTGATAAAGCGATCCTGGCATAGCAGATCTAGGTAGGTATCACTTTATTCTGTTTTAAATTTCTATTTTTGTATTTTAAATTTGTTGCTATACACTCATTGATTAAATAAAAAGGGAAGATAGGTTACGTTCTCCCAGCGCTTACTCAAAAATTGGCATGTGTTACAACTACACGCAAACACATACGCTCACAGTTATATTTCTAGTCCTGTGCAATACAAAGAAGAACAAAGACGGAAAGACGTATCTAAGACCGAAGTGAGGCCGAGACAACAATATATCACGCGAATCACGACCGCCCGTGCCGCCGTTCCGACGGTGATTGAGGTGGGAGCACATAATTTTACACAATATGAGGTTGCCATTTTCGAGAAACCAGTACCTCATCTTCCCTTTTTAAATAATCAATGTATACAGAAGTGGCAGTGGGCCAGCTATATTTCGCGAAAAACCGCTGCAGCGCTGGGGTAAACCTGTTCTTGAGTGGCGACCACGACTCGGTAAGCTTAGTGTAGGGTACCCTCATGCAAGATGGAATAAAGACCTGCGAAAGACTGCAGGCAGATGCTGGATGCGTCAACCTGAAGACGCAATGGCGCTCATTTAGGGAGGCCTATGTCCAACTAACATAAGGTTGATGATAATCATGATTAAACAAATACTTATCCCCCATAGTATGTATGGGCATCACGATTTTGTAAACACAATAAGTTAAAATATTTGATTTCCTAATCAGCATAGACAATGATACCTTCCTAAACTAGGACTGCACGTATTGATATGTAAGTAGAAGTGGTAAGTACTATGTGTGTTACATTCTGACGAAACAGCAATAACTCTATATTAAATTATTGAGAGGAGCAACAAGATCTACTAAGAAGATTCTCCTTTTTAACCGACCTCAAAAAAAGAGGAGGTTCTCAATTCGACCGTTTGCTTATGTTTGTTACCTCAGAACTTTTGAGTCGGTGCTGGGTTGGTGTGGTCTCATTTTAATTTAATTCAGTCTGACAATGGGATCCATATACCTAATTGAAGTCGGTTTACAGTTTAATTATTCTACAGTCAACAGCATACCTAAGTGGTTGCTCAGAGTAAACACCAAGTACCACCTTACGTTTGTTTTCACAACTTTCACGCTAAGTTCCACGCTGATCGACTGAGCCCACTTCGGTTCTAAACTAAAGTAAAAGTGAGAACTTTCAATTAAGGCAATTACCCCGTTAAACACTGACGAACACCGACTTTGTTGAACAACTTTTAGCGCACTTTAGTGGATGGATAAACTTTGCTAGCTGGCACGATATTGAAATAAACCTTGTTACACAGAGTAATTTTCCAAAAATTCGAAAATCCTATTTTTACTTTGAAAGTCAGCGTGAAACTTGGGTTTAGTTGCCTTGATATAATGTTATAACGGCTAGGATGCACATTTTTTGTATCAAAACATGAATTAAAAAAAAGTATTTTATCTGTAATACTCATTATCCTCTAATCTCTCGCTAGCGAGAGGAGATGATATGAGGATAATGAGTATTATACGGAGAAAAGGTTTTCTTTAAATACACGTTTTTATGTTTTTACGTTATGCCATCATATCAAGGCAACTAAACCCAAGTTTCACATGCCTAGGCATGCGAGTTGGGGATCGCAGTCTGATGGTAGAATGGCAGAGGCGTTGCTGCCCGCCTTATCAGGGGCGATCTCCAGACGTCCAGAGGGGCAGCAGCGCCCTCTGCCTGACTCCAGAAGTAGACCATTAACAGCTGTGGAGGAGAAGGAGAGAGAAAATGAAGTCTCGTCACATGCTTTGTCTCTGGAAATACAAAAATAATATGATAGACTGATGAACCACACACGTATGTGCTGCCACCCACTATTACCTACGACGCGACGTAGGGGGTTTAATAGTAGGTAAATTGTTACCTAAATTGTGAAAGTAACTTATTTAGTGCCGAGACGGGGTTTGACGCTCGAGCGTAGTGATGGCCCTAATAGTTCGAGGGACTAAATAAGGTACTTTCAGCTGAGGAAAACACTGTGCTTTTCATTATGAACCATGGAAAGTAACAATAAATATCCAAGTATCAATTAGCTAAGTATAAAATAATTATAATATTAATTAAAAAAACTGATCCTTATCTGAAATAATACCAGTCGGAAGCGTAAACTATCTCCAGGTAGCTCAACTAATCCATATCAATATCAATCGCAAGGGTTAAAAATCATGAATTAGCTGAAAGATTACTAAAAAGATGAGAAATCTGGTGCCATATCAGCATCACTTAAACTTCACTACAACTCAGTCAGAGTCAGAGTCAAATCGTTTATTTCTTTAGACTTACAAAAAAGTACTTAGACAAGTCAAATTTTTACAATATAAACAGCTTGATAAATAGTTATTACTATCAAACAAGAAATAAGGTGCAATTGACTCTAGTTCACTTCAATTTTTTGTCCACTAGCGGAAGAAGTGAAAAAGAAACCACTAGCAAGTTTATCGCTTATCAACTAATACAATCTTAGGATAACTAATTCTAACTGGTCTTACATACTATTGTCGGTGTGGAACTGGGCGACATCCGGCCAAGCATTAACATCATTGACGTAGTCATCTACGGAGTGTAATACAAATCTCTGCTATTTTACTCTAAGATCGGATTGCTGCTATCCCGCTCTATTATTTTTCTATGGCAGCTATACCGCTATTATTTCACATTTTCATCATTGAAAAAATGTTAAATATTTTGTCAATTTTATTTTATTTTATAGAAATAGTTGAAAGTAAATTATACCTACTGGTAATAAAAAAAATATTCTTTAATTGATTCGTTATTTTATGTATTTTACATCGCACTGTCATTGAGTGGCTGTAAGAATTGCATCAAACCAGACGCAGAAGCCATCTCACAAGAAGTTGAAGTTGAGTGGCTGTACAGAAGTTTGGAACAAGCGTGAGTGAGAAAAGTATTACCTTCAACCCGCTGCTCAGGCAACTTCAGACTTATTTTCCGAGTATGAGTAATGAAAAATAAATTATGCAATCAAATAATCTTTATACTTTAATTGTTTTGATGTCAGTCAGTATTAAGGCCCATACACCAGCGAAAGTGGCGCCCCCAACTATTATATCTTATTATTACGTTGAACGCAGGAATTTTTAAAAATCCTACGTTCAGTTTGTGGTATCTATTATAAGCTATATATTAATGCCTCTGTAATAGTTTAATTTTGTAAAGCTTAGGAAGAGATACGAAGTTGCGCTTTTTGGCCACCAAACTCTATTTTTGCATCTCCTCCTAAACTATACGAGATAAAATTATAAAAGACGTTTTAAAAAATAGCTTATAATAGATACCACAAACTGAACGTAGGATTTTTAAAAATTCCTATGATAAACGTAAAAATATGATAAAATAGGAATTGCTGTCAGATTGGCTCGGGTATGCGCCTTAAATAAATATATTTATACTTAATCATTTTTAATAAATATGAATTCAAATAACGTGTACAAGTCAGCTGCATAAGTAAACATAATCCAATTCAAATTTACAGTTTGTGATTTGTCCCAAGAAAGAAGTAATTATAAAAGACTTCAAGAAGAACAAAGAGTTCAAAGTTAAAAAGATATAATGTGTGAACTTACACCATTTCAACAACAAACCAATCAAACTCTCCAATCATCTAGTTTGCCAGTACCATTTCCCATTCCATGAACTGGTATAAAGTTAAATAAACTAGTCATCACCGCACAAAAGCGTTTCCTTAGCCAATGTCTGTAACTCGTAATTGAATTCAACAAAGAAGATAGAAAAAGTAAACTTGGTACGTGAGATGAAAACTGAATATGCGGTACAGATCTATTAACAGTTTGTATTATACAGTTCACTTATTTATGCGATATACGAAAGAAGTAGGAATATGTAGGAATATAAAAGGAAGGCTGAATAGCATTGTAAATAGGAATTTACATAAGTATGAATTCCTTCTCGCATTCGTTTACCTATAGGTACATACACAAAACTAAGCAATGCTTAGGTACTTTAAGGCCAGGGCATGCAGTCTCGACATAGATGGCGACCGAAATCAATCGCAAAGTACCGGTCATATTTTAACGAATTTTGATTGACTTACAAGAATTAAATTTCAAATGATACAATAATATATAATATATACAATAACTATTTATTTACATAAATACAGTTTACTAGCAAAAAGAAAAGGTCAAATTTCGAACATGCATATTGATTTACCATCGGAACTATTCATTTTTGTCGCAAACTACCGTCAACTTTACAATTTCAGTGAAGGATCCATTGATTAATTAAAAAGGGAAGATGAGGTACTAGTTTCTCGAAAATGGCAACCTCATATTGTGTAAAATTGTGTGCTCCCACCTCAGTCACCGTCGGACCGGCGGCACGGGCGGTCGTGATTCGCGTGAAATATTGTTGTCTCGGTCTCACTTCGGTCTTAGATACGTCTTTCCGTCTTTGTTCTTCTTTGTATTGCACAGGACTGGAAATATAACTGTGAGCGTATGTGTTTGCGTGTAGTTGTAACACATGCAAATTTTTGAGTAAGCGCTGGGAGAACGTAACCTATCTTCCCATTTTAATTAATCAATGGAAGGATCGCTACAAACTTATCGGGCTGTCTAATTTTCTCGCAGTTCACCGAAATCGGAATGAATCGAATGGAATGAATCGAAATCTTCACCGAAATCGTAAAGTTGACGGTAGTTTGCGGTATGTGGTATGTAAACTAAAGTGAAGAAACGACTAAGAAACCTGTTAGCCTGTTGGTTGTTATTTTTGGAATTGGCGCAAAATCCGTCCCAAGCACTTTAAATAACATTCAAACTAATATCTAAAATTTAATACATAATTATGCCTATGAATTAACAAATAAGTACCTTACTAAGAAAGTAAATACGTAAGTGGGGTGTAGAGTCTTGTCTTTTCTATATTTTCCTCAACGCGTATAAAACTCGGGTCAAACGCAACGTAGGTTAAGGCGCATACCCGAGCCAATATAACAGCGCCACCTATTTTATCATAATTGTTACGTTTAACACAGGCAATTTTTAAAATCCATCGTAAAGGTTGTGTTATCTATTCTAAGGTTGATTTTAATACCTCTGTAATAGTTTTATCATAATAGTTTAGAAAGATTTGCGAAAATAGATTTTCGTGGCCAAAAAGCGCAACTTCGTATCTCTGCCTAAGCTTTACAAAATGAAACTATTACCGAGGCTTTATAAATGACTTATAATAGCTACCAAAAACTGTACGATAGATTTTTAAAATTTTCTGTGAAAAAATTATGAGATAAAATACTGCCGTCCTATCACTTAAAGGCCGTTAAGTGACATTTCGTCAAATTTGACTTTTGTGTACCATACTAAAAGGCAGCTTTTGCTCTATCTTCCAATCTGGTTAAAAAAATTCTATCTCTTGTCAGTGCTGAGATACAGAGTCCAGCTACACCACTATCTACATCATTTTTGGGGTTTTCCAAAACTAAAATACGGTTACCTCACTTTACAATACTAAAACACGATTAAACCAGCTTAGCAACGTATTGAAGCCTAATTTTGTCCGTTTTATACCAGCTTATAAAACGGTTACTTGTAATGACAATAAAAATAAACCGTTAGCTGACTTTACATGTGTTTTAGTATATTTTAGTACTGCATGCCACTCTTGTGCTTACGATGTCTAAAAAACAGTTTTCTAACCACTCCTACACTAAAAAAGCGCTAGATATACTTAGCTGGCTAGTCATTGCAAAACCAATGTATGATTGAAACACTTACAGTACTAAAAGACGGTGACCGTTTTTTAGCTGTGAAACTAATACATTCACATGAATAAAAACAAAACTAAAAAACAGTATAATGACAATGCAACGCTAGGAAAAGGTTAACTGCGAAGCTTTCTGCAAGCCCCTTACTCCTGCACACTCGTCGCCACAGAACAATATAACATAACACGTCGCTAGGACGTCACGGAGGCAGGACATATACGATTAGTGCGAATTCCGGCCAGAAATTAGTTCAAAAGCGAAGTTTTTGTAATACTCAAGTTATTGTTTTTATCACACTGTTAAAAATAATATTACAAGTTAATATTTATTCCCTATTATTAGACTACCACTGTGACTCAGTAAACGAATAACCAGCTGAGAAACAAAGTGGCGGGTTCGATCCCGCGGCGCAGCGGTAGAAATATTTGATGCAAATATTTCTTCTGGGTCTGGGTGTTCTAATAGCAAAGTATTCGTAGTTCGTGACCCTCACGACACATGAAAAAATCCTTGTGTGGTTATTATCATATTCATTATTCAATTCCGCGAGGTGAAGAGTATAACTACATATTTGGATGGATAACTGTTGTGCCCAAAATAAGAACTGGCTATTGTTTTATTTAATTATTATATTTGATTAACAGTGACTTGATAGCAACCGAAACAATAACTCTTCAGTTTTTTGAGTCTGGTCACAGCTTCATGAGCTACGATTGATTTTATCATCGGGTAGAGCTGGCCATGAAAAGGAAAGGCAAACTGTACGACTTTCAGGATTTCACTGTGTGTCCCGCTTCTAATCTAGCTAGAGTGGATATAAAAACTATGCCTCGAAAAGGTTTTTCCTCTAGTCCTCTCAGGCCCAAATACATAGCTGCCGCGGCATCGAAGTGGTAGACAACTTCATTTCTCGGCTCTTACATCTGCAATGATGGTAGCTGTGTGCCAGAGATCAAACGGCCCATGGTTATGGGAAGGGACGGAATGAGTCGGTTTAATGGCATCTGGAAGAACTGAAGTATCTCGTGCAAGACAAAGATGCGCTCTTAGTTCGTGCTCTGATCTTCCCTATATTCTTATACGGAGTAGAGACATGGACCATCTTATCTAGAGAGAAGAAGGATTCTTTGGACGGCGAAACGCACCAACCAATATGTCGATCGTTACGCAACTGAAAGTGAAGGACAGGCTATCCACGATTTGTCACCGCCGTATACTCTCCTACTTCGGTCATATTGCAAGGCTCGGCAACAAGAACCTCAAAAAGCTGGTCATTGTTGGCAACGTGGAGGGCAAGCGATATCGCGATAGATCTCTAAGCAGATGGACTGATCAGCTCAAGGGGGGTCGCAAGTATTACGACGTGGTGAAAATAACCACAAACAGAATTATCTGGAGACAAGCCGTCCATTCCAGCACAATAGAGATTTATATCATGAAGTACCAACTACAGAGAGAATGTTGATTAGGTAATTTGTTTTTGAACAACTTATATGAGATTTTGCTGTTTTGTTTAATCAGCGTTCGTGCAACCTGATTTTATTTAAGTGACAAGTTATACCTTGTCAACTGATTTGGGATGTGATTAGCGTTCGAGAAACCGGCTGTAAGTGTAAAAGACCTGAAAGACATAACACAAGTCTGTTTCCAGAGAAATAACCACGATATGCTCTCGATAACTGAAGTACGAGTGATTGATGATTATAAAGATGTTTTGAATCCTGAATTTAAATGTGCACCAAAAGTTATAGAGAAGGCAATAACATTTGCAATTATCAATGCGTTAAAAGATATACCTAAGCGCACCACACAAAATGCAATTCTGGCATGAGATGCCTGAATGTAACTAAAAATGAAAGAGTAGATTGAATCTAGTCTGAGTAAACAATTCAATTTTAATTAATTGTTATAAAACGAATAATATAAACGAATAATTGATAATAAAGTCATATCATAGATAATAATGGTTAATAAAGGTTTACACATTTCTTGTAAACTGTTGTAAACTACGTCTTTTAAGTATCACACTAATATCACACTATCACATCACACTAATATTATAAAGGCGAAAGTTTGTATGGTTGTATGGATAGATGCATGGATGGTTGTTACTTCTTCACGCCAAATCTACTGGACGGATCTGGCTGAAATTTTGCAAACAGATAATTATAATCCTGGAATCAAACATGGGCTACTTTTTATCCCATAAGTCAGTTAACGTGGTATAAATCTCCTTTTTAACATTTCCATAGGAAACGCGTGGGAAGCCGTGGGGCGCAGCTAGTAATGTAAAAGTAATTAAGTAGATTTTTTGTGGTAAGATTATTAACCCAGATCTTTTTCATAATAAATAAGGTAATCATAAAGATTTTTTTTAGAATAGTTGTACTTTTCTCTTTATACATTGATTACATAATGACGTAAACAGTAAGAAGGCAATTTTAACTAAATTGTTAAATTATATTATTTTAATTGACCCTTATTTCCTTCTTAAACAAGCTTATTCATTTTAGGAAAATTTAGACTAAACTGCTTATTTGTAATTATATCAATATACTTCAGATCAGTATTTTCAGCACTAAAAAACAGTTAGCTTGGATTGTTTATCCAACTACTATGTTTTTGTTTCGAAAATACTTTAATTTTAGCATCTCAGAACAACAATATAAACAACTAAAGTCCGATGACGCCATTTTCAGAGTTGAGGTTAGTTACATTTCAATTCACTTACTACTCAAGAACACGGGTAAGTAACTTAGCCGTTATTTAGTTTTGAATATGCATGTAACTGTTACTCGTTATAAAATATTATCGCAGTTACAGTTTGTTACAACTATTAAATACGGTTGCGCTTCAGCAAGCCGTTTTTTTGCATTTTAGATGGTCACATTTTAAAGCTGGTAAGCTCAACTAAAACACAAAATCTTAAATTGAAAAATAAACTTTTAACTTTTTAAACAAAATATTTAATAAAATAGTAGCTTAAATGTTGATGGATAATTTGGTCTAACAAAGAAATCTGTATGTCTTCCCAATTTCCAGGGACAGCATTTCCCACGTTTTGGCTCATACCCACAAATTTGGTTTTATCACTTAACGACCTTCTAGTGATCGGACGGCAGAATAGGTGGCGGCGCAACTTTCACTCGTGTATGCGCCTGAAACGGAAATCACAGTCATCCTTATTTATATTTCTGTGACTAAAATCTACAAGAACTTTGGAAGATCTGATAGTATTCAATCAAATACAAACTTTAAACGAGGTAAATAAGGTACATTTTCGCTGAATCCAAAGCCAATAGTGGTAGAACTGTAGGCTATCAACATTGTTTTGTAAGTCGATGAGGTTCAGCCAATAGAGTATGGTTCTGTATAAGAACAAATCTTCGATGGTTATAATTGGGTTTTTTATAGGCTTGTTAAGGTTACTGAATACTGAATACCTATAGTCGTGTAGAAAATAAATGTTCAACCGACTTAGAAAAAAGGAGGTAGATCTCAATTTGACTGTATTTGAAATGAAAATGATATGTTATGATTTATTTGACATTATTATTTGTTTTTGTTACCTCAGAACTTTTGACTGGGTGATCCGATTTTGATGATTTATTTTTTTATTTGAAAGCTGGTGCTTCCCGTGTGGTTTCATTTCAATTTGGTGCAGTTCTTACAATGTGTCCATGAGAAAACCGTATAATTGAAATCGGTTCATAGTTTTTTTTAACCAAAATCAATTATTACATAGTCGCTCGCATGCTCTAAGATCCTTAAAAAATAATTCAAATATATTATTAGCAGCCTTGTGTAGGCTGTCCACATATTATATCCGCCATCTTTGTTTTATTTTATTTTATGCCATACCAAGCCCTTCCGTCAAAAGGGTGCATTGCGCACCATTTTGTGAAAAGGATAGTCATAGGATTTGGCGTTCATAGGAACGAGACAGAGCATACGATTTTGGAACGCGGCGTAGGCGCAAAAATGATGTTTTTGGATAGGTACATATTTGAAAGAAAACTACACCACTTATGAAAAAACCCAATCAAGGAACCAAAGAATTAGTAATGACCTATGGATCAAAATGAAAATCTATTCTTTAGACTGCGGCGCGGGGTTCCTGAGATCTAGACCAATTAAGGTGCAAAACAGTGAAGTTTCATGTTTTTTATCGTATTTTTTTTATGAATAGTGTTTTCACAACCAAGGAACCGAAATAAATGTAGAAAAATGTAGAAAATGTAATTTTTGTTTTTTACCACGGGGATCCATTACTGAGATCTAAGCCTAGGTTTTTTTTAAATAAATCCACTAGCCCTCATATCCGGATTAATAATAAAAAAAATATAAGGGTCCTTCTCGCCCTTAAAAAACATTTTGACAAATCTCCCTTAAAGGGAAAACTGGAACGCATTTTTTACGTTTCGCTCCTTGTCTTTTTTTCTAGGGGGAAAATTGGAATTTATTTTTAATTTCCTCAACAATTTTTCGCGTTCTTGTTTTCCTGTTGGTAGAATTAAACTAAAGAGAATTAATAAATCATACAGCACATATCAGTTTAATCAAATTATTATTTTGTATCTTGACCACAGAATAATAAATATATAGTACTACCTATTAATAGGTACTTGATGAGTTTTTAATTAATTAATTAATTATGATAGACAATTCACACAGCATTATCTAGCCCCAAGCTAAGCAGAGCTTGTGTTATGGGTACTAGATAACTGATATACATACAATACACTACGTAGATAGATATCTTTATTATACTTACATAGAAAACATCCAGAACGCCCTGAACAATATCTGCAACTACAAATACTTGTCTCGAGGCGGGAATCGAACCAGCAATCTCCTGCGTCGCAGGCGGACCTTCGCCAACCGAGCCACAGAGGTCGTCCGGTACGGTTTATAAACATATTAATCACCTAAAATATTTCTACAATTAAATGCAATTTGAAATGAGTTAAATAGCTTCTAGTAGGTACGTTGCGGAACCTTGACGTACACACTCCCGCAGCCTATTGTTTGCGATCGCCGGCTTTCGCTACACTTACTGCCAAATAAAAAGACATAACTTATTCAGTAAGCGCGCTTATACACGGACTACTGCACAACTACAGTTGAGTCTTGCACTCCGCAACTGGCCGTCCGTAGAAAAAGATCTATGTGTAAATTTGTGGATAAAATACAAATCGGGTACTAGGTTATCTTATAATTTTTTTGTGTTTTATAACCTGTGATTTTCCTGAGCTTAAATAACTATCTTTAAACCATTATTGTAATTTTTACCGTAACAAAATGGTTAAAAAAATCAGATCTGAACTCCCAAAAAAAACTTTTACGTTTGTTATGACTATGAGTTGATGGCACAGTTCACAAAATGCTTGTACTTATATAAGTTAAGTTCTTTTTTCGTTTTATTTTATGTAATCCCGTAGACGTGTGTACTGCCATACTGTTTACTACAAAGTTAGCGTTTACTTTATTTTCTATGGAAATCTGAACAGCACTCCAAGCAGGAAGTATATATAACTTTTTTGTTTTGTTAACTGTGAATTTGATAGTATATTTATTTTTTTGACAGTTTAAGTATGTTGGCGTTCACACTCGCACATTTAACGTTGACATCGGGTTTGGCGTATACTCAACTAGCAGCGCCTCGCGGTTTCACCCGTGTAGTTCTCGTTCCCATGGGAATTCCGGGATAAAACATAACCTAAGACACTCCCTGGAATTTTCCAGCCTTTCCCAGCTTTTTAATGATAAAAGATTTTTTTTAATCGGCCCAGTAGTTTCGGAGCCTATTCAATAAAAACAAACAAACAAATATTTCCTCTTCTTAATATTATTGATAAACTCCATCATCGAGTTAACAACATTTAATGCAATATTTCACACTCACCAAACTGGTCCCGAAGTGTACGTCTGTCAGTGTTTGCGACAAACACGCCCTCGAATAATGAATACGAACGACGCCATTGTAGCTGACACTTTTATCTAAATTGCCTGCGCTTAGCTTTTGTAGAAATAAAAAAATCTACCTATTGCGTAGTTATTAGGGTGCATTTTCGATAAACACCGAGAAAGACAATTAATAAATTGAGAGTTGAGAGTTTAGATGGATAATAAACATTATCCTTCCTAAGTTTACACAGGTTTATATGAATAAAGAAATAATAAAAATACACATAACAAATTAGCAGCAGTGACTTAAAATCTTACTTTTCGAACTTAGCACAACGATTACCCGACACGGTGTTATCCTAAAATACTCGTATATGAAATGAAATACACTGGTACTTACTCACCTACCTATTCATATTCATTATAGTATAGTATAGGTAGTATAAAGCATGTTAGGTATATGTACCTAGTACGTAGTGTAGGTATATTCATATCGATTTCTGTTCCTTTAATTTTTTTTTTTAAATGCCACCGTCTATGTTGTTCTTTTATCTCCAGTCCATCCCAAGGTTGCCGGGAAGAGATCGCTCAAAGCGATAAGGCCGCCCTTTGTACTTCCATGATTCTGTACATTTCCTTCTGTATTGTTTTTTTATGTTTGTGTGGTACAATAAAGAGTTATCTATCTATCTATCTACCTTTTTATTAAAGATTCCAGCTCAAAATTAACTGCTAAGATGTAAAAAACTCTTGCAACGTAAGTGACTTCAGCAGGTCGGCTTCGACATCGGAAACTTTTGACAAATCAAAATAGCGTTCTAAAATTACTTCAGAATAGAATTCAAATTAGAATCTGACGTTTTCCCTTCGGAAACGAATCGAATGAATTAAAATGCTGGGCCAGGTAAATCTTTCCGTCATTCCTAATATTTTTTTGAAGACTTTTCCTTCAGCTCCTTAAAGATTATGATCATCATAAGCCTATGTTAGTCCACTGCTGGACATAAAATAAATAAATAAAGCCTTTATTTCCAATTTCACTTCACAATAGTCACACCTTTAATAGGGCACATGTGTAACATTGGACACTCAGACTCAGGATAGAGTGTAGGCCTCCTCCACGTACTAAGTTCCTACTGCTGGACATAGGGTTCCCAAAATTCTTTCATAGATCGTCATTCCACGTGGCCTGAGGGCATCCTACATTACGTTTTCCGAGTCACGATTTCAACTCAAGATCACTTTTAACCCAGCAACGGTTGTCAGTTCTTCGCGAGATATGGCCGGCCCACTGCCACTTATCAAAACAAGTCTTGTTATCACTAACTGCTTGTAAACCGAAGTTTAGTATGCCGTAAAACTTCATTGGTTATTTGCGAAAATATTTCAACGAATAAAGTTTTACTATCTACTTTATTTTGGCAGGTCAACGTAAATGGATTCGTGAAAATACCTATAGGTATAATTGGTATTATAAATAACAAGAACTAGAAATTGTTTTGTGTGTACAAGGAACTTAATAATCCCAAATAACATTTCGTATTTTGTATATCTATAATGAAAACTTATTCAAGTTTTATTACTAGGTACTTTATATCATAATAATGGTTTGTAATTAATTCGACAGTTACAGCGTGTTTCCACACATTTGTCATAATGTTATAGGATAACATTAATGACTTGAACATATTATTAAAATTATTAACAACGGGATATTTACCATGATTAGAATTTTGAGCTTTCCAATATTTCGGCAGTGTTTCATGCGCCATGATCACGGAAAAATTCAAATCATAGTAAATATCCCGTTGTAAATAACTTTAGTATTAATAACCATGATGGATTTAAAAGATTTATCGTTAAACATAAAATGTCTAAGACTGGTATAGTTTATGGTTTATCCATTTTGAATGAAGCATGTTAGTAAACAAAGCACGACACAAATAACGAAATCTCACTTGCTTGGCGTCGAGTTTCAGATATAATTGTAAGCAATTTTTATTGAAGGGAGGATAAAATCTAAAATCGACAAGTAATGTAAATTACGTATAAAAGGACGCGCCAACAAAGTGAATTTTAGGTTAAGTATGGGCGGTTTGTTTACGTTCATGCTCCATTCAAAATGGATACGATATAGGTATCAGTAACACTTCACATGGTCATTACATTACTATATCTATATCTATATACAACTTATACTATATTATTTGTTAAATATCATCACTATCCTCTCGCTCCCGTCTCCTGCCACGTTTCTCTGAATGCGATTTTCTTTACATACCCCCCCCCCCCCCCCCCATAATACCGTCCATACACCTTTGGGGGATAAAGTAGTATTCCCCCAAATAGGTACAGAGGGAGATCTCCTCTGACTGGACCCGACTGATCTGGTCCACAGTGCCCGGTGGCGGTGTTTCGACCGACAGTTGATGTCGGGTATTCGTAATGAGTTTAGTGGCAGCGACACAAGCGTTTGCGAGATCTAGGGATCGTTCTCTTTTTTGCTTCTTTCATTATGTTAAGGAATTTGTCTTATCGACATCTAACGGATTTTTGTTGAAGCTGTTGGGTTAGTTAACTAGCTTCAGTTATTACGATGTTTCTTTCTCTGACGATTACGGAATCCTTAACCTTGAATTTTTTATCAAACTGTTATGCTGCTCGAGCGAAACCAGGCTGGTTTACTAGTCTTATCATAAAAGTAAATTATAGCTTACAAAGGATTTGTGAAATGAGGGCAAATAACTTAACAAAGTGGCGCGGTAGTAAATCTTAACTTCAGAGCCCAAAACATACTTTGACATTGAGAGTCCTCTATAAATTTACTTGGGAACAAAGTTCGGGTCCAAATAGGTACACCTACATTATTAGGATACAACTGTAGAATGACAAATGCGTGGTTCCTTTGGTTCCGTATTTACTTTTCAAAATTTAAGTATAGGTATACACGAACATTTCATGAATATTTTTTTTATTTTACAAATATTTCGAAGTAGCCGCGCTTCGCGGATTCACCCGCATAGTTTCCATTGCCGTGGGAATTCCGGGATAATATAGCCCATATCACTCCCTGAAAAAGAAGCTTTTTAATGATGACCATCAACTTCTTGAAAATGGCTCTGCACAACAATGTCAAGGTAGTATGACATTGACATTTCCGTGATCTAACATTCTTGTAACATTGTCTCAAAAGTCGACGGAACGTTCAATAAGCTGAAAGCACGAATGGAAAATTAATATTAGGGTTGACATCTAAAGGTGATTATGGATTTAGAAATGGACAATATTACGTTTAGGCACTACAGAGAAACAAATACACAAGACACATCAAGCGACACATTTGAAAGCCCTAGGATGAGCACACCAAATGAACGTTTAGACAAAAGCATAACTCTAACAAGTCTACAACATCAAATAGAGCTATTGAGCGAAAAACTCTTAGAAACAACAAATGACATCCAAACATTAAAAGCAGAAAACATGTTACTAAAAAAAGTGATAGAGAAGGGAAAAAAACACAAACATGAACAATTCTGCGATAGTCCGCAAACCTTACTTAAGCCTAAAAAACGTAAACGAATAGCACCAGTACACAATAAAACCAACTGTACACCAGAACAGAATGTCACACCCACTCAAACACACACACAAATAGCGGAAACAGTAGACACCAAATACACTCAAGAAACGATTGAGATCCAAACCAACAAATACAAACAAAATGAAAAAACAATAAACACCGAGGACAAACAGATATTGTATAAGAATATGGAGTTAGATAAATCAAATTCTGACAACGCTTCTGATCAGAATGAGGAACACAACATAAGTACACTACACGAATCAGATAAAAGTGCACAACATAACAACACAGTTATAGGAGAAATAGAAACTCAAGACAATCAATCAGAAACAGGACACGAAATAACCACACCAAACATAAAAACTATTGCCAAAAACAAAACACATGAAGAAACTAAATCTAAACACAACAAACAAAGCATAGACGTCAGTATGACAAGAAATAAATCTACATCTACCACTAAAACGCAAGAAAGTCTAAACATACAACACCCCCACAATGAACAACCAAAAAAGATTCTTATACTAGCAGATGACCAGGGTAAGAATATGAGAAATATGCTGCAAACCCAACTAGGGGCCGATTTTTCTGTTAGTTCGTTCTGGAAGCCTGGTGGTAAGCTCAGTGACATCCTGGAAACTGCGACGACTGAAGCGAAACGATTAACTAAAAACGACTGCATTATTATTCTAGGAGGTGTAAATGACAATGATCCATATGATTTTCACTTTTCTATTAACTTGTGGCTCAAAGCGGTCCAAAACACAAATGTTTACGTTATTGAAGTTCAATTCAACAGATACCTAAATGAGAAAAAGCTTAACTATGTACTTAAGTTCACTTGTGAAAAATTTCTTAACGCTAACTTCGTAGACATGGACTATAGTCGCAACCGACCTCATCGGAAATATTTTACTGTTGCTTTGACTAGAATGTTGACTAGAATTATACTACGTCTCAAATACTAAAATGACAGCGAACAATACAAAGAATATATGAACAGTGTGTTAAAGATAAGACAGTGTAGAAAAATTTTTATAAGCAGGAGCACTCAAACAACCGATGAAATTGTTATAATTGGTAAAAATAGCAAGGCTACTCAAACAACCACAGAGTTTAACGCGATTATAAATTTAGAAGACGTACCCTCTACTTCAAAAGGAGACGATGAACAAAACAATTTTTTTCGTGTTTAATTATATTTATTTAATGCACCAAAATATCAATGGACTAATTAACAAAACTGACGAATTGATGGTTCATATAGAGAAAATGTATGACGTAGGTAAAACCATGGATCTTCTCTGCATTACTGAGCATAATATGACCACAGATGATTGCAACCGCCTATCACTATTAAATTATAAGCTCGCTTCATATTTCTGCAGGGATGGACGATATGGAGGTTCATGCATATTAGTTAGGAATCACCTTGAGTTTGAGAATATACAGGAGATAGTCGCTTTGTCTATACCAAACATAATTGAATGTTCAGCCATCAAACTGGTCTCTCTTAAATTACTTGTCGTGTGTATATACAGGCCACCGAAAGATAACCCTCAATTATACAATCTATTTTTGGAAAAATTAGAAAGAATACTTTTGCATCTTAGTGCTAAAAAGAACTTCAAGATACTTGTTTGTGGTGATTTTAACATAGACATATTGAAAACAAATAAACGAGTAAGTGACTATCAGATACTTGTATGGCGACACAATCTAAGGTTTCAATTTAAAAAGGCAACAAGGCTAAAGTCAAATACGTGTATTGATAATATAATACATAATATACGTGGTAGCACAGGAGAAATAATTGAATTTGCACTTTCTGACCATACAGCACAAGTTCTTAAAATACCTACAAAAAAGATATACAATATCAAACACTGGTTCATCAAAAGGCGTGACTACAGTATAGATAATATAAATCAATTCAAAATTCATCTGAGTAAACTGACATTTTCTGACTCTTTTCAATGTCAAGACCCAAACAAGGCCTACAACGCGTTTAGTGAGATGTTTATACTATTTTACAACTTATGCTTTCCTGTTGTAAAGATTAAGATAAACTACCAAAAACGGCCAAAGTGGATATCAAAAGGCATAAAAAAGTGTAGCATCAACAAAAGAAAGTTACTTTGGAATTATCGTCACACTCCTAACGTTGAAAATAAACAAAAATTTAAGTCCTACGCGAAACGGTTGAAGAAAATTATAAAACTTACACAAAAATCCCAAAATGACTACAAAATTAAAACGTCTTCAAATAAATCGAAAGCTGCATGGGAAATAATAAATAGTCATACAAAAAATCAACCAAAAGAAAGTATTTCGAAATTGACCATTAACAATGACATAATTACAAATCCTACAGAATTAGCGAACACGTTTAATGATTATTTTATTGACATCGTAACTAATACTAATACAACTAATCTAATTAATAATACTGACATGAATCCGAATAAAATCAGTAATAATAACAATTCAATATACTTAGTACCTACAGATCCCTTTGACATACTTAAAACAATAATTTCTTTGAAAAACACCAGCAGCGTCGGGTACGATGGTATATCCACACATATTATAAAAGAGGTAGCAATAATAATAGCACCAATAATCTGTCACATTGTTAATTTATCTTTGGAGAATGGTATTTTTCCAGATAGTCTTAAAGTCACCATAATCAAGCCTCTATTTAAAAAAGGTGTAAAAGATGACATAAATAACTATCGCCCTGTAGCGCTAATACCAGTGTTTTCAAAAATCTTTGAAAAAATTATATACCGACGGCTAAATAACTTTTTTGAATCTAATAACATCCTATCGAACCAACAGTATGGATTCCGGAAAAACAAAACGATTAACATGGCAGTGTACGATTTTCTGAACAGGGTTACCAATATCGATAAAGGAAAAACTGCTATTGCTATGTATATGGATATGACCAAAGCCTTTGATCATGTCGATCATAAATTGCTTCTTTCAAAACTTTATCGGTACCTATGGAATAAGAGGAAGCGCCAATGACTTATTAAAGTCATATTTAGACAACAGAAGACAGTTAACACACATCGAAAAACTCTGCCCCAAGACGTACACTGACATGACATACGCATCAAACACCAGAATCGTACGTTACGGAGTGCCTCAGGGCAGCGTACTAGGCCCTTTGCTTTTTATTGTTTATATAAATGACATGCCTAGTGTTACAAATCATTCAATGACATTATTTGCAGATGACAGTACAGTATTATTTACTAACAACTCATTGACTAATCTGGAAATTGAAATAAATAACACACTGACATTAATTATCAATTGGATGACATATAATAATTTAAAAATAAATTTAGCTAAGACATTTCTTATGATTTTTAAACGACATAAATTACCTATAAATCTTGACATTGAACATCTTAATACAAAAATTCAACAAATAAAATCCACACGATTCCTAGGACTAGAAATAGATAATCAACTTAATTGGAAAAACCACACTGACAATGTATGTAAAAGACTTAATCAATTTTCTTATGCTCTATATAAACTAAGCAAAATAGTAAGCACTCAAACGTTGATCACTGCATACTATGGTCATGTTGCCTCTATCCTTCGATATGGACTTATTTTTTGGGGTAATTCCACAGACAAGTTGCAGGTTTTTATAGCCCAGAAACGATGTATTCGGTCTATGTTTGGTATGGGACAAATAGACTCTTGTAAAGATGTTTTCAGAAAATATAGAATTCTTACATTACCAGCTCTGTACATTTTAGAAACGGCGGTTTTTGTAAGGAAAAACCCACATCTGTTCAGTTTCTACCCTGCAGAGAGCCGACGCGCGGGTACCCTACACCGTAATACTGCAAGGACGAGGGTTCTACGTGTAGGTGTGTTCTGCATGGCACCAATAATTTTTAATAAAATCCCATCTTCTATTCGAGCCATCAATAATTTAAATATTTTTAAAAGTACTTTGACGAAGTTATTAACTGAAAAATCCTATTACACAGTGAATGAATTTCTAGATGATAAACTACAATAATTTAATCATACTATTTCTTTCTAATTATTGACATTCTAAATATGACATCTTTTTTATTTTCTTCGACATTGAATCTTTGACATAATTCATGCACGAGTTTATTCAATTGACTAATAAAATAAGAAGTTGAAATTATTCTATTGACATTATTTTTATACGGTGAAATAGCCATCTCCAATTGTTTATTTTTGTGTGAACTCTGTTGGTTTTTGTTGCTCGTAAACTGTTCTGTTGTTTATCGAATTTTATGTGTAAGCTTGTGTTAAATATGTAAAACCTTTTTTCTATATTCACCTTTGTGATATTTGCACGCACTTTGTGGCAGAATGTAGTAGAGCCAACTATAGATATAAGACCTACTGTACCTACATTTATGCAAATAAAGTATTGATTTGATTTGATTTGATTTGATGAAATAGTTTTTTTAATCGGTCCAGTATTTTCAAAGCCTAACAATATAAAAAAATTTGTTTTTTTTCTCTGTTTTTCTCTTTGACTTTCATCTCTATAACATTACAATGGATATTTCAAACTTTTTATATTAATGATGATTCAATGATGCTTCTTGGATGTTCTGGGTACTTTCTACGATATTAAAAATATTATCTTAATAATTTATTATGTTCAGTATATTGCTATTTAGTACCTACCCCTTACTAAACCCTGCTTAGCTTGGGGCTAGATGACGCTCTGATCACGGATTGTCTTGTTTCACTTTATTTAATGTCGTAAGCTAGTTTATAGCTTATGTAACTTACCTACTTTTATATTGTTTTAATTTAGATGTAATACATTTTTGTGACCTTAAGTACTAATAAAAACACATTTTATTAGTTTAGGTGATCCATGGTAAATATTGAAGATACCTTACATGATTTTTTTGTGTCGGACTCGTACAATAAATATAGAAACAATATAAAAAGAGTTATGGCAAAAACGCTCTTATCTTTTATTTATTCACGCAAAATAAGATTCATTGCAAAGATTACTTATAGACACTAACCAAAATAATCATAAATCATTCGGAAAATATTGGCAAAGACAAAAAACCAAGGCGTGCCTATCGAAACATCTGGAATGTAGGTTGGAAAACAAAACCCACAACTACTACTTAGGTTTATTTACGCCTACTACAATAATTTTCAAAATGACTATGTAGTAGAACAGAAACTTATTATTTTTTGCTTTGAAACCTTTCCATCATTGCATAATATCTTTGAATTTACCTACTTTACTTTTTTATTACTGAGTGATTTAGATGAGTAGTATTTTTTTATACTAGACACTATCATTAAGTGCATTAAGTAGTAGGACAGTTCCTGTCAGATATGACAGTAATTGTCATCTTGACAAGAAGTGACAATTTGAAAGCTGTCAAAGTTATTTTTTCCTATGCTCTTCTGTTTACGAATAATCCATTTGAAACATTTTGCTACGTCCATGCTGAGAATCAAAGTGGAAACAGATTCTCAAATTACATAAATGCGTTTTTTTGCCGCAATAGAAATAATGGCTTATAATTTGGAAAACCGCTAGTCCCATTTTTTCTATTTGTATTTCCATGGAAATAGTGGGATACATTACACCACAATTTGGAACGGTAGAGCAGTTTTAAAACCAATGCTTTTTTGAGTATCGAATGAAGCGCAACACAAATAACAAAGTGCGTGTATTTATTACTTAAAAACTGTGTTATTGGAAATTGTTTGTATTTCCAGACTCATGCTAGGCGCTCAGCTAATCACCTGATACCGTCGCGTAGTACGATTAAGGCGCTACTAGGAGCCGATAACCTTGAGCGAATGGGTGTGGCTATCGTTTCGGCCCCGCACCTTCCGCGCAGCCCCCGCCGCGCCGCCGCCGCGCCGCCGCCGCCGCGCCGCCGCCTGGTAAATAGTTTTCGCGCGTAAGTGTTCCTTCGTGGCGGCGGCGGCGGAGGCGGCGGCGGCGGCGCAGCGGCACGGCTGATACGCGAGAAATGCAAATGCGATTCCCACTACGAGATAAATTTTTACAATAACTGCAAATATTTGTTCCTGGTCTAAGTTTTGTGGTACCATGATGGTAAGTATAAGTAACCTAATCAAGGAACAGAACTCGGTAGGTACCTACTTTGAACTTATTTATGTCACTGTTGGTTTGGTTTTATTACGAGATACTTATTAAACGTACTAATAACGTAACGTGATGTAGGTAACTACTTCCTTCAAAAGTAGCCTATATTTCAATAATTCAAAAGTTTTATCCCTACACGTAGTAACAAACATTCAACTTCTTTAATTTTTAATGTTAGTAGGATATCAACGAATGTATAGGTAAAAGGTAAGGTAACAAACAGTAAATCTCTGAGCAAGAGGAAAAAGGGCATTAATGGACCAAGAGAAAAAATACGGTTTCATGGTATTTAGGTTTTTTACACCCATATAAAAATTAAACCAGAAATACAGATGGAATGATTTGATAAAACAATAAATTTCTTAGCTAGAGGAGAAAGAGCATCCTGGAACAAGAGATAAAACTACTGTTACCGACTGGATTTTTTATACCGTTACAAATGAAGACCCATATCAAAATTTCAAAAAGTTTAATTGCCTTTCGCGTAGTATTTGTGAGACTTCTATACGTGTTTCATTTCGCTGCCTCAGCTTTCAATGTTTCTGTTTTTTATTTGGTTTTTCTGTTTTATTTTTACTGTATATATGAAATTTTGCATACATATAATCCTAATCCTGAAATCAAACATAAGGGCTACTTTGACGACCTCTGTGACGCGGTGGGCGAAGGTCCGCCTTCTACGCAGGTGGTTGCGGGTTCGATTGCCGCCTCGGGACAAATGTGTGTACCTACGATCTGCAGATATTTGTTCAGGGCGTTCTGGATGTTTTCTATGTATAATAAAAAATATCTATGTAGTGTATTGTATTATGTATATCAGTTATCTAGTACCCATAACACAAGCTCTGCTTAGCTTGAGGCTAGATAAGGCTGTGTGAATTGTCCAGCATTATTTATTATATTTATTATTATTTATTTACTTTTTATCCCATAAATCAGTTCCATAAATCACCTTTAAACGATCCCATAAAATCAACGCGTGCGAAGCCGCGGGGCGCAGCTAGTGTATAATAAATAATTCTTCTGTGCGCCAATATAATTAATTATTATCGAAAAGCAAAGTAAAGCGAAAGCACGTAGGTGAGCGTGAGGCGGACGAACACAACCTCCCCGTACGACAGCCAGCGCGACACTGCCTCCCGTCGCCCGCGCGACCACCTCCAAAGGTAAGCGCCCACTAATTATACGGAAAAATGTAAAATAATTATTTTCTACGTGAAAAACCATCGCATCACAAAATCATACGTTCAACTTAAAGATAAAGTCTTTGCCGTCATGTAGGTGAAGAAAAAAGTACAAAATTCTTAGTCGTTTAGAAGTAGATACAAATTTTCAGTCCAAAACAGCTGCACTTTGTGAATTTTTTTCACATGGCAAATGAACAGGTAGAACTTTTTTGTACGTTCACTTTACAGATAAAAGGTCAATAAGTAACATATATTTTTTTCAGCACATAACATTGACTCCTCTAGGAGGAGAAAGCCTCTAAATAACACCAAATAACACCTATCAGCTAGTGTATGGCCCTTAACAGTACGTTGCGAGATGGTCATTTATATCGAAATGAGATGGGCAACTCATTTACTGATCGAGAGCGAAACACCATCAAACGAAATATCTTTTCCCTGTAGCTATGCACTGAGCAGGTATACATATAATTCTCAATGGACGTTTGTTTATTTTAGTATCATTCTGTTAGGCACGTTTCTTACCCGAACCCAGAAAGGGGTGTTATAAGTAGCTCCCACACAATAAACCGATTTCAATTTTATTTTTGTTTGACCGAGAGTTTTCTTCGCTATGTTTGAAGATAATCGAACAAGCTGTTTAAATTTATGATGGTTTAAAATAAAATTTTCAACGTGGGATTTACCAATTGCATGAAATAGCTACAAAATTGTTGATTAGACATTCGTACATTATAGATTCCAAGTTAAATATAAAGATACAATTTCAGAAGTATTGTATTCTACATATATTATGTAAGTTTATTATATATTATACCATACATATTTATAATATTATACTTACTATATTTTATGTACTTTATGACAAGTACATACCTGCTAGGCCTCCTTCAGTCAGGATTATTTTCTTACACCGACCTGACGTCCGGTCACGTTTATAATATAATTGGGTGTGTTTTAAAAAACTCTTTTAACTGAATTCAGTTTTTTAGTATTCTCATGGACCCAGTTAAAAGTTCAGAGGTAACAAACATAAAAAAAACGAAAAAGAATTTAATAGGTACCTGATGAAGTTGTAATGAAAACCTCCTCCTTTTTTGAAATCGGCTACAAAATCACCAACACGTCTAACATTCCCACTCGTTCACACTCGAATTGACCGTTTCATATTTTCTTCCTATCCTTTCAAAATATAAAACTGTCATACATATTACAAATACGTAAGTATTCGTTTCGTGGTGCTTCTGCGAGAACTTCGTTTTCCTTTTGCACAATAAGCGGACAAGCGTGTAGTTTTAGCTAATAAAAATAAGTAATTTATTCGTTTTAAATAATTAAAAACCGACAACGAATCTCTTACTTTTAAGGTCTTTTTTACTTTTGTGGAACATAATTTACTAATCCCTCGGGAATAAAAATTTCGATTTCGTGATCAATCTTCTTTAGGAATGAAATATGTCACTTTATTTCCATATCAACTGACCTTTGGTGAGTGTAAATTGATTGTATCTATGGAAATAAGAGGAGAGAACTTAACCTCCCTCCTCAAAATCAACCGGAATACAGAAATAGAAATACATTTTATTGATAAAACCACTTTACATGTAATTTTTTTTGAAAATATAGTTATATACGAAATCGTATATATTAAAATAAAATTATTAACAATTAGAGTTCCAGTAATTCGTTTACGTTTACAATTATAATTAGAGTTCCAGTAATTCGTTTACAGAATAAAAATTCTGTTCCACAAACCATCGTTTTAGTTTGAATTTAAAGACTGCCATCAGATGTGACTGAGTCTGGTAGTTTGTTGTACACTGCCGAACTCTGAGGACTTCGTAAGGTGATAGACATGAGCTTTCCGGCGTTCCGCGTTCTGTACGAGTGGGTGTCATTGTTCTTCATGAACTCGTCCAGGTTCGAGCAAACGTACACTGCTACTTGCATAATCACAAAGCAGGGCAGCGTGAGTATTCCGAGCTCTTTAAAATTGGTCTGGCGGAGACATCTGTCAGATGCGGGTTGGGGATCGTAGTTCGATGAAAAAGTTGGGGTGGTGCATTTTCTTTTTTCTATTAATTTCATTCTACACAGCAACAAACAGCTTACAAAAAACCCTATACCAATTCTATAATTCCTAAAGAATTTATAGGGATTTTTTGTAAGCTGTTTGTAGCCGTAACATAAGTTAAGGTCCGCTAAGTTATATCCGTTGCATGAGCGCAAACCGACAAGCTCTTAAAATCTACAAACTGAGACAGCCAACGCTTTCCTGCAGTGCAGTACATTTTCATTCATGAGCTGATATGTTCCGCGGTTCAGGTGAGATGGTGCAATGATATGAATGTGTAACCTATTTGGGGTTTAGGTTTAGATTGTATTTTTATGTGGTTTGGTTTCATATATATTTTCTTACATTGTTTTATTAAGTAGTTACTACAATGCAGGGGATTTTGCTGAAACAGTATTGATATGGATAGTGATAATATGTATAAACTAAATAGAATAGAATAGAAAAAAAATATTTATTAGGGCACAGATAGAAAGAAATCAAATCCAAACCAGTTGGACATTTGAAATTGTTTCAATTGTAAATACTTATCCAAATTTGTATTTATTATTTACGTCGTTTTTCTTGTTAATAAGGTAAGTACTAGTTCATCAAGATATTTTTTGAACGAATTTAAGATGCTTTTTACCATCAACATAATGAAAATAGAAAAACTTACCTACTGCCACTTGCATTCATCAAAATTGGGTACCTACCTATGATGAAGACCAAAAGGGTGTTTAATCTTCGGAGAAATTATAAAATTTCATTTCAAGCAGTCAATTTCAGCAATAACTTAACAAATTATAATCAATCTTGACTGTAAAATCAGGTTCAATAAATATCGAGTTATAAACAATTCACTGGCTCTCAAAGGAGGTGTCAAAACAAAACATCTTCCATAACCTATTAAAGATTTATCTCTGGGTTCAAAGTAAGCAACTAAAAGTTAAATTGCTCAAGTTAAAATTTATGAAACAGCTCCTCTTCAGTGTTCGTGTTATGAAATTCACAAAAACTGAAACGTCATGCTCGTGTTGCTTACAGGAGATTTTTTTAACGGCTGGTTCAAGAAACAATTAATTTAAAAAAAACTTTTACCCGACTACCAACGAAGGAGGGTAATGAGATTGGTTCCCTATGTTGGTTTGTATTTTAAGGGGTTTTTCGTGTTTTTGTTCCCTTATTACGAGCCTTAATTTTTAACGTCTTGGTTCCGAAAAGTAGGTCTAAAATTGACTGATAAGCGGGATAAAAGTAATACTTTTCGTCCCTAGGGATGAAAAGTAAGTGAAAGGCTTAAACTTAAACGATAGTTAACGGTTAAATTGTGATTGATACAGATCAGTTGAGCTAACTGTAGATTGTTTACGCTTCGAACTGGTATTGATATGCATCAATTTTAAGTTTATTGCCATATTATGATCATCAGTGTTTACCTCGGGTGATCGTAACTTATTTAGTCCCTCGAACTATTAGTGCCCTCGCTACGCTTGGGCGCCAAACCACGTCTCGGGGCTAAATAAGTTACTTTCAACCCTTGCATAACAATGTACTATTTTTGAATCCACCTTACAAAAGGTTTTGTCGCTGAGAACAACACTGCCTTTCAAAATACTTATGACTTTAATTTGTTTACATCAATACTGAAAAATCGACTTGTGTTAGCTTTTCTCAACGACGCTGTGTCTTTAATCAGAGCTTCTTGCGGTCAAAGCCACGTCTATAACTTCTGTAACAACATTTGCTTTGTATTTATTTGGACTTATCATTAGGTATCTCTTCGAAAGTTTTGTAAAATTCTCTTTGAAACACCTGCGTTTTCATATCTCTTATAGAAAGAGAATAAGTTGTTTTACATTTATATTTATTTTTATAAAATAAGTGTTCCTAATGGTTATGAAGATGCTGGCACTTAGGCGACGGTTTAGGAAATGTTAAAATTTAAAATTAGATTAAGTTTTTTGTAAATAAACAAAATACAAATACCATTAAGTACCTATAGTAAAGTTGAAACCTGAAAATGTTGGCAGATTGTTGATAATCTCTGGAAGTTAAGAAACTGAACTATTTTAAAGTCTGAAATCAAAATCACTATCATAATTATTTACCACTATGACATCCGATCTTAACATTTAGCTATTCGAAGTATCAAAAAGGAGTGACATGCAAAAGAAAAAGCAATTTCCTGAAACCTGGTCAGCAAATCGAATATTGCTACGCCGTAGTTTATCGCTGTCATGATCACAAATGATCAAGCGAACCGTTATAAATGACGTGACAATGATTTGGCTGAAAATAGCGAAAATTAATCACAATGATCCTTCACACCAGATATTATTAGTTGCGATCAATCATGCGATTCATTGATTGCTTTACTTTAAGTAATTGTAAATAAAGCGAAGCGACTTCTCAAGTCTCTCGACCGTCGCCGTTTAGTTCCACTCAATGTCAAATTTCTTCCCAGTCAATGCCATGGAATAAATAAATAAATAATCAAAGAACAATACATTTGAGCATTGAGTAAAACTAACCAACCTTAAAGGCTATCGTCGAAAGGCTGATATCGGACGCTCCGCACTAATCGCATACCGTAGTATTATTTACAAGCTAGTACAAAAATCGGCTGGAAGCAAACTATCGTATTTTTTTTAGTCGCGGGAATATACACTTACTAGGTACTAATAATACTAATTGTACCTACCTTACAAATCAGATTTCGATTTCTCAAAATCCTGATTCAAACCTGAAAGAATATTATGTTTTTATCATATCACCCAAGTAAATATGGGTAATTCTCAGAGGGCTCAAAAATACGTGTCCGACTCGAAAAAACACATAAAAAGTATCCGTAGCCCTATGATTCTTTTTCAGGTAGTAGATTAGCCAAAAGTAATAGGGGGGGGGGGGGGCTATTTTGGTTTTTTAATTTTCCTATTCTAAATAAGTAAAAATAAATAAAAACCTTGGAAATACTGATTTTCGTGGTGCGTCCGGACCTCATGTTCTAGTGTTAATAATTTTTTATCTCATTTCCTATAAAAAATAGCACTATTTCACACGGGTTCACAATAAACCAGATAGTTACTAGCTTAACTGACACTATTACTACGCAAAAATTTGCTTTAGTTAATAAGATACAACTAGATAACTTCGCGTCCGACGTTTAGCTCTGATAGCCATGGCGCGCACTAATTCATTCATAAAAACTGTACTTTAGTAACTACGTGAATAGTTGTTAGACAGAGACAAACTGTCAGTCGCGATCCATCAGTGGTGAGAATAGCACGTGTCCATGTCTCCGCGTCGCTTCGAAATTACGGTAAGTAATCACTTTCCGTGGCTTGGTATACCGCAAGTTCTGATTACCATTTCGACTATAAATTCGTTCATACTAATCCTATTGTTTTAATTGTTTTAATAATATATGCTTTTTGTGTTCCTTATTTCTACTGCAGACATCAATGTAACATAAACCAGCAAATTAAGAAATTATTTAGGATTTTCAACTTTTTTCTGATTTTCGTGGTTTTGATTTCCATGTTTTTCGTGGACAAAAAGTACACGAAAGGTCAGTGAAACCCACGAAAATCAAATTTGCAGGCTTATTATCATTTGTTAATATATTGTATAACACGGCTTACACATTGTTGTGTTCACGGTATGACACCCTGACCGTGACAGTGTGTAAAACTGTTGAAAGGTCGGGAAAAATAAGTTAATATATATTCACGAATACATCTTTAATCGACCAGCTGATACTAAATATAATATACTTTCATACATAGATGATATTGTTATTGTGATTTTTGTTAATAATTTGTTTTATCTCAATCAAAATAACTTCAGCCAGCTTTGTTCAAATTGCAATGCTCGAAGTAAATACATATAGCTTATATATAACCAATGAATATGGGAGGGATTAGATAAGCCTATTTTACTAGTAATTTAGGTATAACTCCATCGTTAGTATCTAGAAACGTGACTGATTATTTATAAGATTGTTTGATCTCATGAGATCATGTGATTGAAAAAACGTGATAATTGATGTTAGATTTTTTGTAATACTCTCTTAGTTTATATATTTAATAAAAATATTTAATTTTGTTCCTTAGTTGTAAGAAAATTAATATATTTTTATCTGCTTACAACCTTTTCTATTATAAACCTACCAGAAATTCCTTCTTAGAATGATTGTAATAGGCTAGTTCAAACAAAACGTACATTTCAACACATTAAAGTTCAATAATTTTGTATATTTGATTTTGGTGGTATGAATGTTGATTTCCATGGACACCATAATTTTAAAATTGAATAACTTCGTAACCGTTAGGCCAATAAAGTTCCCTCCACTACCAATAAATTAGTAATCAAATCTACATATAGAATATTTCGTCATTATGTGTAATTTCAACAAAAAAAAATGTGCCACGAAAGTCACAAAAACTGAGTTTCCGAAGAATCACCCATATTCCACATTGTTTCGTAACTGTTATTGAATATCTGGTGTCTGAAATTGCTAAAAGTTTTCCGTTCATTTAATAAATTGAATATAAAAGCAGCGAAAGCAGCTCAAAGATTTCAAATGTGAAATTTGGCCTCTAGGATAGGAATATCGCATTTTACGGCCCAGAGATGGCAAACGGTAAAGTGGATTGAATTTTCCGATGGGGATATAGAATTTGATACCTTGAATGCGTTTTATTCGACTTCGGGTGCTGAGGTGCCGCTTCGGCCTTTTGTACACAATCTTTTGACGGAATACGTTAAACCGAAATGGACGTAATAATATTCTTGGGTAGATATTGGGAAGTCGTTTTGAAAAATTCACATTTATGTGTTAAGCATTTATATAACTTCTGAATTTAGTTGGTTGTTTTTAACCTACAGTCAAAATGTTATTCAGGGACTAGGTTGTCCATTAGCTTACGATACCATAAAAGTTATCATTTCCTTACATAAATTTGGCTTGCAGCCTTGCGTCTCCAGCGGATAAAGAATTAATACTTTTCATAGTTATACAGCGATTTTAAAAAGTGCATACTATCGGCGCGCAGCTCGGATATCTATGATACGATCTTGATCATAGTTTAAATATATTCGTATTTTGCAGACGCATTTACCATCTTACTATAACATTATGAACAGATGAAACGTATTTTCAAGCAAAACCATTTTTTTTGAGTTCTTGTGAGAAATCGATTATAACAAGATTGGCGTTTGACGTTAATAAAATTGATTCTTGTTGAACAAGTGGATTGCACTTCGCGCACGATCTAACCCGCTGACTGCGATATTTCAAGAAAATTCACCCTCGAATTGAAATCATATTAATGATAAAACTCAAGTGGAGCGTAGAATTTCCATTTCTCGATCGGAGTGAGTGCTCACAATGTCTGCACTGGCTGATATTCAGCGTTTAATATTCATGTCTGGCAGCTTTGCTTCCTAATGGAGAGCGTCCACTAGGCCATTGCCTATCATCTTCGAATCTGTTTCGCTTGTTTTAATTTAAAAGAAGATAAACTTGATATCATAGGAGCAGACTGAATGTAACTTATGGGCCTTGAGGTCGACTTGGAAACGACGACAATCAAATATTTTGACATAAAACCAAAACGCTATAGTGGCGTCTCAATGGCGCCTTGCCTACGCGATCGAGACGGATTTTATGGAAAAGTTTCATGTTGTTAGCACTCCTGCATTTGACGCGCAGCTTAAGCCGAAGCTTGAAAGACATCAAATTTATGAAACACATCATTTATTAAATAATTACACGATTTAAGCCACACAGAAGTTGACTACACGGGGAGAAAAGACTGTAGTGGTAAGTGGACGCAGACCTTTAGCTAGAAATTAGATATTCGCTTCTCGGTACCGCTGTTGTACCCAACGAAATTATATATAGGTGATCTTTATGTGCATCAGGAAACATATCTTATTGATTCTGAATTTTAAACAATCAGTACCAATTCAGTTGCCTTTGGAAGCTCTGTAATCGTAATTATTAAGATTTTTTGGCAACTGCGTCCATTATACGCGTGCGTGAGGCTCAAGAGACGGGGGTATTTTGTCATTTTTGAGGAACCCACCCGAAAGTTTGGATGTACCTATGGATGTTTGTTACTTCTTCACGCCAAAGCTTTTGGACGAATCGGACTGAAAGTCAACATAAATACGTACTTTTAGGTCTGGAATAAAACATGTATATAATATAAAATTTTATCCCATAGATCAGTTCCTTGGGATATAAATAAAAGCCAAACGTTTCCATAGAATCAACATCATAACCATTTAACTTATTTAGATTAGACAGATTTTGTTTCAAGCTCACACAGGTCAAAAAGCATAGAGCACGCAGAGATTATAATTTTCTAACACTTCAAGTTTGCGTACCACACGATAACCCGTGAGTATTGGAGTTGGCAAACTGTGTCACGCGATAAAAACGATTGTTTGCCCAGGGAGGAATGTGTTAACTTCGACACTTAGTAGGTCTTACGGGGCTATTTCTGGTTATTGTATTCGATAAAGGCAAGGTTTTGATTTTAAGCTCAAGTGACATGAACAGTGATACGTGCTTTACCGCTAAATTTTCCCATGTTATGATGATGATGGCTTTCTAGCGGAATTTTCTGTCACTCTATAATGGGATGGCAGACCGACACGACCGGGGAGAAATCAGGCGCAGAGCTCTTCGAGTCATAGGCGAGTGATACTGCCAATTTCCAAACACTGGGCGCTTATTGTGATTTTTTCTTGAAGATCTAAAATTTGATTTTATGTATTATATACAGGGTGGGCCAGACATTCTCGCACATTTGAAACATGAAAAAAATAAAACTACTTATATTATTTTGTTGATGATTTATTTAACGTAATAAACATTTATTGCAATTTATTATTGGTCCGAACGCAGTACAACTAATAATTTTCTTTGTTAAGTACCTACGGTATATGATTTGTTTTATGTTCACTATAAACCACAGAAAACAAACACTACCTATATACATACCTAAAATCTGACCTAATTGTAGTAATGACCTTATTTAAATTTTCATTCTGACTTCTGAACAGACGGTGACTGTGTACAAATATAAATTAATAACACGTCTTTTCGTCGTGACACAAAGGTGTTACACAAAATACTACAAAAGTGGACATAGGTTTAAAATCAAATATTCTGTGCTTAAATTAATAGTTTAAAAGCAATTTTCTTTTCGCTCTATAGAACAGTATATAAGCTAAATTACCCATTAACAAATCAAATAATATATCAACGTAATAGGCGTTAGTTGATGTTTTTGTTATCGAAAACCCATGTAAGACAAATGGAATTGTATGGAAAAGGAAACAACTCATTAGTTTTATATATTATTATTTAATAGTTTAATATGAAAGTTAAGGACTTAAAGGATTTAAATTCAAGAGAAATACTCCAAATAATATTTAGAACATAACGAATCTGTGACATTGACAACCAGTTCATAATATAATATTTCCTGATTTACCAAGCGGGACAAGACATTTTGGGAGTAAAGTACAATATTTTTGCAAATGACTCAAGTGTTATTAATTTATATGTGTAAATTGTGAGAAAGCTATTTGAATTCCATCAAAAAGAGTTATTCAGTTGCATCTCATCCAATTCCCGGATATAGAGATGCAAGCCCAGCTCGAAACGAATTTAAATTCACATTACGCGGTCCACCGAACTAATAAACACGTGAAATGGACATCGCAGTCAAATGTAAAACAAATCCTGCAAAAGCTGTGGACATTTCGACATTGGACCCAGTGCAATTTCCATGTGTCAAATGCACGGAAATGAAGTTGTGTAGATAAAGGATTTGCTGACGGGCGATGGGCTTGAATACAACCTTTTGTACCTTTCGTGACCCATGATGTTTTCATTTTATTTCCGGCTAGATACAACCTGGGTCTTGAAGAGACCCAGGTTTTTATATTGGTCGACTGCTGGAAGCAGGCCTCCTCCTGATAAGCGCCTTATTGGCTTTTATCTCCTTGGGGGTGATGTTCATAATCCCCATGCTGGGCATGTGGGTTTGGGTGCAGTTCAATGGAAACAATTTGTACCACAAGAAGCCCGTGTCTGGTGGATATCCCTTAGTTGCTCCTTACGACACTCGCCGGAGGAATTGGGGTGGTACAAATTCTATGTCGGCATCACACAGCTGGTATGAAACTTATTAGATGGTGCACCATCGAAGGTAAATGGTGTTTAAAACACAGTAACACAGTTGAAAAGTTAATAAGTGGCAGTAGACCCAAATTTTTGATATTTTTTATTTTTGTTAAAGCCTATTCACAAAATACACGTCAACCATTTCACGAACGAAAGCGGAATAACAGTCTGACTTCCGAAGACGAAATGTATTCCAAAAGAAGAAGAATATGTTTTTTCACAAAACGCCAGAAGTGGAGTGGCTGACAGCGAACTCTATTCAAATGTTTTTAAAAAGACTCAACATTCGCCTATATCCGATAGAAACAATGGACTCGACGGAACGCGAAAGCGAAACAAACGATTACCTTCACCACTGTGCGGTGTGAAAATGATGCTCTCATTGTTTGAAGAGTTTTAGAAAGCCGAATACACCTCTACTCTATACAGTTGCATTCAAGGGACTTTAAAGCTGAAAATCAAAACAGTTTGGCTGAAACTGAAACTAGTTCATCATTGTTCAATCAATAGCTGTTTGCTGCAGTTACACGCATTATTAGTAGTTGAGAAAAAATCAAATAATATTCCAAAATTGTCTACTTTGACGGAATAGGATAGATAGATAGATAAGAATGTAGATAATTCTGTATTCATCACCATAATAAAACAGAAATTTACATAATTAGACTAAAGGACAAGAACAGCAAAAGAACTGGCGGCCTTTTCGCTTAAAGCGCTTAAAAATTTCTTCCAGGCAACCACAACAATTGTAGGAAACTGCATCCTTATCTCAGTAGGTATGGGAATGTGCTTAAGCAACTACACTATGAGGTCCAGTGACGTAGGAGTTATAAACCGTGAGACTTCTTTCGACACTCCAAACTACACTCAGAGGAGTATGAGTGCTCACGTACTATAATAACAAAAACCTTAATAGCCTATAGGTATATTATTTCAGGCCAAGAAATTCGCCTTCATGTCAGTAGTTCTACTAAGAAGTACAACTGGTAATGTGGGCAAAATATAGGCCAAATAATTTCAATGTATAAACCTCTTCATTAAATATTTGTAGATGTTGGCCAGCCAGGTAGGATGACGATCTGCGAAAGGCAGATGCTGGATGCGTCAAGCTGAAGACAGGACGCTATGGCGCTCATTACGGGAGGCCTATGTCTAGCAGAGAGCCTAAGTCTAGCATAAGATGTTGGCCAAGTCAAAGCAAGCTTTCACAAACTTGGATTTGTACAGGCTGACAAAGTCATAACAACCATTTACATTTTTTATTCGGAAACCTGAAAAAAATACTATTGACAGTTTGAAACAAAACCCTCTATTTTCTGTTGAAAATATGTTCCCAAAATTCAAAACTACAACTCGATAGGTCCTCACTCCACTTTCAAAAGATTGGGCACTCGAGCAGCATTTGCGCTGTTGTCCAGATTTTTCAGTAAAGTTTTACCGATAAAGCGTTGGAAACTGCTTTATATTCCGACCAGCCACTCTGAACTCACGGGTAGTGGGCGCTAGTTTTCACCCTAAACGTTAGTGTCCGGGGTTTCAAGCTTCGGTATAAAGAACTATCCTTGTAGTTTGTGTTACAGCTGTTTTATTGGAGTGACTCGAATAAAATGTTGCGCTCGGTTTCATGGTTTATTCCAGTTTGATCACCACCGGCGAATATGAAATGAAAGTAGAATTAAATGGCCTAGAAACAATTTTCCTGGGTTAAAGTTTGTAATGGAATAAAAATTCATTAAAAATACATTTTATGCACACGCTTTATGACGTGCGTTTTCGTTGTTTCAGTTTTCCCCCTTGACAAATACCCCTGATGGGGACAACTAGAAACTTTACATAATGAGGGAATTTTGGAAGTCCAAAATCCTCCCATCATCCTTTTTCCCATTTTTACCCGCTAAGTAAATTTGTGGGAAACTGGAACCTTATTTTTATTTTTATAAACATATTTATCTACATAAATACCTATTCCATTATGGATATTTTATAACTTCAGCAAAAAAAAACGAGGAAAGCACAGGAATTTTTATTCCGGACTTTCTGGTTATTGCAATCTCTCCTCTCATACGTAAGCTATAGAAATATTAAAGGTAAATAGAACCCTACTTATTAGATAGAACTTGTTTGATTTAATGTAGTTCTGTTCTTGTACGGAATAATCGAAGTTTATTATTTACGAGATAAGTTATGGGATCCTATCTCACCTTGAGTTATAATTACATTAAGTTGCTATGGCTCTTTTATCAATAGATAAAACTTACACGGTTACTTGGACATAAACATCATTTAACCCGTCAAGCGCCAAGTGTGTATATGGTGCTCATAAGAAAAAAGTGCCCCGAGCGGCTTATGTGTATAAGGTGCTCATAAGGCGCTCGGCGCCATTGTTTGGCTCTTTACCATAAATGTCGGAATGATGGACTTCCATTGGCTGGACTAATGTCAAGCTTCATTCAATACGAAACGAAATACAGACAATAAAATCAAATTAAGACCGGAAATTGTTACCATTTGAGCAAAATTGCCAAGCACCCCGCGAACGGCTCAGGTGGCCGCCATCTTTTAAAAATTTGCGCAACAGCAAACATTTTTAAAAATTTCTCAAGAACGACTCATTGAATATTCCTCGTTGATTATTCTTTCTATTTACTGGGAAGATACTGTAGATTATGTGTAAATTTATAGAATTACCAAAAACGGTAAAATTTTAATAAAAAAACGTGACTAACTTTTGCATCGTGCATTTTTGCAAATCCAAGTTCCATGTCCGCTTTGTTGATGAATGATTTTCTTTAGAATTATGGGGTTTTCTGGTTCTTTATGTTCATGAATAAGTTAGGTAATTTATCAAGGAATATTTAGATACCAAGAAGTAAGTACCTGCTTATAGCAAAAGCAGTTAGAAATCATTTTGCGTAAAGTTTGTCAACCCAAAACGGCGGGACAAACAAAGGGCACCCGGCCGTTGTATGAAGTTTTGCAAGGTGATTCATCAGTGACGCGCGAGCGCTGTACGCGGCGCACGCCTAAAATGGCGTCCGTGTTTTGTTTTAGTTTGTGAACAGTATTGTGGTGTAATTATTGTGTTATAAAGTGATGTGAATACATATAATTATGCGTATATACCTATGCTACCTACTAAAAGTGTTAGTTTTAGTGAATATCTATTGTGAAGTGAAATATGATGCAAATTGTGTCACGATTTTGACTCGAAATCACGAAGTTGGAAAGAAATTAAATAATTTTTGTATCATGTAAGTATTATTCAATTATTTTAACGGCATGAGCTATTAGGAAAGTTTACGACGAAAACAATGATGTATGATTTATAATATATAATTATACCATACTCCCGTAAAATTGCTTTTTCTGATGACGGTCACGTCAATCTTTTCGCCGGTAAAAACGTGCCGGCGCTATAGCGACATGTCGTGACGGGATGGCTAGCGGTTGGAGGGTTAAAAATAATTTAAGGTCAAGATAAAAAGAAAAAAAAACCTATGATTGATTCGAGGATTATAATTACCTGTATGCATTTCAGACCGATCCATTTAGTGGTTTTGGCGTGAAGAGTTAACAAACATCCATCAATCCATCCAAACACCAAAGATTATTACTTATCAAAGATTTTATGAAACTTCGTCTGTACTAACGTAATTCTCAAAAAATATAGTGAAGTAGGTAACTACTTTAAGAGATTATCTAATATTTTTTAGTGAGGCTTTTTACAAAGGATATAAAAGGAAACATTAAAAGGTGATTTTCATCCCACGGGAACTGATTTATGGGATAAAAAGTAACCTTTTTTTGATTCCAGGAGTTACCTGTATACAAAATTTCAGCCAGATCCGTCTAGTAGTTTTGGCGTGAAGAAGTTACAAACATCCATCCATACAAACTTTCGCCTTTTAATATTAAGGCGCATACCCGAGCCAATCTGACAGCAATACCTATTTTATCATATTTTTACGTTTATCATAGGAATTTTAAAACATCCTACGTTCAGTTTGTGGTATCTATTATAAGCTTTTTTTAAAAACCTCTTTTATAATTTTATCTCATATAGTTTAGGAGGAGATGCAAAAATAGAGTTTGGTGGCCAAAAAGCGCAACTTTGTATCTCTTCCTAAGCTTTACAAAATGAAACTATTACAGAGGCATTAATAAATAGCTTATAATAGATACCGCAAACTGAACGTAGGATTTTTAAAAATTCCTGCGTTCAACGTAATAATAAGATAAAATAGTTGGGGGCGCCACTTTCGGTGGTGTATGGGCCTTAATGTGATAATTTTTGGAACTTTATTTTTGACTTGGTGTTTTGTTGTAGAAGCTTATAAAATACAAGCGCATTGCTTTCATCCTTTATGAACTTTCGAATGGCTATCGATGGAGAATAAAGGTTAGTGGAATCAATTAGCCTGAGCACCCCAAGCCGAGAATAGACGATAAAAACCTCATCTGAATATTAATTGATATCGATGGGGCTTAGCTTAGCCGGGGTGTTGAGTTTAATCTGCAATCAAGGTTTTTTATGCTTTAAAAGTTGTTTAAATAGAAAGTAATTTTAACCTTATATGTATACATATCTAATAATATAATAGGGAATAATAAATATCGTAAACAAATGCATTTGAAACATAGAACCATTTTCCGAAAATACAAATGTATGATGATACACACGTTTAAATTGTTTCTATGAATCTGTGAATATAATCATCATCAACTTGTCCACAGCTGGACATAGGGCTCCCCTAATGAGGCCCATTACGCCCTGTCTTCAGCTTACCGCATTCAGCATCTGCCTGCAGTCTTGCAGATCGCCATCCCACCTGACCGGAGGGCGTCCTGCACTACGTTTGCGAAGTGAAGTCTCCACACATCCAGCGCGGTTGTCAGGTCTTCGCGAGATATGGCCGATCCACTACCAGTTCAGCTAGCTAAAAACTATACAAATTAGTGCGTTAGTTCAAAAATTACCCACTATACCTATTAAAGCGTTTTAAAGCCTACAAACTTCACTCTTCAGAATGCAACCAGAGACTGTCAAGAAGAACAATACGGGACGCTTTGAATAGGTGTGGTGAAGACTGTGACGTCATTGTACGACTGTAGTTGTTCCATGTTCATTGTGCCGCGTACCGGCGCGTTTGTTTCCGGTAGGCGTTAGTTCTTGGTATAAGGTTGTTTGATTTGTGTTGGCGAGCAAATCCGTCTATTGTACTATTTGTAAAATTTTTTGCTTAATTCTACTCTGATCATCTACTGGTGTAATTTATAAATGGATTATTTGCCGCTTTATTTCCACTTTGCCCACCCACTACCGATGGATTCTGCGTTATATAAATATAACTATTGGAGTAGTTATATAATTTGCCGCAAATCTTTGTTAACCGGCTTCAAAAAAGGAGAAGGTTCTGAATTCGACTGTTTTTTTATGTTTGTTACCTCAGAACTTTTTACTGGGTGGTCCGATTTTCATAATTCTTTTGTTATTTGTAAGCTGGTGCTTCCCGTGTGGTTCCATTTTAATTTGGTCTACTTCTGACAACGGACTCCATGAAAAAAGTAGTATGTTTATAGTTAAAAAAAAAACAATTCTTTATGAAACTGTGTTACGATTATCACAAGCTCGAATTCAATGGACTTTTGGAGCATTTGGAAGTAGAGATTTTTCATAAAATCAGCTTTTATCAATCTCTCTAAAAGAAAGCAACCTTTGAAAAACCTTTGAATCGAAGTGGAATTTAATCATGGGTTCATTAAAAATGGTTTACGTTTTACGAGTATTACTTTTCCACTAGTTTTATTCTATATGTATAAGGTAAAAAAACACAAATAAAATTCTTGCCGGCAACGCGTATCGAGCCACCATAAATGGCCATTGCGGGGCGGCGCGGCGTTTGTTAGTGTGTTTATAAATCTACCTAGGTACATTTTCTCATAATATTTGTTCCAGACAATTTTGTTTCCTATTTTAATACTTTACTATAAAAACTATCGTAGTTTAACGAGTTCATTGCCTACGGATGTAAGTGGGTCAACTACGAACCTGTGTTGGAAGAACACCAACTTTCCATCCCTTAACGAGGGACTATTTGCGTATTATGAAAATATATATCTTATAGTTACTTACCTGTAACTCTACCTGCATATTTTGGGGCTAGATGATGCTGTGTGAATGGTCTACCTTATGTATTTTTTACATCAACCACGCAAAGAATAGTGAAATGAACTTTTGTATCAAATAGGATTAACACTAAAAGCACCGAAAGTCCACGATTACAGCAGCATAATCATCGATTAGTAAAATTCGGGAGATTGGGTACCTGCGAAAGTGGTAGGCACAAATAATATAGGTGTCATTAGGTCCATCTACCCCAGTCATAGTCGGACCGGCGGCGGCGTTTGTGTTTCGGGTGAACAGAACTCGTAATAATAAGGTAAGTAGGTACCTAATTTAGTGTTCGGGTGCGTAATGTTGTCTCGGTCGCACTTCGGTTTTGGTACGTCATCTTTCTTGTTCATTAGGTCGTATATTGCAGTAGATTGGAAATAGCGTGCCTTTGTGTTTCAGGCCATTTGTTGAGTAAGTCCTGAGGGAACGTACTATACCCTACACAAAATACGGGTGCTGTTCTCCCGAAATATTCTCAATAAGTGTGTACATAAACAATGTTCCTACAATATTCCCTGCAAAGAATGTGTTGTTTAAACGTTACGAAGACGTAACGAAGTATCTTGGACAAACCATTATGCCTATGGTTTATCCATTTTGAATGAAGCATGTTAGTAAACAAAGTACGACACAAATAACAAAATCTCACTTGCTTGGCGTAGAGTTTCAGATATAATTGTAAGCAATTATTATTGAAATGAGGATCTAAAATCGACAAGTAATGGAAATTACGTATAAAAGGACGCGCCAACAAAGTAAATTTTAGGTTAAGTATGGGCGGTTTGTTTACGTTTATGCTCCATTCAAAATGGATACGATATAGATATAAAGCGGTATTTAAAAAACTTTTTATTATTAGTATCTAAGTTACTGTGTTTGTAATTGTCCTTCTTTTTTACGTTATAGTGTAATTCAAATATATTGCTTGCAACATTATTTTCCTATGTTCATATTGATTTCAATCAAAAAAAATTCAATGATCTTATTGTCATAAAGCTGCAAAATATGGCTACAGGATTCCAATAACATAAATTTAAATTCACATGCCTGAAGTCGAGATAAAAATATATAATTGGATGGACAGTATTTATTGAAAAAAGATCGCAAATCAGCAAGTACTTTCCATTATGTTTAAAAATCGTCAACAAGAAAGTTAATTTTAGGTTAAGTACAGAACTGTTTGTTTATCATTTGAAAATCAAATAAAGAATAAAATTGAAATAATGCTGTGTTTATTTTTAATTTGATTGTTGTCTGATATTTGAATGAATAAATAAAAAATAATAATAATAGATATATGAGTGAAATGTACAGTTTATTTTAATGGACTATCCCTAGCTGACTTGATTCTTGAGTTGAGTAATAACTTATTCATAACTTCATCATTGAATAAAAGCTTTTTCAGACACCTCCAAGAATATTTGTTTGCAGTTTAGAGATAAATATAATTACTCGCATTTTCAGTCTAGAGTGCGCAGCATTCAAAGAAGAAGTTTTAATTAAAATATTATCTTAGTATACCAGCTGCAGGGTTTTAAACAAAACTATGGACGTAATTTCTGAAAGCTCGTACCTTGTTGACAAAAGTAAGCTTCTGAAGCTAATTATACATTATATTTATATTTTATTTTAAAATAAATTAAGTAAAATTAAATAAAAATAAATTATAAAAATCTGGTAGGCCTACAAATGTTCAGTATCAGCTGTTCTGTTTTTTTACATTGGTTTATCGATTATCAATACAATAGTTATACATTACGGATGTAAGCGGGTTAACTACGAACGTTATTTGTGTTGGAAGAACAATACAATACAAAAATACTTATTGGACACGATAGAGACTAGTACTATAATACATATATATCTATGATTGAACACCAACAAAAAACAAAATATAATATAAGAATTTACCTTATTTTTTTTATTTGCGGATATCAGTGACGTATGTATGTACCTAGATTTTGTTAGGACCTTTTGAAAAGTTTTGACAGAAACGTAAAGTTCAATTGTTTAATAAGAGCAAGATCATTTAGTAAGTGGTAGAGAGTGACCATTCCTCTCATCCCATTATCTTTATTTTTTTATCGATATTTTTGTTTATTCATACGTACCTTATTCTTTTTATTTTTGAGTTGTTTTAACGACGACATAAATGTAACATTTTTGTAGGACACAAAATGTATTTAACATGGGAGAAGCCATTGACTCCTGATATACAGTTTTTACTAGTTCGGGAGCCTATTGATTCATTTTAACTATGAAGGGGAGTCTATGAAATATTGTTATCTTTCATTCATAATTAATTCGTCAAACTACGATATTTTTATAGTAAAATTGCATTCCTTCATTCAAACAAAGATAATAAGTGGTTCGGCGGAGCATTAACAGCTTTAACGTCTAAAACGATGATCATTCTTATATTCCTCATACTCTGTTGTTACCGAGCTTGTTTGTCACCGAAAAATACCAAAAATAAAATGTAAAAACTTTATTCGCATTCTATACAATGCACGCCGCTACGTGTGGAGAATGCCGGATCAACACAGAATGCGCAAAATTACACGAAAATGTTTGCAAGCTTCCGTACTGGGACATTTTTTACTTTTTCATTGCTGCCTACCTGTGGCGTGAAATTTTTATTTTATGGAAGTGATCATAATACGTACACCAGCGCATTTGTATCTTACAAAAGAAATGTTTAATAATCCTGAAACTTGCCATATTGCCTTGTCTATTAGGGGGACAGTATCGCTCGGTGTTGACCCTCTGTTACCCTACACGTGTCCTCTGGGTGGTGCTAAGAGCGGTACCCTCTGGTGATAGCCTTCGGCCGTAGCTTGTCACCACCCTCCGGACTAAGCCAGTCCGTGAAGCAACTCTGTTGTGTTCGGAATGTGGTCCGAAGTAGCCATCTTCTAGACCTTCGTGATTCATCGTCGGCCGCATCTTTGCTTTTCATCCGGTGATCAAACGAAAGTCTATTTTAAATAAAAAAACATATACCTCTCTAACTACAAAAGAAACGGCAGCAACCGTTAGGGGGCCAAGAATTTTCCACACCCTGTATTATAGTGAGAATGGATCAGTCGGTCGGTCGGACGGACTGGACGGCTGGGCCCACGTTAATATACATTGCTGTGGCTGGACGTATTTCTCTACAAGAGTGATGTTTTATCTGCTGAAGTTACCTGCAACCTGGCTTTTCACACGTACCACATAAAAATTTAATTAGAACAAAAACACGCTCCTCAAAAGTTAGTTTTACAGTTTCAATATTCCTGTGTGGAAACTGTTAAAGTGTGATAAAATTTAATGAAATTTATTCTAAAAAGTTTTTATTAATTCTTGCATTAAAAAATAATGTTGGTAATAAAATTGCGAGCACACGAATTTCTTTAGTATTTTGACTACTAACGAAAAAATCACATCATGATATTCAATCTCTTATTTCATGGCCTGCTGTGTCTGTTGCCACAACTCTGCCAAAGACACAAAACCTAAAATAAAATTAAAATTAAAAACTTTCAACAAGTTCATAAGGCCGCGCTCACTTTGGATACGAATTTAATAGCACGTAAACGCAAAAATCCTATTCGTACAAATTGAGTGCGCACACTGAATACGTTTTTCCGTAAAATGGACAGTGTCCCGGTGATGTTGCATTCGTGAAGTCAACTTTGTTGCGATGAATAATCTGTATCTTCAAGACACCATCGAAAATTTCCGTCGTGTCGTCTCCATCGTTATCGTACAACCGAACGGTACGAAATAATTTTAAATAGATAGGAATTCGGTGAAGTTCATCATAATATGGAAGTCTTCAGATTTCATTTTCATTTTATACCTTTAAACCCTATTACTTAACTTTTGTAATCCATTGTTTATGTTCGACGTACAAATGCGTGGTTAAATCCCAACATATTCGGATTGTTTTCGGACCTCACCCTAAACGCACGCATACATGCGACTGATCGCACGCAGTCTACGCGCTCTGATAGTACTTGAAACGTTAGGATTAGATATGCAAAGATAAATAGATACGCACAAATAATACGGACGATATTCGGACGAAAACATGTCCAAAGTGAGCGCAGCCTTATAATAATAAATCATTTATTTGTCTAGGAATGTCGGTACAATAAGGTCTTATAATAAAGTAAATAGCTCCATTACATTCTGCCTCGTCAAGGCGTGCAAAATTATTACAGATAATAAAATTAAATTTGAAATTTAATAATTTTAAAGATTCATTAAAGATATTATATTAAATAAAGTCAAAAATTATATAAAAATATGTCAAAAATTAAAAAAATTATATAGAGAAATGTCAAAAATTGGTTACTATTAAAATGTCCTGTAATTAAAATATTCCTTCATGTCATAAAACATTTTGCCATCAACCACTTACAGGTTCATAGCAAAAGTTCAAATAACTTCCACATTTAAACAATCAACGCGTCAGCTCTTGCAAATCTCGCATTTTGCTGACACTAGCAGCAGTCATCTTGGTCACGTTCTTGCCTCGTCATGAAGCGCAAAAGACTCTACAAATTGTGCATACAAGTATTGGCCCAGTGCCAGCATTATAAATGTAGTGTTTCGGGACTAACGAGCGAATTATTCGAAGCGTCTAGTTATTTTCAAGAATTGCTTGGTTTTTCGTCGGATCTGTCAGTTATAATTGGACTTTTATGAATATGGAACTTTGAATGGGAGACCTTTTAAATGGATTCAACGCTGAAACGGTAGGTTTCATCCATTGATTTATTAAAAAGGGGAAGGTTGGTTAGGTTCTCCCAGCGCTTACTCAAAAATTGGCATGTGTTACAACTGCATGTAAACACATACGCTCACAGTTATATTTCCAGTCCTGTGCAATACAAAGAAGAACAAAGACGGAAAGACGTATCTAAGACCGAAGTGAGACCGAGACAACAATATTTCACGCGAATCACGACCGCCCGTGCCGCCGGTCAGACGGTGACTGAGGTGGGAGAACACAATTTTACACAATTTGAGGTTGCCACTTTCGAGAAACCAGTACCTCATATTCCCTTTTTAATAAATCTATGGTTTCTTCTTATTAAATTAAGCTGACTCTATTAGTCAAAGTGAGTAGGTAGCTTTAATAAACTTATTCAGAGGGAATTTTTTGTATAATTTTCCGAAAAACATTGCTTTAGGTTTTTCAGGTAAAACAATTTCGATTCCCGACGTGGGACAAAATGCGACTAATTGCAAGTTCAAGATATCTTAATAAATCATAACACAATAAACAAATTCACATGCTTACAGACGATAAAGATTTTATTTAGATAGCGTTTGTATAATAATCTAATAAGAATAAGATTTCAAACAGGCAAATACTTGGACTTGTGTCTAAAAATCAACACCAAGAAATTTTAATGTAGGAAAAAATTAAGTAAGTACTGCGAGAAAGTTTTTTTTTGTATTAAACTATCCCGCAAATACAGCTATCGTGACGCCCGTCAGTCGCCCCGTGACCACGGTCGCTGGAACGCAGTAGAAACGTAGGGGGAATAAAAACAAAGGTACGCAATAAACACCCTGAATAATCATTAATTATGCAGATATTTGTTTAGGGTGTTCTGGTTGTTTTTAACAACTTCAGGAGGATTTTCGACCGATTTTGAAAATTCTATCGCTGTTGTAATTCAGAACCATTTTCGTATATAAAATGGTTCTGAATTGATCACACAAATTTGTTATCCTCGAAGGATTAGTATTATACCGTCAAGCTTTGAAAAAACAAAATACTTTAGAAAATTAGGTAGTTACATCAACTTATTCGAACGTCTAGTTATAACAAATTTGGCGATATCTTCGCCAATTCTGATCGAAAGTTGATGATTCTTTCTTTACCGTCTAACCCCCGGTTTCTCGAACGCTTGTCACATTGAATGGATAGTCAACGGCTTGTTATATACGCACTGCGGAATCTGACAGCGTGAATTTTAATCTCGCGGAATATAACCTGCGTGCTTAACGTAGCTTACACGTACGATGAATAAAATTCCTTGCTATTTTAGCTACCTACAACTTTATAGTGCTCCAAACATTCATATTTTTCCGCTAGTGAACTTCCATTAAGTTACAGAATTCTGCAAAAAAAACCACGCGAGTAATAAAAGCAGTGCGTGTACAGCCTGACAAATTGTCAACAATTTGTCAAAATAATAAGCGTTCGAGAAACCGGGCGTTAAAGTTGAATTTGAGGTGGTACCATAAAAGTAAGATTCACGATTTATGTGTGTGCCTTGAAAAATTATTTAAAACATCCTCAGAGGATGTTTTTCATCTCTAGCGGTTCCCATGGCAACGGACGTAAACAAGAGGCAAACAAGATTACAAAGTTGATGTATGGAGGGCATGGAGGATATCCAAAAAGTACTTGTATCAATAAATATGGTTCGAGTTCGATAGATATAGATATAGATAAAGTTCAACTATTTTCTTAACTATTACAAGAAGTAAACGAATTTTAAGTAGGTTTTTAGTTTTCTTTAAACATTCAAATTATTTACTATAGCGTCATCACTCCATCATAATCAAATTGTCAATTCTACAACATATGTAGTTTATAGCTCTATACTGTCGAAGCTGTCTCACATTAGTGGCATAACATTATGTTGTTATAGGCAAATCAGACACGCTTATTGAATTATGCAAATGATTGATTATAGCCAGTGGCAGGGCTTAGCGGGATTTGTATAATAATAATAATAATAATAATTTATTTCAAGGCATCACAAGACAAGTACAAAGTAACTTAACCATATGATATATACATAACAATGCCCGCCCCTCGGTGGGTATCCCTTAGTCGCCTCTTACGACACCCGCGAGAAGAGGGGGGTGGAATTTCTAAGCCAACAGCCCACACAGCCCCCTGCAGAACAATTTTACCATCAAACTGCGATCCCCATCCCGCATGCCCAGCGAGGGTATTATGGGCATCTCCATGAGCGAGATGCCAATAAGACTTATCAGGGGGAAGCCTGCGTCCAGCAATGTCCAGCAAAAGGTTCAGGTTGAGGTATAACAATGTAATTGAAATTCATGACTTGTCAAGTGTGCCGATTGATAACTACAGGATTTACAATTAGCTGAGTGAGCTGTGTGGTGCTGGCTTAGAATTTGCACCACCCCATCTCTTCCCGTGGATGTCGTAAGAGGCAACTAAGAGATATCCGCCTAGGGTAGCAGCGCCCCATGCAGAAAATTTCTAGCACTGAACTGCGATCCCCAACCCGCATGCCCAGCGTGGTGATTATGGGCATTACTTCCCATAAGATATTAAGGCGCTTATCAGCAGACTAATACAGGCTGTTGAGGTTGAGGTTGAGGAGGATTTTTTTTATTTAAGTTGATGATTTAGGGTGGTGTTTTTCGAAACATAATCGCTCTGTATGGTGTGTGTACTGCCATACTGTGCACTAGTGTTGTTCCAAGTAAATTTTAGGGTTGCCGTATCTTAACCTAAAAATTGCACCTTATTTCTTATTGATAGTAATAACTATTTATCAAGCTGTTTATATAGTAAAAAATTGTCTTGTCTAAGTACTTATTTTGTTAGTCTAAAGAAATAAACGATTTGACTTTGACTTTGACTTTGCCGTATTCCGGGAGAAATTAAAAAAAAAAACGGGCCGTATATTCTAAGTTCAACACACATAAAACATATCGTGCCTTGCAAGGATCATTGGCAACAAGAGCGATCCATTTTTAACCCACTTCAAAAAATGAGGAGGTTATCAATTTGATTGTTCTTTTTTTATGTTTCATTATGTTCAGAGGTAACCTCTGAACTTTTGACTGGGTGGTCCGATCTTCATGATTCTTTTTTTATATGAAAGCTGGTGCTTTCCGTGGGATCTATGAAAATTCATGAAAATACTATAAAATTGAAGTCAGTTTATAGTTTTTTAAAACAAAATTATTTATTATATATGTCATCACTCTCCCACTGTTTCTTATACTTTTGTTTGGTGTTCTTAATTTTGTTTTTTTTTGGTGTTGATTTAACGTCTTCGTCAGGATTACTATCACTCATTGTAACAATTCAGCAACGTTAAGTTTAAACTAATATAACTGAAAAGTAAAGCAATAATTGCGGAAATATGTTCAAAGTCTACAAATGAATAGGCCGTCGTAAGAAATAATAAATTTTGTTTTAAAAAACTATAAACCGACTTCAATTATATAGTTTTTATGGATCCCAGTTTTGTATTATATACTTTAGTCTTTACTTTAGCTACTGTGGGTTGGTAGAAATAAAAGAGTTATTATATTGAACTGAGTCTATTCATTACACAAGACACACGTACATGAAATTACAATAATGAGATTATCTTTAATCCTTATTTAGGATATGACTACTCAAATGGGGCTCTATGAAGTGACTTTAATATAATCTGTAACCCTTAACTAGGGTAGGTGTTCTCTGGGAGAGCTTGGTGGAATGACTGGCGAGACGCGGCTTAGCTTCTGAAAAATGCTGAATTAGCGAAACGCGTTTGCGCCGCGTACTGCTAGCTAAGCTGTGTCACCACACCAGTATCAGAACTGGATCAAATTAAAATAGGACCACGCGGAAAGCACCAGCTTCCAAATAAAAAAAGAATATTGAAAATCGGACTACTTATCTAGTAAAAAGTTCTGAGGTAGGTAGGTACACATAAAAAAAACAGTTTAATTAAGAATCTCCTTTTTTTGAAGTCGATTAATAAAACTTACATTACACACGCTAGAACAATACAACATTCATAACTAAGTGACTAAATTAGAAAGTCACTAGGTGTGAAAACATTAGTAAGGTAAATACGTGCCGTCTCATTTTATCAGGTAATTTTATGACTACAGCTTAGGGGCAACCCTTTACCAGAAAAAAACCGCTAGTGCGTTCTGTTACACGAAGAAATTCAGTTTTGTCAGCGCTTCCGATACCGGCCGTATAATTTCATACAATATTATACGGCTTTGAAATGTCTGCCGTATGCCGTATTCTTGACGATTTACCCGCCCGAAAACCGTATAATACGGCAATTGCCGTAGCAGGAACATCACGTGGACTACAAAGTTAACCTTACTTTCTATGAAAAATTGAAAGTTATGTAAACTTACCGCTTGAAGCGCTGTCATATTTCCATAGAAAATAAAGTTACGCAAACTTCGCAGTAAAGCATATGGCGTATGGCAGTTACCACAGTATGCTGAGTTTGAACTGCCGCCATCGACTGTGAAATATAGTAACTTTGTAGTAAACAGTTTGGCAGCTCGGATGTCGCGCAGTACGCACTCAGCATAATGGTACCTCGTTGGTCTAGTCGTTGGTTCAGCCGTTGATTATGTTGTCCTGGGTTCGAATCCCGGGTCAGGCCAATAGTTGATATTGGTGTCGATTCTGTTGTTTTAAGATTCCTAACCTAAATTTTAAGATTTCTAAATTATCTATGCTAGGTAGACCCAAAAATTATGGTATTCTCTATAAAGGTCATAAAAATACCTATATTAGAACGTTTTTCAAAATCGCAAAACCTCTCTGAGTTGAGTGGTTGGGATTTTGCTGTGAGCAAAATATGTTTTTTTTTATTGTGATTTCAAAATACTTCTTTACAGGGGTCAAACAGTTCATCCATTTGTTTGAGAAATCGTTTAGAAATTCAAACCGATACTAGTTTAAAATCGATAAATTTTAATCATGACCTAATTAGATGCCTGCTAAAATTAGGTAGACGTTTCTAGCCATAGCTCAAATGTAATACAAAGAACAGGGTTAAAGCTACTTATAACTAAGTTAGGCTGTTTTAGATCTATCAATCTAATTTTAGAGCTGTCATCCTAATTTTAAACCCGTTAGATTAATTTTTCAAGGATTATGGTTATAGCCATTTTAACTAAATTGAGTGGTTTTAGATCTGTAATATTAAATTTAGAGCTGCCATGCTAATTTTAAACGTGTCAGTCAAATTTTTCAACCATAGAATCGCTTTCATCTATTTGAAATTCGGAAATCCTAATTTTAGCTAATCCTATGACAACAGAATCGACACCATTGTCTGCCCGGAGTCAGGAAGTTGGCGGTCTTACACCCCCGCGCATCGGAAAGTACTGGTCCTTCGCCTAACCTCTCCCCGGTCGTGTCTATCTATCGTCCCATCGAATTATAAGTGTAAGGGAATAGAGAGTGCACCTGTGTTTGCGCGCACACTTGTGCACTATAATATGTCCTGCGTATCTGGCTAGTCTCCAATGAGTGGTCGAAATTCGGCTAGGAGGACATTTTTATTATTAAACTAGCTGCACCCCGCGGCTTCGCACGCGTTGTTCCTATGGAAATGTTGAAAGGTGATTTTTATCCCACGGGAACTGATTTATGGGATAAAAAGTAAAAGCCTATGTTTAATTCCAGGATTAGAATTACCTGTATGCAAAATTTCAGCCCGATCTGTTCAGTAGTTTTGGCGTGAAGAACGAAAAATTTTTGAACTTTTTCCAAGAGCAGATCATATTTTTTCTCATGCGGACTCCATACACAAGAACTGGCTTCCAGCTTGCTACGGACCAAAGAATTGAAAAGGAGCCTTATCACGTACTCGCTCTGAAAGTCGCGTGCGTTTCTAAGCACGAAACCCAGCCTCACTTAATTTAACTTGAAAAGTAATTGTAAGTCAAAAAAATAACGAAGCTGCATACCTTCCCAGTATTTTTCGAATCACTACACTTTGTAAAACTGTAGGTAAGTTCTACATAATAAAAACCTATCGAAAACAAAATAAAGTGTTTTGCTTGCTAATCAAAAAACTGTTATTTGTAAAGGCAGTAAGAATAAATTGAATGTACCTAATGTAGGCAACAAGAATGAATTGAATTTGGGATAAAAAAAGAACGCAATATTGTGAAAGTCGAAATTGCCTTTTTATTTCGTTCTCACGAACAATGATAAAGGTCCTTACAAATAAAATCACTGCGAAGTAGTTAATAAAAATCCGTAACGATAAATTTCAAAAATGCGAGAGTGCGTATTGCCCTCTTGGGGGTTATAAAGTTAACAAATTGCTGCAATTTCCAATGTATACGGTATCCAATGGATGTTCCTGTGTTGATGTAATGCATGGAGTGATGGACGAAAGCTGCGATTTTTGGTCGTGAAAAGTCGCAAATATTAAAATATAGTTCTAAACAATAACATTAACCAGCAATGAAGTAAGACTCTACCAACAATGAAGTAAGACACTACCAGCAATGAAGTAAGACTAAAGTCATTTAACCTCTAGGTACCAGCATAACACACAACCGAACTGCGATCCCTTACCCGCATGTCCAGCGTGGGGATTATGGGCACTTTGAAAGCTTACTTTTCAGGAAGTGAAATAGGCTTTATTTTATCCCGGAATTCCCACGGGAACGGGAACTACGCGGGTGAAACCGCGAGGCACAAGTAGTTTTCCGTAAATCGTAAGCCCTTTTCTATGACACATTACGTATATATATAATTATGTAATTTCTATTCAATAGAAATAGGAATAGGTAGGTACTACTCAAACTTTAAAAGTTAAATTCTTTATTCTTAATAGGTGAACGTATTCATTATGAATAAAAGCGGGTTAACTACGAACCGCGTGTTGGAAGAACACCAACGTTTCATCCCTTAACAAGGGACATCTTCAGGGCGAGTGCGGTTCTAGATGCGCGCGTTCCGCATCCCTTCGAGCACCAGTGCTCGAGGGTTCGTAGTTACAACAAGTTTCGTAGTTAACCCGCTTACATTCATAATGAATTCGTTAAACTGCGAAAGTTTCTATAGTAAAGATTAAAGTATACTTATAAAACGAACCTTCTTCTCAAGCATTACCTACTATGGTTTTAAAACAAAAAAATATTATTTTAATCTTATGCAAAACTTTTACGATAACTTAGAATAAGAGCTAGGTAGGAAGTCGCGTCATATACAAATCTTTTTAGAATCCTTGTTGATGTAGCCCTCGACTCGAAGTTTTATGATGTCATCAGCGTATATAAGACCTCAGACTTATAAATTCCTGGAGAAGCAAATTTATGTCATGCCCACTCAAGATAAGGTGGCATTTCATATGAGCTTATGGATCTCGAACGAGGTCATGTGTTGGATGAATATGGAAAATTGTTATAAAATACTGTAGCTACAGATTACGCATGGTTCAGAGATTCGTCGCAGATAATGCAAAGAGTCAGAGTCAGAGTCAAATTCATATAAGTAGTTCTTTAGACTTACAAAATAAGCATTTAGGACCGTATTATGAAAGATTCCCCAAGCATTACATATGCAGTCATTACGTGAGTTCTACCCAAGCTTTGCCCAAGCTCTCTGCTCAAGTAAATCTTTATTATAGAACGTAACTCTGACGCTATTCTGCTAGTTGCACTAACAAAATCTCGACTTAAGTGAGTAGGGTTTTGTCTATGGTCTACACATTTATTTATGCGAATAACGTTCCTTTACTTTTTCAATTTGAGTATCACAATTAATTTTTTAGAGCTTTTTTGTTGTTTTTTGTGAAACGAAACGATTTCAAACATAAGTGGCACTGTATTAAAAATAAAGCTTTCTGGCGTAGAAATCCTTTCCAAGCCATACTCAAGCATGATCCAGACCGTACTTGAGTAAAGATGCGCTCAAAGAAAGCTTTGCCGTAATCACCTCGCTTGGCAGGAGGATGGTTGATTGCAAAAGAGGTGTTAAAATACACAGAAGGAATCTACTAACCTTGAGAGGAAGGCTGTTGGCTGCCTTCTTCGTCCCTTAGTCGTTTAAATGAATAGTCGACTCCTACAACATCCACAGGTATATTTGGAGCTTAGATCAACAAAAAATAAAGAGGAATTATTACGAACGATCTCAATGAAGCCGCAGAAACCATGCCCAACTTGTAATCACAGGCGCTCAGGCACACAAATACAAACCAAACCATGCCCAGTGCTCGTCAGTACGCGTCGAGATATGAGCCAGGACACTCCTATTTTCCTACTTCCTGTTTTTTGATGGTCTGAGAATTGGATGTGTCAATTGTTACGCTGCGACCGTCATAACCAACAATGAATACTCAAAACCATTCGGAACAAATTAATAGCCATTCACCGAAGTTATTAAATTAAATAATGCAAAGCGCAGGCCACTGTCAGCATTTAACTCCGAGAATACAGTGAAGCATATTAAATTACTTCAGCTTTCAGATGTTTAATGAGAGCCTTCAGAGCGGATGAAGAAACTTTTCTATTTATTAACCTTGTTAGTTAGGTACTAGTTTTTTTATATAGAGCTGTGGGTTGCTGGTTCAAAATTTGCAACACCCCAACTCTTCCCACGGATGTCGTAAGAGGCGACTAAGGGATATCCACAGGGGGGCAATCAGCAGCGCCCCTCAGAATTTCTTTATCAACAAACTGCGATTCCCAAACCGCATGCCTAGCGTGGAGTATAGCTTATGGGCATTCCCCTCCATGAGATAAACGCCAATAAGGCGCTTATCAAGAGCCAATACAGACTTCATTACGGATGTAAGCGGGTTAACTACGAACCTTATTTGTGTTGGAAGAACACCAACGTTTCATCCCTTAACGAGTTCTTCCAAAACAAATAAGGTTCGTAGTTAACCCGCTTACATCCGTAATGAATTCGTCAAACTACGATAGTTTTTACAATAAAGACTGTTGAGGTTCAGCTTTGTTCGTATAAGGATACCTACGTTCAGTCCAAGACATGAATGGCATAACTTGTAAGAGCCACAGCCAGCAGTGGGTAGACATAGACACGGGTCTGGAAAAAACGATGATGATGAAAGTCACCCCGCGATAACTACGCTGGTACCCTGGGAAAAAGGAGATTATTTCCCGAGGAAGAGGAAAACCAAGAATTAGGTATACGGGTCAGATCAAGACATTGCATTGCAGGGAAAGATGTGGAGGAAATTTCATCATCACATCAACAAGAGCTCTTTAGTTTATAAGAAAAATAAAAAATCTGTAAGTTAGATAATATGTAATAAACGACTTTACGGACTGCTGTTGAGTGTTCGTTTATGTTTCATATTGCACAATTATAGGGTTAAGTCGCTCAGCGAGCTATGGAAAGAGCTATGCTCGGAGTCTCTCTGAAGGATAGAATTCGTAACGAATACATCCCACAGAGAACCAAAGTTATCGACATAGCTCAAAGAATTAGCAAGCTGAACTGGCAGTGGGCCGGACATATTTCACGAACCGATAACCGCTGGGGTAAACGAGTTCTTGAGTGGAGACCGCGACTCGCCAAACGTAGTGTAGGACGCCCTCCGGCCAGGTGGGATCTGCGAAAGACTGCAGGCAGATGCTGGATGCGCCAAGCTGAAGATAGGGCGCTATGGCGCTCATTAGGGGAAGCCTATGTCCAGCAGTGGACTAGTGTAGGCTGATGATGATGATTTTACAATTTAAGTTTTAAGTTATCATAAGTTATTTTAGATATGTTTATAGTTAGTCTGTAGGTAATATTTATGTAACAACCTTAGTAATAACATTGTACAAACGGAAGCTTTCCGTTTGTCCGCTCAATGTCCGTAAACAAAGGGAGCCCAGCAAAATTAGTCACGATTCAAGTTTGCCGTGATTAATAGAGCATCCGGAAGTAACTGGTCGACAATCTGCTGTTGGGTGAATTATTGTACCCTAAAATACATGGGGAGTTCCGAGCATTCTGACAGACGAACATGTATCTATTTTAGTTGGGAGATTGCTTGCATAAATTGTTGATTGTGATGTAGTCTAGCTCTGTCTGAATGTTCGTATTCAATTATGTTGATGTTTCTTGTTTGATACACCTGAAGGATATGACAGTTAACATTCAGGGTTTGTTTTTTGGTAAGTAACGAGAATGTTTAGTTTGCAAACATTAGTTTTTCTTCCATTAATAGAGGTTTTTTTAGTCGGAGCTAGAAGGAGCTAGAAGGAGCTAGCAAGGAAATTCCTCAATGGGTTCATAACCTGCATGCCCAGCGGGGGATTATGGGCACTACCCCCCATTAGATAAACGCCAAAAAGCGAATCAGGGGGAGGGCTGCGTCCAGCAGTGGACCAATACAGGCTGTTGAGGTTGAGGTTGAGGTTTAGGTCTTTATTACTAATTTGTAGCTTATTTTTACGTTCATGTCATGTAGGAAGCAAAACCTGGCGAAACCCTGACATAACAATAATTTTCTTTTCCCTTTCTTATTCCGGACGTGAACCTTTATGGCTCTAATTAATATTTTGATTCATGGACCTAGGGCGAAGGTAAAATGTAATTAATTACAATGATGATTGATGGATGAGGTAATGCAGCCAAATTATAAGGTGAATTAATCATGCCAAGAAATATGTAGGCACGTGTATATATTATAGAGGTAGGTACGTTCGTAATCATAGGCCTTGATCACTTTAGCGTTTGCTTACGTATATATTTTCTTATTATTTGTACTGATGAAGAAACCGTTTCTATCCCAAAAATGGTCAAGTCCAAGTCGCAATCTATAAAAAAAAACGGCAAAAAAGTCAATCGCAAAAATCTTTTAATATTTATTTTATTCTGTTTATTCGTATTTTTGGTTATAGCAACAACATAATATATACATCATCTGTGAAAATTTCAACTGTCACGGTTCATGTGATACAGGCTGATGACAGGCAGACATACAGAAAGACGGACGGATGGACAGCGGAGTCTTAGCAATAGATTGCCGTTTTACCCTTTGGGTACGGAATCTTAAAAAATTAGGTAGGTACGTATATGCTTGTTATAATATGTTTGTTATATAGATAACAAACATCTAATTTATATGAAAATCAACAGTGCAAATGTTCATGCATAGCGGCACACACGTAATCTAAACCAAAGTTTGAAATATCCTTTACAAGTTTATTTCTAAATAATGCTTTATTTATTATCATTGGCATTCACAAACCAAGAGATTCAGATAAAAAGTAGAGAAAAGTAGATGGATTTAAGTGAAGTACCGTAGAGTACCGTATCTACCGTAGATTACTTTACGGAAATCCATCTTCTTCTTCTTCGTAGCACTCTTGTCATAGTGGTCGTGGTCATCATGGTCATTCTTGTCGGGTGGCTGTGATTCGCCTCCCGATGTCTCGCCACCGTCCTCTATGTTGCGTCTTCCTACTGCACACATGTAAGGGGTCACCCACTGCGGACTTAATCTAGTCGGTCCATCGCATGGGCGACCTTCCGCGCGACCTAGTGCCTTCTACTCTACCCTGCACGACAAGACGCTCAATGGAGTCACCATCCCGCCTTGAGACGTCCATCACACTTTAATAAAAATGTGAAAGTTTGTATGGAAGTACCTCTTCATGCCAAAACTACTGAACTGATCGGGCTGAAATTTGCATAATATAAGTAATTTAAATCAATTATACTTTTTATCCTATTAATCAGCTCCCGTGGGATAGGAATCACCTATAAACGTATCCATAGAAACAACGCATGCTAAGCCGCGGCCAGAAACTAGTAGGATAAGAACAAAAAAATATTTAGTAACAATTCCGAACACAACCTCTTCTGATGAGATTCAACAAAAGACATTCTTAATTCCTAATTCTTTATTGCACAAAATAATACAATATGGTAAAACATTTAAAAGAAAAGCCAGCAAACCTTATTGAGAGAGAGAGAAAAAGATATAAAAGTGTAAGATATAAATAAATATAAATAAATAAATCAAATACGGTTTTGCGCGAAATTGTTTCTATAATATATTTTATACTATTAAAGAGATACAGATCAAATCATTTCACCCGGAATCGACACCCCGTCGTCACTCCGTCAGTCATTTTATAATCAAGTCGTAAAAGAGACGGGAAAATATAACAATTCCTCTGAACCCGATCCCTCTGACAAGGAAAAGGGTGCTGTATATCACTTGGTATTTTTCCGGTATATAAATCAAACATTTCACGGATATCCCTACAAATGAGGATGCGTACTTTTTGCTTGCAGAATGGTTTGGTTTGTAAATTGATCCCTCGGCGGAAACGCAGATGGCTACAGAACTATCGTTGAAATATATATTTATGTTTGATACGTTAATACGTGTTCTTGTGTGTAGACCATGACTCAGAAAAGGTAGTATAAGACACCCTCCGGCTAAGTGTCCCAATCGGGGGGAGGAAATGTGTCAGAAAAATGGGGTCGACGAGTGTATGGAACGGTTGGCTTGCCGGCCAGGTATGGAGGAAGAGGGGACGCCAGTTGAGTCGCGGTAGGTTTATGCAGTGGGTATTACGTCCTTCTCAGAGCGTCAAGTCCCACGTGATTCTGGTCCCCCTTGACCAGTCTATTCAGAAACGAATTTCCTCGACAAATTAAAAAAAAGGTGGGATGTCGACCTGCGAAAGACTGGCAAGTGGATGCTGGCGGTGCCTCGTTGGCATTTCTGGGTATCTGGTACGCATTAAAACACAAGTTTTGTTTACTTATCTGCTAAAAGATAATTGTTTGGAGTGTGGTGCATTATTTAAATCTTGTAACGGACTCGGGCCTATGTGCTTGTAGGAACACCAGACTAAATTTATTAATAGCATGTACAGCTCATCTATTTGTTGAGAGCTTATATCAATGACCTTATTGAACTTTTAGACACGTACAGTTTATGGATTGATACCGTATAGAGCAGTGTATTTTAAGTTGTGCGGCACAGTTCTTACCCATGTAAAAGGAAGGCCCCAGTCAATTAAGCTGAGCCTCAGGTAGATTAATGGCCTTTTGATTGGTCCTTAATTCGTTCGATATGCCTGTATCTCTCGGTTTATGGACTTTACCAGAGGGCAGCCTTACATCAATATGATGTGTATGTGGATTTATATTTTTAATTATTAGGGGGCCCCCTGCTGCTACATACGCACCGCTATGTGGGCTACGCATGTGTTACATTCTACTAGAAGTAGACCAAATCAATTTCAGTATAGATAATGCTCTTATTGACGTAGTAAGTAAGTCTTCAAACAAGTATCAATCCATTTCTGTAACTCTGACTTGGCTGCGAGGAAGGCTTATTCTTTATTCAAAGTGATTTGTCCTTTGATTAAGGCTTTAAATTAACCTAGACTTTAATTGAGTAGCGTAAGCTTTACGAAATCTCTAACTTGTAGGGCAAATTAATATGAAATGTAAACAAACTGATTGACAGGAATTTAGTATTGTTTAATACATATAACACACACACACAAATACAGTAAATGGACAGTAGAATAGACAGAACTTAATCCTAGGATGCACAAGGAAACATACAACAAACGATTAAACAATTACAGGTTTTGATTGATTCTGCCACCCTGGTGCTGTAACTTAGAGCTTTGTTACGTGGCTGTGTAAGCACGAAACCAAGGTTTTAAGTTAATAGGCGACCCGTTCTGTCTCATTAACAGCGCCTCCAAGGCTATTGAAAGCTGAAGGCTTACACTAACCTTGTACCCAGAATCAATCAGAGAATAGTTATGTAAATTGCGAAACACAGTCGCTCTATGAACTCAGTAGAGTTTTACGGGGAAATGGCCTCAAAGATGGGCGGGATTTCTCTGTGGAGAGCACAATAATGAACAGTAAATAACACGATTGATTTCAGTAACAGTGAGTTCTGATTATGTTATCCAAATGGGCCTCTCGGGCTCTCAGTATGCTATATATTAGAGTCACCAACATCAATCGTATGTATACAACAATTATATATCAAACTTAGCTTTTATACTCGAAACAGGAACACACGTTCAACACAGATTTTATCTCTAATGCTAAAACTACTCTTGAAATAATGTATACAATCAAAGAAAACACTGACGTTAGATCTCTAGACCGCGTATCGATCAACACTATTCCGAAAGCTATTACTCAGACATCACAACCTCTGCACCGTGTTAGAACCTCGAGACCTCCGTCTCTCGCTAATCGATCGTGGCGTCTGTCTCCAGCTACCCCTCTCCAAGGGTAACGCAGGCACCACCCTGCGCTGGCGCCGCCCCCGCTACCTCCAGGGTACACGTTATCTCCTTGCGCCTTCGCGCTTAGATCATCAACCTCTCTCCCTCTCTCATCGATTGAGAGATCTGCCACAAGATGTCGTTACACGTCGCATAGTCCATTTCACTTAAAATAATGAAAATAAAAGAAACATTAGATAAAGGTGAAATAACTTATCACCGCAAAGATAACCATAATCTCTGTCCTTTCGTGACAGTTAACTTCCAATCTCGCCAATTGTATGGCATGTCAATTTAATAATACAGATGAGATATCTTAATTAGTTTATTCATTTTCGTTGTGACGTCTCCAACGAGAATGAATAATGTTACATGCCTTATATTATAAGCCTTATATTAAATCATGCCACTAATGTTATCATTCATTAAACCTAATTAAATGTACAATAATAATCCAACTTTCACATCAGAGCGTTGGGGTCTTTTTGAAACCCAAACACGTGTCGGTCCAATACGCAGAACTTAGCACGATGACGCAAACAATGCTTGGTGCATCTGTTTGATATTTTATGGTCACAAAGAAAGATCCTTTTCAATAGCCAAATATCCTATGAAGTTATTTTATGGATCGCAGCTGCATTGGTCTGTATGAGTCTTTTGTCTTAAAATAGGCCCTATAGAATTGATTGCCTATTGCGAGAATGTAAGTCCCGCTAAAAATGCTTTGTTCCTAGTAGCTTTTTGGATTTGTTATTGACGTGGGAGAAATTTATTTATTACCAACTTCCTAACGTTCGTGATTTCTGTATAAGATAAAAAAAAAATAAGGGCCGCACGGTTACCTACTTTGCCGATGGCATGTACCATCAGAATCTGATCATTCGCGGTAGGTATACCTTCGCGTATTAAACACTCAAAATTTACTTTGTTATCAACCTCAATTATTATGCATTGCACCCTGTTCAAATCTTATCGAAAACAAACTTGACGAAGGTCTGAGGACCGACAAAAATGTTTGGGTACGCCAGCGCCAGTAAAATATACTACTTTAAAAGAAGGTACTTTCATATTCGACGACCTCTGTGGCTCGGCGGGCGAAGGTCCACCTGCGACGCAGGAGGTTGCGGGTTCGATTCTCGCCTCGTAACAAATTATAGTGCGATCTGCAGATATTGGTTCAAGGCGTTATGGATGTTTTCTATGTATAATAAAAAAAGTGTATTTCAGTGTATTGTATTATGTATATCAGTTATGTAGTACCCATAACATAAGCTCTGCTTAGCTTGGGGCTAGATAATGCTGTGTAAATGGTCCAGCATTGTTATTGTTATTGTTTTATTAATTGAGATTATGATTACATAAACAGTCGTTGTTTTTCTTCAACACTAGCTACCTACTTCAAAAGTAAGTACCTACTTAATTATCTGAAATGAACTCTATAACTTAAGTTATTTGGACTGTTTAAAACGATTGTTGTTGTTGATAAAATAAGTTTTACTTTTTCGTTCAAGGTTAGTTATCTAGTTTTCTTTTATATAATTAAAGGCAGTATATATATTAGTACAGTATTCACGATTCGTTTTATTGAACCAGGGAATTCGTTGTAGTAGGTACCTATAAAATAAAACTCTATTATCTCGAAGCAATTCATCATGTATTTCCGTCGAGCGAAGGATGTTCACATTGTTCACGTATTAATTACGTCCTGTTTGCCAACAATGATGTATGAGTTTGTTTGGCTGATTAAGTAAATGTCTGAGGCAGAATTTCAGGCAGATTCGATCTGTAGTTTGCATTATACATTGCCGTTTTCTGCCGCTTTGTTTCTATGGAAACGCTTCTTTTTATAAACAGTAGAGGTTTTTTTGACCACAATCTCACCTGATGGTAAGTGAAGACGTGACCGAAGATGTATCACAAAGGTCTAGAAGACAGCATTCACACACTCATCTTGAAGAGACTCAGGTTCTAGTTGGCTGAGAATAATTAATTTTGTTTTACGAAACTATAAATCGACTTCAATTTTTACAGTTTTTTCATGAATTTTCATGGATTCCATTGTTAGAGCTGAACAAAATTAAAATGGGAATACACAAGAAGCACCAGCTTTCATATAAAAAAGGACGCAGGCAGCCAATTCTCATCTTTACGACTGATAAAGGTGAAGGAGAACCGCTTAAGGCGGGTCGATGGAATATACACAAGATACGGGTGGTAATGCTTCGTTCTACTAGTTCTGGAGTGGAAGGTAGATGGGATCAGCTCGTGATATTCCTGTGAGCCTTCACCGAAATGTATCCTATAAAAGATCGGCGGCGGTGGTGTGACTTTGAATCTTATTCACCTCAAGATACGGCTCGCCAATAAGTTTAAAAGCTAAACGTTTATTATACATAATTATATCCCATGGAAAATTACTGGTGCTTATGATGATGTCCGACAGAATTTCGACTACAGCTGCCAGTCTCAACCTAGGCTTACGATTTGTGCAGGATAATTATATTGTTAAAGCGATTCCAACTCGAGAGCTGGTGAATATCAGGCGTAGCGTTTTCTCGGGGACACCGGCTGGTATTGATATGGATCAGTTGAGAGACTTGTAGATTGTTTGCAACAGTCTGCAGTTATTTCGATAGTTTCAATAGTAAATACTTACTAGTTCTAATTTGTTGCTATTTAATCAAAATCACGTGTTCGATAACATAAAGCTTCTTACTCTCATATTGACTTATACAATACTAAACAAAACATCTTTAAAAACCTAATTAACACAAATTTCTTCAACACTTAGCTGTAGGTACCAAAGTAGGTGTTACACTTACTTGTTGTCACCGTCCAGAGCGCATGGCCCACTACAGGACAAACGCCTCCCTGATAATATAATAAATAGGTACACACTTTTCTTATAGCAATAACTGAAACCACCCTCTTATTTATAACTACCACTCTTATATATGTCTAAAACCCTGCTGTTAAAAATGCAATTGTTATTCTGGATTTATGTGACTCACTACTACACTAAAAACTTCACGTTTATAATAGACAACGAACAGGCAAACCTCTTCAATTAAACTAGGTTTACTCATTTATTATTAACTTGTACTTACCTTATTATTAGATTTATAGATTCAATTTTTAAGCATATGAAAATTTTATAAGCGAAAACTGTTAAATAAATAAAAATAATAATAAAAATCATTTATTTCAGACCGGCATGGTCCATATCGGTACATTTTACAATAAATTACACATTTAGAAAAGAAAATAACATTAACACAACATTGCTTACAGCTGCAGGTGTGCACTCAGTGCCAGGTGTAGGTTGCAAGCACTGAATGCACCCCTACCCAATGCCGCAGGAATCGGCCGTTCATGTCCTCAGCTACTGCTGCGAGGAGGCTGTTGCGGCTGGCGCGCAGGCGACACAGCGAGGCGGCGCAGCGGGCTCTTAGCACAGCTGGAAAGCTGTCCACGCCCGCGTCAGCAAACATGCCCGACGCACTGCACCAGCGCGGCAGCCGCAACAACGCCCGGAAGGAGTTATTGAATTGTACACGAAGGGCACTCATAGACCTTTTGGTGTAGTTAGTCCACAGACTACATGTATAAAGTGATGTGCAAAATGCTTTAAATAATGTTATTTTAACAGGAACTGAACAACAGCGAAATCGCTGTGCTACCATATTTGCCCTAGTTGAGAGTGCCCTTCGCTCACGTTCAACATCTTCCTCATCCGACAAGGATTCTGTTACCAAGTGCCCAAGGTACTTGAAAACATACACTCTCTTCAGTTGTGTTCCGTTGAGAGACACAGGGTAGACATAAGGTGGGCATTTGGTGCCTGACTTAAAAACCATGAATTCACTCTTAGCTACATTATATTTAAGGCCATGAGCTACAGCAAACTTTTCACAAATCTTAAGAAGTTTACAAAGACCATTGATTGAAGGGCTCAGCAGCACCATGTCATCAGCATAACTGATATTATTGAAGCAGATATCATGCATCCAGCATCCGACATGCTGACTGCTGAGCTCTTCAATCAATGCATCAATATAAATGCAGAAAAGCTTCGGAGAGCTGAGCCCGCCCTGTCGCACCCCGCATTTCAGCTTATACTCATCTGATAGGGTATTACCCCATTTTACCATGTTACTCTGACTAGCATACCAGTGCCTTAATAATAATATAATATCGTTAGGTACATTTAGCTTATATAACTTATTCCAAAGTTTATCATAATTTACTAAGTCAAATGCTTTTGACAGATCAAGAAAGCAGGCAAATACAGGTGTCTTTCTCTTTGTATAGTAACTTACTGTTTCCTTTAGACCCATAATAGCACTTTCCGTGGAAAGTCCAGCTCGGAAACCAAACTGAGAATCCTGTAAAACTATATACTTATCCAACTCCTTGTTTAATAGACTGTCAAAAACCTTTGCTATAATTGTTGCCAGTGAGATTGGTCTATAGTTAGCCTTTGAGGCAATGTTTCCTGTTTTATTTTTAACTATTGGTACAACAATTGTCTTTGTCATTTCACAAGGAACATAGGCATGGCTTACACAGAAACCAAATAACATAGCTAGTGCACCAGCTACATGCGGTCCTGCATGCTGCAGGTGCTCAATGCTGAGACCGTCATGGCCAGGTGACTTCCCCCTCTGCATGCTCTTTATGACTTCTTCAACTTGCTTAGCAAGGAATCTGGTTTGATAGACACCGTCCACTCCAATCCCCCCATTCAGCACCTGCACATCCTGAGGCATGTCAGAAAAGTGTTCCTTGAAGAGGTTAGCAATGTCTTTGGGTTCATTCAAGCTGTCGATACTCACCGGCAGTCCAGACCTACTATTCATTTTCTTGGTACTTTTCCAGAAGCTACGGAAGTCGTTTTTAGTGTGAAGAGTTGCCAGCATATCTAACTTTATCTGTTCCTGATGTGTCTGACACCATTTCAGTTTTGACTTGAAAGTTCTTCTACTACTGCACATTTCATCATACACTGTACCTAACATTGGCTTACCTTGAAAAACCCAAGATTCAAATTTCCGCCTCGCTTGCCTGTGAGCACCAGCAACATGCTTGTTCCAGCCGGTTATATGACTCTTTTTTGCCTTGCCTCTCTTAGAACAATGATGGGAGAGTGATGCAGCTGTAGTGATTGACAAAACAATATCCTTATATAAATTATCTATAATAATTCTATGTTCTAAGTTATGGCAAAATTTATCACAACAAATACCCAGTGTTTCAGGGAATTTTATCAGTCTTAACATTTCATGACATTTCATAGTATAACTTTTGATTTGTTCTGGCTTCCTATCCCCCCATATAGCAGAATTTTTATTTGTATTGATATGTTTAAAAGTTTTGTGACAAATGACTTCTAGTTTGCAGTTTATAATCAAGGGGTAATGATCTGACCAGAACACATCATGCATTACATAAATATCCGACACAGTAGCCCATGCCGCATTGGTAACAATGCAGTGATCTAACCATCTCCTTGAGCCATGGGCTTCACTTACAAACGTGTAGCAGTCTGAGTCTATACCTAACTTTTCAAAGTCCGCACACAACCACTCTTGTTCTTCACAGTAACTGAGTAATTCTTTACAAAAGGATTCATACGGATGTGCATTGAAGTCACCTAGTATAAACACATTTTCGATGTTAATGTTCTCAATCAAAGCATTCAACGCACTTAAACACTGTGTAAACTCAGGTAAGTTGTAAACGCAGTCTGTGGGCATATACACACAAAAGACTAGGAAAAACTTATCACTCACTGACACTTTAATACCACAAAGCCTAGGGTGGTTGCACTCAATGACTGAAACCGAGGAGAAAATACTTTTCCTCCATAGCAGGGCCGTCCCTCCATGTGGCCTGCCGGTGAGGATTCCTGCTGAAGTATCAATGGCTGAGGTTCCTGTGCTGCCAAACTCCTGGCTGATAGAGTTAAGGTACATGAGATCATGAGGGTAGAGCCACGTTTCCTGAAGCGCAACAATGTCTGCTACGGTACAAAGTTCACTTACATGTTCGATCGAACGTTTGATATTCTTACAGTTAAAACTACTAAGGATGCAACTATCCATGTTGAGTGGTGAGTTCGATCACTTCTTTACCACCGGCTACTCCTGGTGGCTTCTGAGGCAGGAAGCGACGAAAGATGATGCCTTCTGGCCAAAGTTTCTCATCCAGAAACAGCGATAGCTTCTGTTTGGACACCATTATTTTGAAAGCGTTGTGCCTCTTTCGGTCCTTCATATTGATTTTGCTCAGCGTCACCTGCTGCCCAGTTTTCGCAGTGATGTAAGCCGCAATGTCCTCCTGTGTTGTTTGAATGTCGACGTTCGATATAAAGAGAGGTACATGCAAATCCGCCGCTTTGAAGTTGAAATCTGGTGCAAGGCAGGCTGCACCCGTCCGCCCCATGAACTTGTTCGCACTCCTCCGTGCCTTACGGGTTTGGACTGGCTTCCACTCTCCATCTTTAGCAATATTCGCCATCGTTTTTGGTGTTGAAGAAAATGGAAATTGTTGCGTCATCCACATTGGCGGCAAAGATGGTCCGATAGCTTCGTTCTCGCTCTTCCTGTTACTGCTCATTCGCTCTATTTGTCGTTCAATCTGTCTTTTTGGACTTGGACACACATCTTTTGGCCCTTCCCGACAACACGTCAAGCCCGTATCATGTCCGCATGTCAGCTCAGCCACTTGACATCCGTCACCTTGTTTTGGACTTGGACACGTGTCTTTTGGCCCATCTCTAAAACTCGTCAAGCCAGCGTCGTGTCTGTCTGACAGCTCAGTCAGTTGACATCTGTCACCTTGATTTGGAACTTCAAAATTGGTGAGTCCCATTGGTCCACTATCCAAGAACGCTATTTGACGTCTAGGTTTTGTATTTACGTTGGCAAGGCATGACGTTGACATACTTGACATAATCGGCTGCGGCGACCGTTGCTCCCGCTCCAGATTAGATGATTTTGCTTGTCCACGTTCCTTTGGATGAGTCATAGTGATGAACTGACGATTTTCGATGTCTTGAATTTTCTTTTCCAGGCTTTGCAGCTGTTCCATCGAGACACGGCTGGATTGGATCTCGTCAATATCTTGGCGCATTAGCACCATTTTCTTCAGGAAATCAGTCACATCTACATGGTCGAAAGTGACCGGCGGCAATTTGCTTAGGTCACGCGCCACAAACACTGGTATAATCTCCGGGTTCGTTACCGATTTGAACAGAAGGACAATATCCTCTATATCCCTTTGCTCTTTGCCTTTGTTCTTTCGCACTTTCTTCTTTTGGTCAGTTGGTAAGGACTCAAATAGCAGCGATTTTGATGTCTTGATGACCGCCGAATCAAATGCCGAGACACAGATTTTACACAAACTATCTTCGTCCATCACATCCACTTTGTTCTGTATGAAAGCCAGAAGCTCGTCTACAATAATGTTACAATTACTGCATTTCACTACGTTTGTCATAATTGTTTACGACTCGCGGAGCGCACTATACGATCAACACGACCACTTCCGAGCGCACGCGCCGGACGACATTGTTAAGCTTTAATTATATCACTAATGTATCTACGTACCTACTTAAGTTTTACAAGCTGTTTGTTTTCCATGTAAATTAAAATAAAATAAAATAAGTTCTAGTAAGAAAAACATATTCTTCGACCTAATTGCATAACAAACTGCTTGGCTTTTTTTCTTATAGCTCTCTAGGCTAATCTAATCTGTCGGATGCACACTGCTTTTAACCGTTGCTATTTTCCTTGTTAATTAAGAGCACCTATTAGTGGCCAGGTGGGTAATTAGTACCGGATAAATAGACAATTAAACCTCAGCTACACTGTTAATACTCTTTGCTTTACTAAGTCGGTTCTTAGTTGCAGAAGAGGTATTACCGAAGCTTACAGTTTTATTTTAAGTTCGTGACATAGTTAGAAGCCACTATTATACAAGCACTTTCCTTTAGAATGCAATATTATGAAAAAAGTATTGTCTGCAGTTTTCGTTTATGAAAAGGGTTGTGGTAGATGGTGCTGGTGGTTCCCCAAACAACCCTTCGTGATTGGTATTTGGTTGGTGGTCAAGGAAAGTCACTGGTTATGGTATGTATGGACTATATTCACAAGACACATGTCATATTTTATGGTCATTAAAGTTACGGTAAAACTAGCTGCGCCCCGCGGCTTCGCAAACGTTGTTCCTATGGAAACATTAAAAGGTGGTTTTCATCCCACGGGAACTGATTTAAGGGATTAAAAGTAGCCTATGTTTGATTCCAGAATTAGAATTACCTGTATGCATAAATTTCAGCCAGATCCGTCCAGTCGTTTTGGCGTGAAGAAGTTACAAACATCCATCTATCCATCCATCCATACATCCATACAAACTTTCGCCTTTATAATATTAGTGTGATGTGATGGTACGAAATGGTTGGAATGGTAATGTTGATTTTTGGGTAAAATTAGATAAACGCGAGCGGATACGCATCCAACTGCAAGCGCAGCTGAATGCATATTTACTGCGTGGTATTTACCCGACCAGTTTATTTATCTGACTGTACAAAGCCCTGCTTATTATTGTGTCCGAGACATGACGACAAAAAAATTTGGTAAATCAGAAGGCCAACTCGCGGACATCCGCGAGCTTCACGTTCGCGAGTTGACGACTAAGTCTTGCAGTGTTGAAGAAGAAAGCTGCTGTCTGCTGGTGTGAAAAGGACCTTACCCTAGGAAAATCTATATGAGACAAAATGGTAAACGTGTCAATTAATAATTAATAATTATGGTAAAACTGTGGTGGTTAGCTATTTTCCGGTGCCTTATTTATGGATTTAAAAGTCCGATGTGGAATAATAAAAATATGCATATAGCAGCATTGGAATTCGATATGAAGAGCCTCGTCACGCGATGACAACATTCGTAAAAATCATCCAAGCAACATTTTCTTTTATGTTTATTTATAATATAATTTACAACCGCCAAAAAAACTTGTAAATTATGGTATAATAAATAAATACAATAATTTAATACACTATTTATATGAAAAGACTGGAATGATACAACTGAACAAATACGAAAACGTAATCACGAGCTTATCACAACCAAGTACAGTTTTAAATTGGGTGACAACTTTTAATAGGCCATAAAGAGGATTACCCCACAGAATGCGGTTGCAACACAACCCTATCAAGCTATTAAACCAACAATTGCTCTTGTAAACGGTCGCTTAATAGAGTAACAGTGCGAGAGCCATTGTCGACTCATTATCGCTTTCGAATAGACTGGATAAAGTTATCCCATTGTTCGTCGCGAGTTGCCTAGGTGACTTGACTAGGTGCTTAAGTTTTATAGTTCTTGTTAAGTGTACGTTGAACACTTCTATCTAGTACCTGTCTTTATTAGTATTCAATTTTTCTTAACGGGGAAAACTGGCTGGACTTAAAAAAAAAAAGTTAAGGGAGATTTGTCAAAACGGAAAACTGGAGTAACAGAAGCATGATTGTACTCGTATTTTATGTAGGTATTATGACATGAAAACTCACCAATGAAATACCCTCTTGTATTATTTTTACTGACTGTACATTATTAGTTAAATCTCATGGACTCATTGGAAATCCATGTTTGAATATTTAAAATTATAGTAAACATTTCATGCATAATTCAATAGTTTTTTAATTCCTGATGGTATCAGAAATTAAAAAACAATTGAATTATGGACCTCTGGGAATAAACCCAAGAGCGTCATGGACTCTGGAAATAAGCCATTTTAGCCTAGAACGACAAGATTATACATTGATTTATTAAAGGGGAAGATGAGGTACTGGTTTCTCGAAAGTGGCAACCTCAAATTGTGTAAAATTGTGTGCTCCCACCTCAGTCACTGTCTGACCGGCGGCACGGGCGGTCGTGATTCGCGTGAAATATTGTTGTCTCGGTCTCACTTTGGTCTTGGATACGTCTTTCCGTCTTTGTTCTTCTTTGTATTGCACAGGACTGGAAATATAACTGTGAGCGTATGTGTTTGCGTGTAGTTGTAACACATGCCAATTTTCGAGTAAGCGCTGGGAGAACATAACCTATCTTCCCTTTTAAATTAATCAATGAGATTATATCTAAGTTTATTTGTTAAACTCAAACGCAACGTGTCCAAAGACTTTATGATTTACATATTTTCATTGAAAACTGTCAATTATTAAAAAGGATAAGTTATTATACAATCTACAGGTAGCTCAACGATCCATATAAGTACTTGGACGCTGGCTGGTTGCATTACTCTTGAAAACGAAATCAAAGTTTCTGATTCGTTTTCGTGCAAACGCTAATCTTATGCAAGCGACATAAAAGTTGGTTTTGCACGACAACGTAAACGAATCTACGATTTTCCTTTTCCGAGTAGGCCTCCAGCTTTTAACGCCTATTCATATTTTTTGTTCAATAATGCTCTAATATTCTAGATTAAATGAATGATTAATCTATTGAATCTACGTAAGTAGGTATATCCGACAGAGAACCAAAGTTATTGACATAGCTCAGAGAATTAGCAAGCTGAAGTGGCAGTGGGCGGGCCATATTTTGCAAAGAACCGATAACCGCGATAAACGAGTTCTTGATTGGAGACCGCGACTCGCCAAACGTAGTGTAGGACGCCCTCCGGCCAGGTGCGATGACGATCTGCGAAAGACTGTGCCTGCAGTCTTTCGCAGATCGTCATCGCACCTGCTGGATGACGTCAAGCTGAAGACAGGGCGCTATGGCGCTCATTAGAAGAGGCCTATGTCTAGCAGTAGACTAGTATAGGCTGATGATGATTAGGTATATGAATATTCTTCATATTATTTTGTCCAAACAGCTTTGCTATGCCAATGATTAAGGGTGACTGTAATCCCGACTTTTTAACTGTAATCCGTACTTATATTCCAAACTCCTGTAAACGATGAATGAAAATCAGTTGAAATAGCTAGAGAAAACAAAGTTAGGTCAGCTATTCCAAACTATTCCGTCGAGACAGTTCTGCAAATAGAAATTCAGTAGAAATAGATCTAAGTTATTCTACTCTGACTACTGTCTAACAGCGAGACTGAAGTGGCATAGAAAACTGTAGGATAACTCGATAAACTATTCGAGCTTTGGTTCGTTTTAAACTTCAAGTATGTACCGGTGTGGTTTTGTTTATACTTTTCTTTTCTTTCCAGCTCATTTCTGTCTTTGTTTTTTGTGTAGAATTTCTCTTCACTATTTGTGTCAGCATAAAATTATGTAAATCAAAGGTTTTTCTGTTATTTGAAACAATACATATTAAAAATAAATACTTTCGAATAGTTCTAAAGTAAAAGTATCTACAAAAACTGGACGAACTGCGTAAGGATTCTTGATTATCCGCTTATTTGGACGAAACGCGTATTGGACTAAATACTTGTAGTACGAAACGCGTTTAAATTGTAATTGGACGAATCGCGTTTTGGACAATCTGTTAACATATCATTTCCATTAAGTATTAACTATCATCAGTGTTATATATTATAAACTTACTAGTTAGTATGATCCATTCAATACGTTTAGAAAATTATTAATTGAACATGTTCTTCTTAATGAAATTAAAAAGAAAATCCGAGAACGGCTTTTATTTGAACCGAGTGAACGCAGTGAACGAAGTTCATACCTGGGTCAACATTCTCGTTTTTTTCTGTATGTCTGTACTCCTCTACAGGTCGTATTTTACAACCGATTGTTACGAAATTTCGTGTACAGATTCAACAATTTTATAGAATTTTTTGTCGTCGGGGATTTTTGATTAAAGTTGTACTTCCTCCAAAAAAGGCAAAAAGCGGGCCTTAGAATATCTCCGCTTTGAGATATCTGATTTCGATGATTTTATTTTTAAATAAAAGATAGATATTTTAAATAATTCTCATAAAAAAATGGTAAAGATTTGATCAGTATCTTAGGCACGACCAGCAGATCAATAGACGCAAAATGCAATATTCAAGCGCCACGCCCGAGGCGTAACATTTCAAGAGTATTATACCTCCTATCACGTTCACGCGCATACTTGCAGTTTGTGCAGTACGAACTAGGTACATTGATTTTTACAGAGATGGCGCTTATGTACCTAATTGAAAGAGTTTTGGTTTCAAAGATTATTTCATAGTTAGTAGCACAGGTAGTAGGTAAACACTATAGAGGTAATTTACACTCATAAATAATTGATGAATATCTGATGAGGATTATAGATCTGATAAACAGAGTAGCTCAACAAAAAATATTGTGATTTGCTCATTGATTTATTAAACCTTTTTAAATCAATGGATTTGCTAATGAGAGCCACCTAGCGCTACCTGTTGGTTGGGTGTTCCATGAAAGTGAAGTCTTATACCAATGAAACTATATTATTACATACATTTTCAATTACGGAGCTTCAAAAAGCAAACTAAAAAATATTCTTTGCTATTTACTAACGACTCCTATTCTTTTACTTATCAATTTTGAATCGATGAATAAACGCCATCTACTAAAAATACCTAGGAACAGAATTTGGTTTTCATTGACTTTAGTTAGTTTGTTTGTTGTTTGGCGCATTATTTTTGTTTGTGGTAAAAAGGAAAGGAAGCATGAGAAGATGTTTGTCTCTCGCGCCGCCGGCCGGCGGCGGCGGCGGCGGCGGCGGCCTAGGTAGGTATCATAGGGAATTTGCTAGTAGTTAATCGTTTCTTTCTTATGAACACCTAACCTCAAGCCACAAGAGTCTTCAAATTGCAAGGACTAAGTAGGTAGGTAGGTATAAGGTGTTGGTTAAATCAATTTAAAATACCCAGCTAGGTACCTATAATGGGTACCTAGCTGGGTATTTTAAATTGCCCCATTATAGGTACCTACTGAAGAAGGTTGTTCACCTAAAACCACAGATTAATATTTAGTGAGAAAACATATAAATATTCGATTTTTAAATTCCTGCACAAACGATAAACAAACCCGTAAGAGGCAGGTACCTACTTTACCTACCTCAAATTTAATTCTTGTAGACGATTTTTAAACATGGAAAAAGTAGGTGGGTTCCTAGGTTCCTACGTACTTACTTGCTGATTTGAGATCCTTTCTTCAAGGTAGGTAGGTACCTACCTATATCTCTTTGTCTCGACGCAAAGCATGTGAATTTTAATTTATGTTATTAGAATTTGCGCTACCCCAACTCTTCCCGCGGGTGTCGTAAGAAGCGACTAAGGGATATCTACCGGGGGTGGGCAGAAACGCCTCCTGCAGAACAATTATATCACCATACTGCGATCCCCGCATGCCCAGCGTGGGGATTATGGGTATTACCCTCCTTGAGATAACAGCCAATAATGGAGCTTATCATGGGGAGGCTGGCATCCAGCAGTGGACCAATATAATAGGCTGTTGAGGTTGAGGTATATTATATGTATATTATCATTTAATTCATTTTCTCTTCTTCATTGTGATGTAAGATTTTATTTGGGGTTATCTATTTTAGACCGAGATTGGTTGGTTTGGTGGTAGCAGCCAGCTTTTGAATAAATTATCCATTTTCTAATGCATTTCTTTAGCGTTCTTGGCATTTTGTTGACACAAGTCTTCTGAATCTGAATTTCTCTAAGATTACAAATAATCAGAAAAACCTAAAAAAAATATTAAAAAAGAGGACTAAAATAGGCTTTGTAGGTTCGCACTGGATTTAATTTTAATTAATTAATATTTTTTTTAGCTACCTGTGTATAAGTTTGATGAGTCGGCTTTTATTGTTTTATTATTTATCATTATTTATTTATTTATTTATTATTTTCTATAGTCTGATCCAATATCAGAGTCCTGAGCTTGGCTGCTCGATAATAACGGAACTTTACATGGGATTTAGTTATTCCATCTCTGCACAGAAAAGGCCAAATTCCAACAAAACATAACGTCGAAAATGTTTGGGTTTTAAAATGGTTTTATTTCTATAAGTAATTACCCAGTGTGTGAGGGCTTGCGCACCATAATAACAAAAACCTTAAAATATAACGTCTTGAGACATACTCGTTACAATGATGTCTTGTTTCTATCGAGAAACCGATGGTTTATGAGGAAAACAAATGGCGAACGCTGCCAATAGACATTCAAAACAAACCAAATCAAATCTAGACTATAGGGATAGCTCCATCTAAAATTGAGTGTATCTATCAAGGTTAAATAAGCCAGACCGGGCTGGGTTCGGAATATTATCGGAAGTGCTCGTCGATAGCAATACCTGCATTCTCCTATTACTACCTCCACTTCTGCTAAGGCCGTCTGGTTATGACGGAACACCATTTGTCTATAAGCTTGATATCCCACTAATATTATAAACGCAAAAGTTTGTAAACATATCTCTATGTACGTTTGTTGCTCTTTCACGCAAATACTACTAAACAGATCGGGCTGAAATTTTGCATACAGGTAGTTCTAGGCCTGAAATAACACATAGGCTACTTTTTATCCCACAAATCAATTCCCGTGGGATAGGCGAGCGGAGCCAGGGTGCAGCTAGTAAGTTTGCGTGATTCTTTTTTTATATGAAAGCTAGTGCTTCCCGTTTAGTCCCATTTTAATTTTGTTCAATTCTGACAATGGGATCCATGAAAATTCATGAAAAATCTATAAAAAAATTAAGTTGGTTTATAGTTTTTTAAAACAAAATTAATTATTTACATAAATCAAGGTTATGTCAAAATACCATGTTTGTTTACATAAATTCTTTTTTTACTTGCGGAAAACGGGGTTGGTCATACGTTTATTATTTAGTTACTTTAATATTAAGTGATTATATTTTAGTATTATGTATGATTGTTTGTTATCCTTATATATATGTTCATATATTTGATATAAAAATAAAATGACTGCTTATACACTATAACACCTTCAAGGCCCAAGAAGCGGTGCCATTCTCCAGCTCCGTGTAGCTGCGCTGGCCAGTGAATACGTTTAACGACTTGTCTATTTTATTAGTTTCAGAATTTCCTATACCCTCCCATCTTAAAAAGCCAGCTTGTATTATGTACTACTTGTGTAATGTTGTTCCACGTTTATTTATTTATGTTTCGATATTACATTAGATTCGAGAAGAACTTCTGTTAAAAATAACATATTCAGTTATTATGTATTTTATTCATAAATAAATTTGTGATGCAGTTGGCCAAGGTAATTAAAACGTTATCCGAAAAAATACTTTACCTACAAAAATATATAAGATAAATAAAAATTGGCCACAGCACCCGGAAAGACCTTGCAATTTGAAGGCCAAAACTTTTATCACATACATTGACGCGTTAACTTCGGTATACCGACTTCCATATATTCTTCATAAATTACGTAGCCCAAAATTCATTATGGGTTAACCCGTTAATGGTCGCCGTACGAATTTGGGAACACCTAAATAATGAGGGTACAAAAAAAAAGTGTTAACACCAGTCGTAATGTTATTGCATTTTTGAGTAGTTGGAAGTGCAGTGATTGAATAAACATTAAAAGGATTTTGCTATCATTAGTGGTTTTTTGATAATTTCTTGCTGAATTTTTATATCAAGAGACGTGTGGAGGTATGTATTGTTTTTTAAATATTATTTTAAGTTGATAAGTATAATGACCCTGATTACTTATATTATGTAAAATACAATAAATAATTGATGATTTGTGGCATATTGCAGTAACATATTATGATAATTTATGGTTTGGTGATGTTCAAAATATAACTGTGCCAATTCGGGTACAGTGGCCACAAGTGTACTAAGTTTATCCATTATTTTAGCTAGTAACGCTAGTAACAGCTTTCAAGGCTTAAAAGAGGCTATAAATTCCATAGAAGAAGACAGTGGTGGCTGGGAGTATGACTTGGCGATAATTACTCCAGAACCCAGTGTCGTCACTGATGAAGAAAAAGGTTTCGACAACAACGATGCTGTACCTAACTTGCCTAATATTGTACCCGGAAATATTGAGGTATTTGTCTGTGACGTTGGCGTCACGGCGTCATCCATGGTGAAGTATTTCGGTCATCATTCGGCTAAACAATTCATTAGAGGAAACCCGGTACGATTTGGGTATAAAAATTGGGAAGCAGCCAGTGCTTCAGGATATTGCTACAGCTTCGATATTTACTGTGGTAAATCTGCTATTTCTAGTACTGAGCCTCTAGGAACTAGAGTTGTGAACATATTGCTGAATAAATTGACAACAGATCCTGCAATCACAGAGTTTTCTTTGATATTTTTTTCACAAGCTATGATCTGCTAAACGATTTACGCCAATTAGGGTATCGTGCTTCAGGGACCATTCGGGAGAACCGCACCAAGAAATGCCCATTAACGAATGCTAAAGAGATGAAGAAAAAATCAAGAGGAGAATATGATTACAGATTCGATAAAAATAATGAGGTTTTGCTGGTTCGCTGGAAAGACAACAGCATCTGCACAATTACGATTCATACGAGCCGTTAGGATCTGTAAAAAGATGGTCTGCAGAGAAGAAACAAAAGGTTGATATGAAGATCCTGCATTTATTTCAAAATTATAATAAAAGCATGGGCGGAGTAGATCAAATGGATCCAATCAATTTCGCTGTACAGGATCAGCGTCCATGGTAAAAACTGGTGGTGGGTATTATTCACCTACATTATTGATATGGCCATATCAAATGGCTTGGCGATTGCACGTACAATCTAGAGAAGAAGCCATGGACCAACTGCTTTTTCGACGAAGCGTAACCAGATTCTATCGCCTCAAAGACGCTCTATTCTATAACAATTCTGAAACTTTGCTTTTAGGGTTATACTCTCTAAACTTGTCAAAATCTATTCTTCTAGTTCGAACTATATCTGCATAGTTGAATGCAGATAGTTTTGGGGTTCTTTTCCGCTCTGAGCTGTTGAAGTCCACTCTGTACAAACCGAACTTCGTTCTGAAAGAGAGGAAAAGACAAATAAGAGGAAATCAAAACGCATTAGATGCCAAGATATGCATAGCCCAAACCTGATTATACTTATGAGACTCTCTATATCAATAAGATTATAAGATTAATAATTTCAGAAACAAATTTAAACTAGTATTTACAATTAAAACAGTTGAGCTAACTGTGAACTGTTGCAAACTAGCTAGAGGATACGTTCAGAGGGGTTTACCAATCAAAGAAACAAAACCAGCATCTACCTATGTTGAAACAGGCTACTATATTTTTGGTTAAAACGTTTCTGATAACAAGATTTTCAAATTAAAATTTGATGTAAATGGTGCACATAAATATTAATGAATTGGTCATGTCTGAATAAAAAGAGCCAAACCCTTTATTGGTAGGTATACTAACCCAATGACTACAATTTCTGTTTTCTTGATAAAGTTGAATAGAGTTTTGTTGAAAAAAAATTGTGATTAGTATTTTTGAGATTTTTCATTAAATAGAATTGGATCGTAATATCGTTTTTTATTTGTAAATCCTGATGAAACATAATATTCTAGACCTTTGTCGTACATCATCACTTCCCATTTAGTGAGATTGTGGTCAAACGCAGGTCTATTCTATATAAAAAAGGTTAAATAATAGATTCAGGCGTTACTTTGCGGAAATCCATTATAAATACAAGAATTAAAAATATTTAGTAACAATTCCGCGAAAAAACCTTCGCGCCAAGTTTGCGCGCGGAGCTCGGAGTGGCAACATCTCTGGTGGGACTCTGCCGTTGTTGTTTAGCGCTCTCAGTGTCAAGATCGAGTGGTGTAGTGTCCTGATGATGTCTCGTGGAGAGACGAAACTAGTTGACGACTTACTTTGATAAATGTTCTTTCATTTTGTATAAATGTATAATTTGTTAGATTTTATCGCAGAAGGTTTTTTCGCGGAATTGTTACTAAATATTTTTCATTCTTGTATTAAAAAAAAGTAATTATATGTGCCTGACATTGAATCAAAGATATTTTTATATATATTTTACAATAAAAAAAACTCTGAAAAAATAACAGGGCTGATGTTTTATATATGCTATAAATCACCTTAACTCTGTTCTGAAAACCAAGGTTATACCGACAATAGTAACAGATCAATCAATGGAAAACTATCATGTTGATATTCATAAATTCAGACCCTGATAGTCGTTTTACTTAACAATAAGAACTGGGTTTTAATAAGGTATATCGTGAGTCACGATTTATAGACAATTAGAAGATTGAGATCATAATACCGATGATTTAATTATTGATGATAATTAAGTGTTGAAAGCAGCTACTTTGATGTCGATCATAAAACGATTAATGTAATGTTGACTTATTTGATGATATTAAATATTTTACTCTCATTCATGAATTAATTGCATTTGGGTTTTGATAAATTGATAAATACCAACTTATTATAAGTGCGATCTCTAACATCGCGCAACGAACGTTGACGTTGCAGGATCATGTGGAGTGGAAGAAAAGTTTGGTGGTCTATCTACCTAGCAGTTGTGAAATTCTGGTTGCGGATGATTTTGAAATAGTAAATCGGAATTGGTTTGATATGTTAATGATAAATTTGACAGTTATTAATAAGTAGATGATACTGGTTGAATTATGAGAATGAAATCACAGTAGTCAGATCATTTAACTCGATAACTGGCAACGTAAAACGGAGTGTTGGGAGATAATACGATGGACATTCGACATTGTTGCGGTAGCAGAAAGTTGATGGACGAAGGCGGCTCAGGACCGATATTTGTGGTGTCGTCGTAATGGGCCGGCATATGTCCAGCTGCGGACGTTTATGGGTTGATGTAATTTGACGACCGCTATAGCGCGGTTGGCGAAGGTCCGCCTGCGACGCAGGAGGTTGCCAGTTCGATTCCCGCCTCAGGACAATGTTTATACGACCTGCAGATATTTGTTCAGGGTGTTCTGGATGCTTTCTATGTAGAATAATATTATGACTATCTATGTTGTGTATTGTATTAAGTGTATTAGTTATCTAGTACCCATAAAACAAGCTCTGCTTAGCTTGGGGCTAGGTAATGCTGTATGAATCGTCCCACATTATTTAAATTTTATTTATACTTACACATAGCCGTCTGTCCACTCAAAGTCATCCATAAGTGTCCACGCAAAATGCCCCTTAACGTTAACATCATCGTGGTAAATCGCCAGTAGGACTTGGTAAAGGTATTTATTGAAGTAATCCACTCTTTCATAATCATCTATGGTCCCTGAGTCGGACATGCCGTTTTCTGTGATGATTATGGGAATCTTTCTTCCGTAGTTTTCGGTGAGCCAGTTGAGCAATCTTCTGAGACCCTCTGGGAAGACCTGGAAAGTAGAATTCAATTGTTTTACTTGGTTGTATGCTAAAGAGCTCAGCTGAAGGTAAATAACTTTTTGTGGCAGAGGGCAGAAGTTAGTTAATAATACAAATATTTTCATGTTTTTCATTATTGCCCTCAGAGCAATTTATTTAATTAATATCGGAAACTGTCTCTGTAACTGGTAATTTTGGAACACTATAAATGGATTGTAAACCAACATTGGCCACTCGCTCCACTAGGAACCCAATATATAATTGTCATTCTTTTTAAATTGAAATAATATTTATCGTTATAAATTGAATGTTTTTCTATGATATTTACCATTCTCAATTTAAATTTGGTATTACTTTCAAAATCCATGTTATGTTATGTCTGAATGTAGATCTGAATTAATAAATTGTTAATTTGAATTTCAAAAAATATTCTCAATGTCCGTAGAAGTGAAATATTTTCCGGCAAACTATACAATTTCTTACAAAAAACAAATATCTTTGATCAGAAAAACTGTACTAGTTTCAGTTCTTATTAATTCAATCCAGAGACACCGATTCAATTGTAGTCAGCTAGAACGGACCAGTTTCCGAGAACAATCTTGCTTTTAAATCTAGTTCCGTTGGAGTTCATCCATGAACTTCGGACAGGAAAGATCCTAAAATGCCAATTGCAAATGGAACTGTTACATAAGAAGAATCTTTTACTGATACAAGACGAGACAAAAGATTCGGTATCGGAAAATAAGAAAAGTGTTGAAGACTTGGACAATTAAAATTGTATTGGCGATTTTGGAAGGACTTTAGGGCGAAGCAGGTGAAGGTCCGTGACGCAGAAGGTTGCGGGTTCGATTCCCACTTTGGGGTAATTTTTTTAGATATTTCTTACGGATGTTTTCTATATGAAGTAACAAAAAATGTAATTTATGTATTAAGTTTATAAGTTATCTAGTACCGCTATACTTATTTTGTGGCTGGATGGTGCTGTGTCAATAGTCCAGATTGTTTTTACTGTATAACTGTTTTTTATAGTTAAAACACGTTATTGAGCGAAGCCCTTTAACCCTTTCCCCCCGGGGTAGTGATTTTTAACGAATTTCCGCTTTTGAACCTTATTAGCATAATAAGGTAGGTAAAAGGAAATGCACAGATTTTTTTGAGATTTTTATTATACATAGAAGTACTATTTCCAAGACCTAGACTTAAAAGTACCGTCAGGAACTTCGTGTTATCACAATGTTAGGAACTTTGATAGAAACTACAAAAGTAATGAGATTCAATATTGACTTCGTAATAATTAAATTAATAGGTTTTTAATTACAGATTAACCTCGTGGTATTCAACAAAACAATTTTTCTTTTCATATACACACAAAAACACGTTGCAATGCGAACATTTACTATGAGGCTTCGACTGAATTCTTCAAAGTACAAACCTCGCACCTTCCTCTTCTCTACGAACGTAGGCCAATGGATGCCTCTGTTACCCATGCGTACGTCTTTTATAGTGGAATAGTCAGATTTGCGCCTTTTGGAAGTGCCGCTTTTCGCCGTATTATCAGTAGAAGTCTTTCTTTTCTGACCAGCATCTTTCATTGTCATGAAGCCTTGAGTCACAGAGCGTCGAAAATCTTTTACGGTAGTCTGTTCCATTATAAGTCCATGAATGACATATGAATTGACAAACCATTTCGGAGATTTGCGATCTATACAGTATAGGGCTCTCAAACGATCAGCTGTATCTACGCCGCCCATATAACTGTTGTAATCTTTGACAGCTACAGGGCAGTGGCAGACCTGGATCCATTTTTTTCTTTACGTGACACAGTTGCCTCTTGGTTCCCATGAAAATTGGATACTATATGAATATATCAGTCGGTGTGGTACAGTGAGCAAAACAGTCTTCTACTACTCCAGTATCTGCAATGTATTCCGGTAAAATTGTATCTAGGTCCCTCTTTTTCCATTTACGGTTTGGTTCGGGTAATCGCTGGTTAGTTCTGTGTGAAGACGTATTTACAGACGGTAGATCAGTCTGAACACTAGATCCAGGTATTGGAGATGGAGGTACCTGATTTATAAGGCACTCCAATACATCTTTATTTGACGGCGAAGATGGCGGAACTTCGGCAAAAACATCTTCTAGAGCTCTTTCAAAAACCTCATCGAAACCTCTTGATGGGGGTAGTTGAAGATTTTCCACTTCATCATCGGACACACTTGCATCAGACTCTTCGCCGCAGTCCGGAAGTTCTTCTAATAACAGGGCTTCAATTAGAGCAGAATTCTTTGTAGTATCCATCTCAACAGCTAAAAAAATAAAAAAAAGTCAGAACAATAGTAAAAATAAAAAAAAAATTGTTTATGATAAAACAAAATACCCACTTCATCGAGTATGTTTATTATAAAAACCCATAATTTTTGAGACTAAAATCACCTAACGGTACTTTTAAGTCCTCACCAGTTTTTAGCAAATATTCATATAAAATAAAGTGTTAATACATTATAACAGCTTTTACAAATGTAGTCAAGGATATAAAAAACGTAAAAAGTAAAAAAAAATAGCACTTACCTATGATATTCTATTTATAAAACATTTCCAATTATACTGCACAGCGACGTGACTAAATTTTCGACAGGTTGTTACTCGGTGTTCATATTATTCAGCAACTTCAAGCGGTAATTCAAATAATCCGCTGTGATTGGCTTACGGAAACGGTACTCTAAAGGATCGTCAGTTGTAGTGTTTATAAAGTGTTTACGTACTTAAGATATTAGACGAAAAATGTGGAGGTACTTCTAAGAACCGTAAGGATGAAAGGGTTAACAGACAAAATAATTATTTTGTTTTAAAAACTATAAACCGACTTAAATTTGTATAGTTATTCATGGATCCTATTGTCAAAACAACCAAACAAATTGGACTACACGGGAAGCACCAGCTTTCATATAAAAAAAATTTATAAAAATGTCCACCTTGTCAAACGTGTCAAACAGTCAAAAGTTCTGAGGTAACAAACATAAAAAAACAGTCGTATTGCGAACCTCCTCCATAAAAGAACCAATACCTACACTACATTGGAGACAAAACGTATATATGGAAAAATTTAATTGCATAAAAAACTAGTCAAAGTGGACTCAAATGTTAATGACTGGTCACACTTGACCTTAAAATTTTCAAACTATTTCCTACCAAGAGGTTGATGCAATAATAAAATAATATTGAATAACTCTGAGTAACCTTCACCTCAAATCGACTCAAATAACTTCGATTATTATTTATAACCTTGTAATAGTGACGAATTCTTGACAGATTTTGACGATAATTTGTCAAAAATTCGTCACATGAGATGTCGTAGATCGAGAGTCTAGCTTATGTATGATTAGGGTAGACATGCTCCTAAAATAATAATAATTGCGAAAGAGAGATGAAAAATCCAAGACCTAGGACGTGCAAAATGTTTAAATATATTAAATATTATATAAGAAGGTCATAGCATATTTTTTTATGCATAGTAGGCATCGGTTTTTTGGTGTCTGCTACCAGTCTGATGGCAAACAAGATGTGTTGTCAAAAGATTTTCGTTGATATAAACTGTGAAACGTTTATTTTGTGTTAATTGGCACTTTGTTTATATGAAATGAAATAAAATGCTTTATAAAAACAACAGGCCAAGTGTGAGTCGGACTCCCACACGAAGGGTTCCGTTACATTACTTTTATTAATTTGATGGTAAATATATCCCAATAAAATATTAACATTCAACATCAGTAATAATGATAACCGGATTAAATATTCAATAAATACATAAAATAAAAAGAGCTTTATTCCATATCAAATTTTAAATAATAGTTATAATAGCTATTAAAAAATGTCAAGCTTATTTTAATTGTTTTGTCTTTGTCCGGTGGATTAATGTCATAATATGTCATGTCATTTTCGTACGTTGTATCTAGATATGGACCGCTTTCGGCAGTGTACGCCTCCAAATTTTCAATAATTTATTATTATAGTTAAAATACTTATTAAATTTATTGCTTTTTCAATGTAGTAATAAAAACTTTTTGAACTTTCGCGATTTGTTAACATAATTTAATGATTATATATCGGGTATTTATCGCGTACATCGCATACGCGATAAATACCCGATAAATAATCATTAAATTATAGTAATAATAAGTCACGAATGCCCATTAGCAAATTACTCATCACAAACGAAGTAAAAATTTAATTACTAGTGCAGTAGAATACAAACTTTATTATGCCGGTAGGAACCTACTTATAAAATGATTGTTATCTGTACGTTAAAGGTATTTAACGTAGTTAGGTAGGTACATCAATAGGTATAGATTTTATTACCTACCAGGTTATTTATACCCGGAAATTGTAGGTATAACCTTGACTTTCAAATAACCTGGAGTTATATACCTAGCTACTGCTTCCATCTAGGTATCGTTGTAATAACACTAATATTTTATATGCGAAAGTTTGGATGTTTGGATGAATGATAGTAAACTAATCGCGCCAACATTGAACGGCTCGGGCTGAAATAATGCATACACATTTGCCTAGATAGGTTTTAGACCTGGAATATAAAAAATGCCACTTTTTAATTTTTTATCCCATAAACTAGATTCATATTTCAGATTCAGATTTATTATTGCATAATAATATACATTGTTATCAAATTCGTATGTATTTAGCGCATACATTATACATTAATAAATCAATTCACATAGGATAGAAATACCTATGAAACGTTTCCATTGGAAACGGTTGAATTTTATTTTATTTCTATTCCACTCCCCGTTGCCCTTCGCACGTGCTGTTTCTATGAATACTTACTATACAAATAACGCTCGCGAAGCCGCGAGCAGAAATAAGTAGAGGAAGTGCGCTAATTATGGACCACCATAAGGATTTTGTCAAATAAAACTCAGGATTTTAAAGTTTAATCAGTTTTATCTGTTTTAAACAGTTTAGTAATTATTTAGTAACAAAAACAAATTATAAAATTCTTATTAAATATCAGCATCTTAGAAATAATCAACATTTTCTAAAATATGTCATTTTCGTCAATTCGAAAAAAGTGTACATAATATGGACCACATGGTTTCAAATATGGACCAAGGATAATTGAGCTGAAAGTTATAAAATAAAACAAATTCTGTTGCCTAAAATTAAATCAGTTAATTATAAAGGTTAAACTAATCATTGGTACACAATTCACACACATAGAAATCAACCTTATCTTCTATGCCAGCGCACTCTTCATGAGCCCATTGCCTACAAGATGAAGATGCACATTGGATCCATTTTTCTCCATGAACATCTTCAGAAAAAAACCCTTTACAAGCAATATATAATACAAGCATTTCCCATTTTGATAGTGGGAACGATCAGGACTTTCGTCGGTACTATCATGGACAATTACTCTTATCCGAACTTTCAGACGATGATTTTTTAACTCTTAATATTTTTGTTTTGTTGTGAGCTGTTTTCTTTGGTTTCTTTTTGGTGATCCTTTGTATCGACGTCCCATATTTGTCTATTCTTGGGTTGTAGATGCCAGCATAGAACATTAAAATTAAAAATAAGTGACTGTTTATAATATGGACTACTAGTCCATATTCAAAACAAGCCGGTGGTCCATATTGTAATACACATACGTTTTTAGTTTAATAATTTGTTTAGAAATTTTTAAAAAAGATTGGGTATTGATATTTAATACAAGCAATTGAAAAATAACTCACCTTTCTCCTTGTTTATTCCACTTTCACAAGGAGTAATAATTGTTTTACTTAGGAGCTTAAGAAGTTAAGTAAAAAATTACATCGCGCGTTGATAAAAACACAAAAAGACTCCAGTGAATACGTGCACGCTCTCTTCCGGCTTGCGAACGACTAGCAAGGCGCGGGCGGGGTGGGCTTAGCGTGTGGGTGACAGACGGCTCGGTACAAAGTACGTTCTTTGAGAAACGCCGGTAGTCCATAATGCAACCCTAGTCCATAATTAGCGCACTTACTCTATAACATAAACATAAAATACTTTAGGTAGGTACACCTACACCGATTATTGCTAATTGCTCATAATATACTCAAGACATTCTCAAGGAACATGTTTGTAAACAACAACACAAAAATACTAAATTCACTTTTTGGCGTCGCGTTACATTTAGATTTGTGGTTTAGAAATTGCACCATCTCTTGCAACGGGTGTCTTATGAGGCAACTAAGGGATAACCATTGGGGGGCGGGCAGAAGCACCCCCCGCAGAACAATTATAATACCAAACTGCGATTCCCAACCCGCATACCCAGCGTGGCGATGATGGACATTACCCTCCATGAGATAAACGCGAATAAGGCGTTTATCAGGAGGCCTGCGTGCAGCAGTGGACCAATACAGGCTGTTGAGGAGGTTAAATTTAAACAATTCATATATGATCATTGATCATCTAGCCGTAAGCTAAGCAGAACTTGTGTTAATCGTCGTCATGCAAAAGAAAACTGTGTAAGAATTCTCACCAATATAAACCACGGGATAGCTGTAGACCTCACTTCATTAATAAAAAAATGCTGACATTACCATCTATTTATATTATGGAAGCCTGTTTATTTGTAAGGAAACATAAAAACTTTTTTTAAACGAAGCAAGATAATATTGACTACAATCGATGAAATAGGAACAAAATAGTACTACCTACAACTAAACTGGTTAGCCAAAGCCCATACCATAGATTGGCAAAAATCTATAATAATATACCTGAATATTTAAAAAATGAAGAAAGATACTGCCTTTTACAAAAAGATTAAATTATTTTTATTAGAAAAATGTTATTATTCTGTCCAACAATTCGAAACAGAGAAACAAAAATGATATTTAAATTTTAGGTACTTTTGTATGACTGACAAAAAATTCTGGCTTCTTAGTTTCTAATTTGAAATCCAATGTATTACTTTTAAATATGATTGACAATTAATTTATAATATTTGATAAATGTATTTTAATGTTTTAAGTTTGCAGTGCCCTTCCAGGGTGCATGTGCATAATTACAGCAGCGAAAGTGGCGCCCCCAACTATTTTATCTTATTATTACGTCAAACGCAGGTATTTTTAAGAATACAACGTTCAGTTTGTGGTATCTATTATAAGCTTTTTATTAATGTCTCTGTCATAGTTTCATTTTGTAAAGCTTAGGAAGAGATACGAAGTTGCGCTTTTTGGCCACCATACTCTAATTTCGCATCTCCTCCTAAACTATATGAGATAAAATTATGAAAGAGGTATTACAAAATAGTTTATAATAGATACCACAAACTGAACGTAGGATTTTTAAAAATTCCTATGATAAACGTAAAAATATGATAAAATAGGTATCGCTGTCAGATTGGCTCGGGTATGCGCCTTAAGTGAATGACGTATAAAATCATACCCTACCATTCGTTCAATCATCGTTCAATAAACGTCAAACGTCATAGGCCGTTGTCAAATGTCTTGTCATTTGTTTTGTTTTGGTGTTTTGGAGGGAGTTTTTGAAAAGCGTTGTGTCGTGCGTATGATTATTTCTCTTTATTTTCTATCATGGATAAAGTTAAAAGGGAAAGAAGTGCAAACTTTTCTATTAATGAGAGGGATATTTTAGTGCATCTTGTGCAGAAATACCAAGATGTGCTGGAAAATAAACAAAGCGATGCTTCGACGAGAATGTCAGTAGATTTTATACCTAGGTTAGGTATTAATAAAATCATTTGATTATTGACAAAAAACCACTCACCTTTGCGATTTAGGGATTATTTTGTGTTTTATTAAGATAAGCACTTTGCACTGCATATTTTGATAGGCGAAATCTAGCAAAAAAATCAGTTTCATCTAGGTCCGTAAAATAATCAACACGGAATTTAAATACACGAATCCTAGGTACTCGTTGCGTCGTAGAATCTTCTAATTCATCCAATTGATGATCAATTAGGTCAAATAAATCCATTTTTATTAATATATTTTAAATAATCGTTGGATATTATCTGATAAGTATCGACACAAAATGAAAAAGCTTTGAACTGTAAAGTAAATACGCTAATTGGCAGATGTTGTGACGAGTAAGTTACTGGTCAGATAATCATATGATTAGTGCTACTCGAATCTCGAACATCGTGAAATTGGCATGTGAAGTTACGGGTGACTTTATCTAATGGTTAGCCTACTCAAGACTTTACTTGAGGGTGGTGAAAGAGGCCCTTAGACTTATGAATGAATTGTACATGTAAGCAAAATAAATGAAATATGAAAATATGAAATAATTTATATCATTGAACCAAGATACATCTAAGGATAATTCAAGTCTAACCACAATCTACGACCTTGACCGAGATCAGATAAGAGTTATCGCCTATCGGTCAAACACCTACTCGACTCGACTTGTGAATGAGTATTTAAGTTACAGTTTTATTTCCGGTTTTAATAACAACCTTAAGACAGTTGTCTCGTATTAATTGACTAATAAAATTATTTTTAAGATAATATATATAACACGTAATTCTGCTTTTTAACTGACTTTAAAAAAGGAGGAGGTTCTCAATTCGCCTGTTTTTTTTTTGTTTTTTTATTTATTTATTATGTTTGTTACCTCAGAACTTTTGAATAAGTGGTCCGATTTGCATGATTCTTTTTTTATGAAAGTTGGTGCTTCATGAAAAAACTATAAAAATTGAAGTCGGTTTATAGTTTTTTAAAACAAAATTAATTATCTATTGTATTCCTGTACTTATTCATATAGGTATATTTTAGTATTTCCTGTTTTATTTCGTACCACTTCAGACGGTCGTGACGTAACAAACCTATGGCCCTCACTGAAAACCAACGTTGGGTGGAAGCCATTTTGCCTGAAAACCAACGTTGGGTGGAAGCCATTTTGCCTGAAAACCAACGTTGGGTGGAAGCCATTTTGCCTGAAAACCAACGTTGGGTGGAAGCCATTTTGCCTGAAAACCAACGTTGGGTGGAAGCCATTTTGCCTGAAAACCAACGTTGGGTGGAAGCCATTTTGCCTTAGAATCTGTTGTGCACATAACTTAGAGAATGTTTATAGATTTATCAAGTAGCATAAGTTTTGGTTTTGTATGTATGTTTTCTGTTTAAAGTAAATAAAAATATTTTTCTTTCTTTTTCTTTCTTTCTTCGTAAGCTCGTAGATGACCGGATAATTTTGATTAAGTAGGTAAATTCTAACGTGGTTTGGAATTAAATTTTCTTGGACCAAATGTGCTGTCCTATCTTCGACTGTTAAATAACTTCACTTAGTTTTTTTCTGTGTAAACTTATAATAAGCCTTTAGTTTCCCATTTTTTCTGTTATACTATAGATTAATTTTCCAAAAATTGTAAAAAAAAACAGTCATCTATGACACCCTCCCCAAAAATAGTTTTATTTAAATTTTAATGTTTGCAATAATGCTAAGTTAGAAAATAAAGAATATAATTTTGTATATATCAGTTGAATTAAAAATATGTACATAATGAATAAAATGGTATGAAAAATCGAGGTACATTCATTATTTAAACCCTTTTATTACAAAGAAATATTCAGATGAGTTTACACTTAGTAAGTACTACTTACTAGATGAGTTTACACTAATAATACTTAGTGTTAAGTCATCTGAACAAATCTTACACAAATCAAAATTAAGTAACGTTTTTCTTTACGAATAAGTAACGTAGGTTATTCTTGTGAAAACCTTAAATGACCTCTGGTATGATTATAGGTTAAAACATTCCTCTGATCACTGTTAAAAGTTAAGACTAATTTAAGCGTGATCTAAAATAAATTTTTGATTAAAAATAGTTAAACTGTTTAAGTTGTTTTTTTTTTCTCTGACTGTACCTTTTTACTTGACTTATTCTTTTTATAAATTTATGGTTCGAAACAAAAGTCTTAAAAGCAGCCGGTGACAAACAAAACAATTATTATAACAAACAACGCTACACCGATATTTCCATAGGTACAGCTAGGCAGTGAAATCTTGGGTATGCTTCCGACTGGTGGTACCTGTAGATTATTTGCAACAGTCTGCAGTTAGCTCAATTGTTTAAATTTTGAATACATGTTCTTATTTATTTCTCATTAAGTATTAAATTGTAATTTTCTTTTTCAATAAAACATAAATCGAATATTCATCTGTGTTACCACTCGAAAATACGGAAAAAACTAAAAAGTTTGTATAGTTATATATACATAAATATAACCATAGCAGCTCCTCGCGGTTTAATCCGCGTAGTTCCCGGTCCCGTGGGAATTCCGGGATAAAATACGTCACTCCCTGCAAAGTAAGCCTTTTATGACGAATTTTTTTTTTAAATCGGAGCCTATTCAATACAATCAAATCTTTTTTCTTTATAACATTAGTATAGATATATGATAATTATCCCAATTTTTTTCAGTCTGGGCACGCGCTAAACAATACAAAGTCTAATAATTTAATTTCCTACAAATTTCCCCTAATGCGAGGTCTCATGCTACGCATTTTAATAACATAATAACACAAAAATCTTGTCTTAAATTTGTAGGTATTGATAAGAAAAATAGGTGAGTTTTAACCAGTTGGTTCCTCTAAAATTAATTAACTATTACATCAAACTAGTTTGGATGAATGGAAACAAATATGTATACTTGTTACTTCTCTACGCCAAAACTACTAAACGGATTAGCCTGATATAGATTGAACTGAATTGCTTAAAGAAAGAATTTCAGCCGTTTTAGGGATCACAGTCATTTATGGTTCAAACGTTAACCAAACAAATATAAACTCAAGAAACTAAATTTCCTGTTTTGCATGCGAAATAAAACTAAATTTCAAATTCAATTCCGCTAAATCGATTTGCAACTGACATTTTGTGGGTAAATAAACCACAACTTTGCTACAACCAGTTGCTTTAAGTTGCAAAACTTATTTAACATGCCAGTGTAAACAAGGTTTTAAACAGGGTGTGTCAAATATTGGGATATCCATCCAAGGTAACGTAACTTCACCTGACCTCAACAGCCTGTATTGGTCCACTGCTGGGCGCAGGCTTTCCCCTGATGAGCACCTTATTGGCGTTTATCTCATTGAGGGGTAATGCCTATAATCCCCACGCTGAACATGCGGGTTGGCGATTGCAGTTCGGTGGAAGAATTGTTGTGAAGGGGCGCTGCTGCGCGCTTCCCGGTGGACATCCCTTAGTCGCCTCTTACGACACCCACGGGAAGAGTTGGGGTGGGTGGTGCAACCAAATTCAATATCTAGATCCATAGATTTATGAATAATTCTGTAGATTATGGTACGTTTTCTCAAAAAATTCAGCGCTTACTAAACAAGCGTGTGTTGTGTTACAAGTTACAACTTAATGCAAAGAAACGTTACTGTTAATCTTTTGCAATATTTGGTATAATCATATACATTAATAACAAAAAATATAGAAAGACGTTCTTAGAGAGAAGTGCGATCGAGACAACAATATGCACGCGGTACAGGAACGCTGGACTGCACAGCACAACTGTTATATCTCATGTCTCTTTTTCCATTCGCGATCTCACTTCGCTATGATTTGTACTTTACTTACCTACTAGCATATCTAACCCCCATACCTTACTTTCCGCTTCATTTAGAAAAGAACTACGTCTCCAATCGTATTGAAATTTTCCATACATAATCGGATGAAAAATAGCTATGTTTGTGGTGTTTTAGTTTTTAAAAACATTATGATCTTTAAATTTTAGCGAAACTAGTTTGCCATATTTTAAGTCAGTTTCAAGCTATTTTTATGCATGATGAGACACCTTTATTCGATAATCTGTCGCACATCCTAAATATATTCACCATTAGAAATAAACAAAAATATTTCTGAAATCAGTCGATTATTATTGATATCGTATCGGAAAGTACGAAAAAATATCAAAAACCGCTTGCTCACACGCGGGGGTCGAAATTCCGAAATAAGGCGAACGCCGCCGAATGGCCAACACGATGCGATTCTACGTGAAACAACATCAAATCCGCACGGGCCGGCCGCCGAGATTTGGGAAAGCTTCGTAGCCTTCTTAAGTAAATTAAAAAATTAATCATTTTGTATTTTTGTATTTTGTACCCTTTATCATCCTTATCAGATTAATAAGCTGGCAGATGCCAGCCGTCTTCACCTACTGCTGGGTGTATCCAGTGGCACAGCAGTTTGGATACCTCAACGTCTCTAAGCTCATGTGTCACCCGTGGTCCTGCGTTTATCTCTTCAAAAGCACCTACTCGTAAAACAAAAACTAAGTTTCTGATTCGTTGCAAACGTTCATCTCATGAGTTTTCCGAGTAGGCCCAGCCATTGCACATGAAATACTTTAGGAGTCTTACCGTTAACCAGTCAGCTCCCGGCATGGGCCAGTCAGGGTTCTGGTCCAGTCTGACTCCTGTATCGTGGTCCATTGATGGCACTTTCCATCCCTTCTCCATCGATGATGGAGACATAAGGAAAGTTGTGTAGTGGTTCAAGCCGAAGAAGTCGGAACTGCCTCTCAGAGCTTTTATCTAAAAATTTATTTATAAACTAAGAACGAAATAATGTATATCACTTTTTTAAAATCTGTTTTATATAATCATTGACAAACTGTTATTTTGCTTGTTGACGTTAAGTACGGTACTTAGATAGAGAAGAAATATTGTTTGTGTTGTGCACAAAACTTCTTAATTCTCATTCTAGTGTCGAGTTCAAAATATAATTTTTAGCACTAAGTATGGTGGGAAAGAGCTCAAAGCGACAATATTGCAAAATTATATCAAAAAATCAACTACAAGAAAGTGTATTACTATAAAAAGTTTTTGTTTGACGAATTCATTACGGATGTAAGCGGGTTAACTAGAAACTCTATTTGTGCTAGAAGAACACCATCGTTTCATCCTTTAACGAGCTTACATCCATAATTAACAAGAACGTGATTTTCAGGGTACATGGAGGCCATGTTCATAAACACAATACATTGAAATAGATCAGAGTAAAGTTAATATATTTTGTAACATTTTTGTTTTAAAAGTTAAACATAAAAACTAACAAATAATATGAACACTTGAATACTTTCTATACAAAGCGAAACGCTTCCAAATGACCACTTGCATCCATCCATAAATATAGATGTTCTAATACGTATATAAATAAATAAAAAGCCCCACTGACCTCTTTATCCGAGAAGTACGGAAGTCGAGTTCTCAAGAAGCCTTGCTCCAGACTGTTGTTGTTGACTATATTTCGGACCAGATCAGGATAATCGCCGGTTTCCGAATATATCGGGTGGGCGTAGAGGCCCACCTGGAAAATGTAATCATTAGCAGAGAAGTGTAAGGGTGGTCTCTCACCAGGAGCTCTCTGTAATGTATCAATTTAGGATTCGTTGAGAAAATTTTCTTTAAAATACCATTTCTTGTCCGTTTGTTGCCCATAGTCCAATTGCAGTTCTATTAATAAAACCAAGGATATTTTCTCGTAATTCCCCCAGTAGTGCTTTCTTATATTGACGACCAGTTTCTTACTTCTGACGACCTCTGTGGTGCGGTGGGCGAAGGTCCGCCTATGACGCAGGAGGATGCGCATCAACAAAAGAGAGAAAGAGAGAGACAGAAAGAGGCGGGAATCAGACATTTGTTCAGGGCGTTCTGGATGTTTTCTATGTATAATAAATATCTATCTATGTACTGTATTCTATTAAGTATATCAGTTATCTAGTACCCATAACACAAGCTCTACTTAGCTTGGGGCTAGATAATGCTGTGTAAATTGTTGAGAATTATTTATTTATTTATTTACCTATAAATTATCATATTGTATTGTCATTAGCCCTACTCTACCTCAGTACCAGTGGAAATAATTTTATCTTATAGCTTTACTCTCTCATTTAAATTAGAGACGACTAGTGAAAAGATAACTGTCAGAGTGATAAAATAATGATCAGTTCACTAATTCTATTTATTAAATTAGAATTTTATAGCACTAAAGCACCTACAATGAGTGGCTTTATACCGAGGCATTTTCTATCTGCCAATCAAACACACATGTTTTGGTCCGCAGGTCCTGTGGAACTCTAGTAAATTATCAAATTGTGTTGTTATTGGCTCTACTCTACCAGAAGGACCAGTGGAAATAATATAAGTCTTATTAACTGCATGAACGATGATTTAATTCTTGGTTCTCCTCACTTACTCCAGTTATGCTGGAATCTGAACTGATATAAATTACAGAACAATGCCCTCTCCGTTTTATACCAAAACATTATTTATAAAGATTTGTTAGGTATTCAGTTTTAATTATAGAGATTGATTTGTTAAAAATATACAGCTATATAGAAATGTGTGCAGAAAATAGTCTTTTACAATTTAGAAGCCTTTCACCGAAGCTAAAATAACTATTATTTTAGCTTTTAAATTAGTACTTTCATACAATATTATCAGATATGAAATTAAGTCTTGTAAGAAATCGGCTAGTCTTTCAAAAATTAAGTCTACAATGTGTCAATTTCTTCCGTACTTAGAAGCTTACTCGTACTTTGCTACTTTTATACTATATCTGCTTAGAAAGTTGCTTATTACTTTTCAAACATAGGGTACAAAGTAAGTATGTCTTTGCAGGCGTATACTGAAATGCGGGAAAACTCTATGGAATTTCATTTCTCATTTCTCGTTTTCATTTTCATTTCTCGTTTAGCGAGAAAGAAAAGTGTATGGAAATCCGTTTACTGAGGTTTTTATTTTTAATTCTATAATTTCAGGCGGTAGCAAAACGTTCTTACTCTGAATCCGCCATAGATATCAACCTCTTCCGTATTCGATAAAATATTTCATGGTTCCCCGCGGTGTGCCTTGTAGGACAGTAATGTCACTCCATCTTTCTAGTAGGCCTGGAGGCTCTTTTACCGCGCAAGCAGTCAGATTGTGGAACTCTATCCCCCATAAAATTCGAGCAAGTCCGTCGCTGAGCATATTTAAAACTAAGATCAAAGAGCACTTTCTATTATCATAAATACTATGATATAAGTATAGTATATATATTATAAAGGTGTATTTATTTATATAGGTATTTATTAGGTTTATTTTAGTTATTATTATTTTATTCTATGTATGTTTATTATAAGCATTATTATCTATTATTATTATTATATTTGTAATTTGTACACTTCCTCTACCTATTCCATAGCCTTTCCTTTATCTAAGGTTTCGCTGGAAGAAAACTCTTTAACAGGGTTAAGCTCGCCTTTGTACATATCTTTTAATATAAGTTCATTCTATGTATTATTTGTGTACATTAAAGAATTACATAGAATTACATATTTCAAAAAAAGAATCACGTATAAATCGTATTGCATATATACATTTGAGTTTATAATTTGAATTTACTCAAGTGATTTTGCAAAAAAAAAATCTAAAACGATGATTTTCTTCAAAGGCACTTGTATCGGGGGAAAGTTTGCTCACACTGACACACAGAAAGTGCGATTCCTACATCGTGTATTTTAAGGCCCAAATGACCCACACGATAGGCACTTTATCGGTTAGGTGTACAATGTTTTATTATGGTGATAAAAAAACTTACATGCATTTGAAGATATCTTTCCGCCGCTTCCCTATCCTCCTGTTTAGTCTCGTCCTTGGGTTCAGCCCAAAACGCATCAAGGGTTATACCAATTTTTCCTAAAATAAATAAAACGAACTGACAAATAATACCACTATAAATTAAAACGGACTCGTCTAACTTTGTTTGCGACGTAACATAAATTATTTGGAAAGTTAAAAAGCAGGAAGCTCGAACACAAAGTTTGTGGAACTACTCCCTTGGTGGCAGAAAAGTGAAATAATAGGTAAGTGGGTATCTAATAAATAAATGATAGACGTGCTTTCGGGTTTTTCCTCCTTTTATATTGATAAGGAAAAACTTTATTTATAAGCTATTTACATATCAGCCAGAATTATATTTTAGCTCGTTATTTAACATACCTACATCTAGACAGCTTATTATTATGAATCGGTTACTGTATCACCAATAAAAGTATCAAACAAGTTATTTTGCGTCATCAGAACCAATTTTTCTCAAATTTAATGAACTATATTAGTTCCAGCTGTTTTTATAAAGAAAAATACTACGAGTAAATCTTATGTACTAAAGTTAACACGAAACGCAAAACATGTTTGAGATAAAAATTTCTTTGCAATAATGTCAGTACTTATCAAAATGGTTAGTATTATAAGGGAGAAAACAAGTTTATAATACCTTTTTGTGTAGGTCGGTATTTCTTATCATACAAATGATAGGCCCTCGCATGGGCCAGCAGCATGTAATGTACACATAAATAGTCCCCGACTCCAGAAGATTCCAATCTTGGGACGAAGTAGTCGGTGCCGTAGCCCTGAAAATGGGAAAAAGTTTAACATGTTTTCACTATAATATTTAAGTACTACAACTAAGTCTGAAGCGATAAAATTCGTGTATCGGACCGGTTTGTACAGCTGAAAAAGTTATTTCTGCTGATGCCATCGACGTGTTAGTAATTGTAATAATATTGGCATATAAGAAAAGAGTACAATAGTTTAAATATTGTCACAAATCAGGACCGCAACACTGCCACACAGCACAAAAAATAACATTCATGTATGGGCCTTAACACTTTTTTTAGTAGCATTTTATTATTACGGCATTAGATAACAGACTGCCCGTGGACCTAGCTTGCGGCGAGTAATTTTTTCACCGTAAAATGTCTCTAAATATGACCAGCTTAAGCCCATACTTCAATGCTCATTCTAGTGTCGTGCGGTAGCGGTGCTAGATGGCGTGCTAAGTCCTAAAAATGATTACCGCTGCCCGATCAACGCAGTCGTTTAAAAACAACCTGAAGAACTGGCTTATCGAGCAAGCTTTTTAAACAGTTGACGAATTCTTTCGTAAAAACGATCTTACGTTGTAAAATGTATGCCTTATTCTAATTATTACTATGATGCTTTTATTGATATTGTATTGTACAATTTATTATTTGTAATTTTTTAAAATTTTATTCATTTGTAATTTAATTTAATTTAATTCTTTTATGACATGTAACAAGCGTTATTAAAATGAATCTGAATCTAAACACTATCACCGAATAAAACCGACTTACATTAGAACAATGCTGATGCGGCTCGTTCATAGTAGTCCAAAACTTGACAACATCCCCGAACTGTTCAAACGCGACCCTAGCGTAATCTTCGAAATAATCCACCATCTTTGGATTGGACCAACCTCCAAGGTCCATAAGTGCTGTCGGCATATCCCAGTGGAAAAGCGTCACGATCGGGGTTATATTCACTTTTATTAGCTCATCGAAAACTGCTCGGTAGTAACGAACACCGTCTTCGCTTATGTAGTTGTCTGTTCCTTGGGGAAGAATGCTGGAAACTTAATAAAATTATCTCACATTCATGGAATAATAGCAGCTTTTACTTGCTCTAAATAATTGTTGATATGACGGACATAGTAATGTTAGCGGAACACGCCATAGCAATACAGTACTCGTATGTTGTAAAGAGGATTTCATAATCAAAATAAAGTCGTACAAATTTCACACCTAAATACTATGAAAACTCAGATTAATTGTAAGAATTAATTGGTCTCAGGACTATTAAATGGCTACATTAGACTTCCCAGGAAAGGAAGCTTATCTCAGAAACCGTAATCTGGGCCGTGGTCGAGAATCTGATAAAACCATCATCATCATAACAATAATCAGCCTATCATACGCCCACTGCAGAATAAAGGCCTCCTCCAAACGACGCGTGACGCCACAACTAGAGGTCCCGCGCTGTCTTTATCCAACATCTCTCCACGACCCCTACAACTTCGTAGCTCCATTGTGAGGTAGGTCTTCCCACACAGCATTCTGATTTATACTTCTTCTCTCACTTCACCAGCCTATATTGGTCCACTGCTAGACGCAGGCCTCCCTCTTATTGGGGTTAGTCTCTAGCAGACGGGGTGGTGAATCACCATAAAGGTTTAATTATGACGCAGGTTTTAATGAGTGGAAAACTCACCGAGGCCACGATATCGACATGCGGTAGTAATTCAGGCCCATACTATGTATTATGGAGACGTCTTCCTTGTATTTATGGTAGGAATCAGCGGCTATGTCGCCATTGGAACTGTCCAGCGTGTAGTTGGGGTGTTTGTGCAGGTATGTGTCCCACATGCTCTCACCTTTGCCTGTTGGACGAGATAGGTTATTCTAAAACGCCATAGAAACCAAAAGTTAATGGCTCTTGCACTCTAGCTGGGTACTGATTCGTGTAACGGGGCGTAATGTAATTCACAACGGGCATGATACGTAACGCTGCCAATAAAATTCGGCTTGTTGGTTGTTGCGAGCGTCTCTTTCCCTGTACTGACTGCACAATCGCTTTGTAACACGTTGCAGTAAGCCCCGTAACACCAGTCAATACCCATCTTAACACACTTTGAGTCTGCAACCTTTTCACACAGTACGAAAATTCGACGCCCATTACGCCACTAAGTAAACTACCTGACCCGTTGAAAATAGCAAGAAATTTGTAACATTAAAACCATCAGCTGATTTCACTGCTGAACATTAAAGGCCTCCCAAACGATGCCGCTAATGGTGATTCAAGACGACCTCCATATATCAAAACTCCAGAAGTGGATCTAAATCCATCATTGCTTAAAAAAAAGTCACAAATAAACCTCATAAAAGTTAAAGTTAAAGTTTCATAGCTTTTATATAAAATTTAAATTGGATAGAAGGCAGATTCTGATACAAGATCTTTTAAATTCGTTAAAATGTAGGGGATATCTAAAGATGATGTTAATCCTGGGTAACCAATGTAGATGATGGAACAAATTTTGTTATTTTTTTTCTGTTTATAGCTACTATAAATACCCGTATGTCCTAAATTCATCAGCACTACCATTCGCAAACTAAAAATCCCGTATAGTTTAAGATGTAAAATCATGTAAGAGTTTTGTAAAAGGCCTTAGCTTGTCTAATCATAAATAATACCTACCTTCGTAATTTAACTTTACTGAGCATGAGCTAGGTGTGTGGTGCTGGTTTAGAATTTGCACCACCCCAACTCTTCCCGTGAGTGTCGTAAGAGGCGACTAAGGGATATCTATCGGGGACCGGGGGCCCCTGCAGAAAATTTTTACCACCGAACTATGATTCCCAACCCGCATGCCCATCATTGGGATTACCGCTCATGAGACAAATGCCAATAAGTCGTGTATTCAAGGGGAGGTCTGCGTCCAGCAGTGGAGCAATACAGGCTGTTGAGAAGCATGGGCTTCAAGTTCCCGAATGGACTTCAAATTTCAACTACCAATTCTTAAATTTGTTTACATTTGTATAAAGGTATAAGTTTAGGATAGTGTATGTATGTTTGACAATAATAATAATAAATTAATAATAAATTCATTTATTTGACACAAGTAAACATACACTATATAATTGAATCCATAGACTCCCGAACTAGTAAAAACTGTATTTCAGGAGTCAATGGCTTCTCCCATGTTAAATACATTTTGTGTCCTACAAAAATGATACATTTATGTCGTTCTTAAGACAACCAAACAGTAAAAAGAATAAGGTACGTATGAATTACACAAAGATAGAGAGGAATGATCTCTCTCTACCACTCACTTCCGTGCGCTCTTATTAAACAATATTTATTATGGTTTATCTAAACTACAATAATCATAATACAATTTTAATTACAAATGACGTTACTTTAAGTGTTTAAATTAAAATAATTGTGTAAAAGTTTAAGGGCGTAGATTCATAAGCATTTCTTCGACATCATCGTAATCAAGATCTTTCAACCATCGACAAGATATATTTAAATAATGTTTCAGCACGAGAAAATTGTTTTCAAGAAAAAGATTCTACTCACGCACAAATAACTACGAGAGATTTTGTTCTTTATTAAAATTTTTGCCTTATTTTATAGAATATGTGCGGAAGGATGTTTGCAGTGCCGGTTATTCTTGAGATACAGTGAATTTGGAACTTATATTTTTAAAATGCCCTTTGTAAACAATCTAAAACAAATAATTTTATTACGAACAAGTTTCTACAATAAAAAGACAAAATTGATGAAATTGTTGCAAACAAGCACTAAATAAAATAAACTGTACCTACCTTTATTTGTAAATGTGTGATTTAAGACGAAATAAACATTTTATATCTTTTATATCTTTTTATATCTAAATTGTTTAACGGGGCTTTTTTACGAGAAAAAGTCAGTGACAAAATAAAAACGGTACAAAAGCTATTTTAAGGCGCATACCCGAGCCAATATGACAGCGATACCTATTTTATCATATTTTTACGTTGATCATAGGAATTTTTAAAAATCCTACGTTCAGTTTGTGGTATCTATTATAAGCTATTTTTTAATACCTCTTTTATAATTTTATCTTTACAAGATGAAACTATTACAGAGGCATTAATAAATAACCTATAATAGATACCAGATAGATTTTTAAAACTTGCTGCGTTTAACGTAATAATAAGATAAAATAGTTGGGGGCACCACTTTCGCTGGTGTATGGGCCTTAAGAAATCTGCAACAGAGCGATGTCACTATTTACCTAACCTGAACATTAAATCAGTTGCAGACAGATTAGTACGAGTTAAACAGACAACTACACTTATCTGCACTGATTGCACTACAAACAATTGTATACCAGCATAGTTAGATTTCTATAGCGTACTACAAAAATCAAAGCAAACATGACTTTACAACAGGAATTTAACCCTCGTTTAAACTATATCTTCATAATCATCATCATCATCATCAGCCTATATTAGTCCACTGCTGGACATAGGCCTCCCCTAATGAGCGCCATAGCGCCCTGTCTTCAGCTTGACGCATCCAGCATCTGCCTGCAGTCTTTCGCAGATCGTCATCGCACCTGGCCGGAGGGCGTCCTACTATATCTTAGCCGTGTCTAATATAAACCGTCGTAATCATTGATTTAAAAAGGGAAGATAGGTTACGTTCTCCCAGAGCTTACTCAAAAATTGGCATGTGTTACAACTACACGCAAACACATACGCTCACAGTTATATTTCCAGTCCTGTGCAATACAAAGAAGAACAAAGACGGAAAGACGTATCTAGGACCGAAGTGAGACTGAGACAACAATATTTCACGCGAATCACGACCGCCTGTGCCGCCGGTCAGACGGTGACTGATGTGGGAGAACACAATTTTACACAATTTGAGGTTGCCACTTTCGAGCAACCATCATCTTCGTTTTTAATAAATCAATGGTCGTAATACTTAATTTTGTGGTAACGCTTATTTTAAACACGCGCTCAACCAGATATCTAAAGTTTTTATAAAATTTACCTCCGGCATTCCAACCTCCTTCAATTTGAAAAGCAGCAGTTGAGACACCGAACATGAAGTCCTCAGGGAATGAGTAATTGCTTATCCCCAAACTGTCTTCAGGAACGTTTGCTGCATTGCCATCTGCCCCATACGACAGGCAGAGCAAGCTGCAAAATAAAAATAGTGTTAAATAACAATAATAATGGTAATAATTCTTTTATTTCAGATTACTTAATCCATATTTTGTTAGTAGGTAGTTTTTTATATTAAATGTTAGTGACTAAGGTACATACTTATCTCTAATATTAAAATTATTTTAAACTACCTATTAAGTACATTCTACTGAAATATTATCAAATTAAATCACATTTTAGTAAATAAAATGAATAAAATTTTATAAAATTTATCTAAAAAAAACAATTTTAAATAGGCAACATAAATTGAATCAAATGAAATAGAATAGAAAAATTCAATAACATAATCCAAATGAATTAAATACTATTAAATTAAATTACATAAAGTCAAATATAAATATAAATTAAAGTAAAATAAAAGAGGCCATCAAGAAAAACACGGCGATCTACCGATCACACTAATCTCTGCCCGGTTTTGCACGCGATGTTTGAAATTGAAATTGAAATGAAAACCTTTAAAGATTATTTCTTACGTCTTTACTGCCACTGTGTACTTGTGTTTGTTGTTTGTTATATATAATTTTAGCAATTTCTTTGTTTTTTACCGTATAATGTGTAAATTACGTAGGTAACTACCCCCTGTTGTTTCAGTTTCTTTTATATGTATTTGAACATGTTAGTACTTATTTAGTTTTTGCATGCTGTTTCAGCCTGTAATAGGTTGTTGCACTTAGCATTTGTCTTCATGTTATTTATCTACCTTGTGAGTTTTAGTGTACTTTCCATAGGCTAATCTAACTGTATAAAAAATAAATAAATCCCATGGGAAATGTTTTATTCTAGAGAGATGTTGAAGGATACAGTATTTTCGTTACGTTTCCACGCCATAACTACTAATTGCATCGGGTTGAAGTTTTGCATAGATATAGATCTACACTTGGAATAAGGCCACTTGATCCAATAAATCAGTTCATTTAGGATTAAATTGTTTCCATGAAAAAAGTTTTGAGAGTTTTTCTGAATAATCTTTAAATGTTTCCATACAAAAAATTAGTGCAAAGCCGCGAGCTGAAACTAGTGCATTTTAATGTCGACTTCCACTCTTTTGTTTTTGTTGCGCTCAGCGGCAAGCACGTTACTTTAACCTGTTTCTTAAAAACCCTGTTGAAAATATAACTTATTATATTATTATATCGTTTTTTCATGATGTTCTGAATATAGAGCAAGAGAGATTTTATAAAATGATGTTTTTTTTTAATTTACGCGATCTGAGGGCCTAGACAATGTAACAATCGACGTCGAAAGCGATAGTAGAAAAGTCCATAAATGTATGGATTTGACATAATATGGCTTAGATATGTCACGTGATCTGTTTCGAATTTTTCCCTACGAATCTTTCATTTGTTTTCGATTCGCTTCATAACGTATGCCGGTTGGCTACGCCCTCAGGATAGGTACATTTTAAAAAGTATATTCAAGGGTATTTATTGCGTTTATTAAAAACTAGCAGCGGCTCGCGGTTTCACCTGCGTAGTTCCCGTTCCCGTGGGAATTTCTTTTGCATAATAAAGTAGGCAAGAAACACTTCTCCTAATTTTCTTCTCCTGATTTAACATAATATTACCTGGTAAATTATATACAGTCTGCATCGATCAAAAATTTTGAGGCCGCGAAATTTTTGATCGATGACAGTCTGTCATCAACATCATATTTAATTGTCATTGCAACGACATAATTTTTATATATAACTCTTTTAATTCATTTGAGTTTGAGTTTTTGAATATTACGCGCCGATTTTTTGCAAAGGCATCGTGAGTGCTCCGACATATGCGAAATTTTGTGCAAATGGCCGCGAGAGCTGCTGGAAGGACAGATAGGTAAATAAAGGCAATGTACCCGTAAATATTATAAAGCAATTTTATAAATGTTTCCTTATAAATTATTTGCTCAAAATTCAGACATGTTATTAGTTATTCTCTTTGTTACGTAATAGCTGACTTCTGGCACAATTACTGCCGTCTAGCACAGCGGGCAATAAAGACAAATCTTTGAAATTAATGAACTGCATTCAAATGAACTTTTAATTTAGTGAGACATTCGTCTTGGACGTAAAAGACAAAATGGAAAGGAAGAGATTCAGGAAATTTATTTTGCATAAAACATTTAGTGAAATAAGAGAGCTTATTTTAACATGGACAGGGCTAAGAATGAATTAGGGCTTAAATATTTATTTCTTTGTTAATTAAAACTGAACTGGCGAGTACAGTTATGATTAATTATGATTTAGTTAAATTATCAAGAATTACATAAATCATGTCGAAATTGATAAGAGACTTACAAATTAAATTACCCATTGTATATAATCGAGTTGGTTTTAAAAAACTATAAACCGACTTCATCGATCACAATGAGACCACAAGGGAAGCACTAGCTTTCATCATCATCAAAATCGGATCACCCAGTCAAAAGTTTTGTGGTAACAAACATAAAAAAGTCGAATTGAGAACCTCCTCCTTTTTATCAACCGACTTCAAAAAAAGGAGGAGTTTCTCAATTCGACCGTTTTTTTTTGTTTTATTTTTGTTTGTTACCTCAGAACTTTTGACTGTGGTCAGATTTTTGATTCTTTTTTATATAAAAGCTGGTGCTTCCCGTGTGGTCGCATTTAAATTTGGTTCAGCTCTGACAATGGGATCCATGAAAATTCATAAATAAACTATAAAAAATTAAAGACGGTTATAGTTTTTTAAAACAAAATTAAATTTAGGTATAAAAATTTAGGTCAGGAATCCTAAAACAACAGATTCGACACCATTATATCGGTTAAAATTAGTTCTGCCTTGGGTTCTCTTTTAACTTATCATTATTGTGATGTTATATTAAGCCAATATTGTTCTACATAGGTAATAAAATGAAATTACTACATACCATTCATGGAGGGTAAAAAACTGTGGTTATAATTTACATCTGCGGTCAACATTCTAGTACCTAGTTTTACGACCAAGGAAAATAGTTTAGGTTCTCAAGTAGCCTACCTATGGATTTGTAATCGCATGAGAAATATTAAAAAATACGCTGTTGTCCTTCCATTGGCAGGCTATAGGTACCTCGCTCATTTGCGATAAGAATGGATAATAAGAGTTTTGTCTCGCTTTGGAATAACACGATAAACAAATCCGCCGTATCGCGCTCTATTTGCTACAAAAACGGGATATTTCTAGCGCCAAAAATGACTTAGGAAACATATAGCACGAACCGTTCTTGCTCTGTCTCTTCTTCTCGAGGAACATCTTTTTAAGAAGCAAAAAACTCATGTTTTATATTAAGTTTTCATTGTTATTGTGTATAACTCAAATCAATTTAAGTCTACGTCGTCATACTGACAACTCTGTGAAAGACCCAGATTTTAAATAAAGCAAGGACAATAATATCGAGAGTTCTAGTGAAGCTGATGATAGGTAACGGTTTGTAAGAAATTGCACCTGATGATGACGGTTTGCATGAAATTATAGCTGCTGGTGATGGTTTGCAAGAAATTTTAGCTTTAAGGCGCATACCCGAGCCAATCTGACAGCAATTCCTATTTTATCATATTTTTACGTTTATCATAGGAATTTTTAAAAATCCTACGTTCAGTTTGTGGTATCTATTATAAGCTATTTTTTAATACTTATTTTATAATTTTATCTCATATAGTTTAGGAGGAGATGCAAAAATAGAGTTTGGTGGCCAAAAAGCGCAACTTCGTATCTCTTCCTAAGCTTTACAAAATGAAACTATTACAGAGGCATTAATTAATAGCTTATAATAGATACCACAAACTGAACGTAGGATTTTTAAAAATTCCTGCGTTCAACGTAATAATAAGATATAATAGTTGGGGGCGCCACTTTCGCTGGTGTATGGGCCTTAAGCCTTGGGCTATTTATTTCAAATAATATTATTCAGTGGAAAGTTACAAAAGGGCGACTGTTATAAAGGAAAGAAGGGAGATATAATGTTAAAAGTAAAAACATTGTCCAACACAAAACTGTATTTTTACAACACATAATTCTATACGGACCAAACCTTTTATATTCGAAAAAAAAACTGACCTTATGGAATCGGTAAACAAACCTCATTTCCCGATAATATAAATAATTTTACGAATGTCTCTATGTGCAACTTTACAGAGCATCGTAAATTTTGTTTTTTTAACTGTTGTTAATTTATATTAGAACACTGTGCTGTGAAAAATAATATTTTTTTACCTTCTCTACAATTACATACTCGTATATTAAGTACATACAAAGTGCAAATGTTATGTGCCTAGGTTTAGTCAAAGGTAAAGTAGAACTATAGAAAATATGTTTAGGTACTGTGATATTTTTTTGTCAAATAGTAAACATTGTCATTGTATAAATAGTAGTCGTAACAAAACGATTAATTAGGAGTAGGGACCCATTTACCCTTTACCACCCTGTATTTAGTGTAAGTACTTAGTTTGTAAAATTATTTTAAGCTATTTACTCCATATCTGTATTGTACCTACCAATTTAAGTGGTTTTGGGTAAATAAATTATCTCTCTCTCTCTCTTTCAGTATTATATAGACATCATTGTTAGTGTTGGGTAACAAATGTGCCATGTTCAAATTAAGACTTAATTACCGTTGAGACTAATTACAATACAACAAAAAGTACTTAATGTTTTTGAAACAATAGTCGAGACTAATTTAAATAGTACTAAAACTAATTTATTTTATTTATTAATGGCCGAGACTTATTAAAATAGTACTAAAACTAATTTATTTTATTTATTAATCATCGAGACTGATTGATAGCGCAAAACGTATTACATTTGTAACGCAGTTTTAGTAATATATATTTCTTAACTAGCTGCGCCCCGCGGCTTCGCACGCGTTGTTCCTATGGAAACATTAAAAGGTGATTTTCATTTTCATCCCACGGGAACTGATTTATGAGATAAAAAGTAGCCTATGTTTTATTCCAGGATTTGAATTACCTGTATGCCAGATCCGTCCAGTAGTTTTGGCGTGAAGAAGTAACAAACATCCATCCATACATCCATACAAACTTTCGCCTTTATAATATTAGTGTGATAACTTACATTTTGACTACAACAACGTATTTAGATAAATCTAAATAAAACACGTTGTTGTAGTTTATTTGACAAAAATATTACCATATAAAACGTTTTACGTCCGTATATCCAATGAAAAAACTATAATTTTGCTGGAAAAACGTAACAATTGATGCCATTTTTTAAACTAAATAGGATATTATTACGAAAACGGATTGGAAAAAAGTTACGCATTGTTTTTTTGAAAATAGAATCGTTGCTACACATACATCTTCGATAATATGTTAAGAAAAGTCAATAGAGACGAAAATACAGGGATTTAAAAACTTCAAAGTAGTTTTCTGAAAAATAACGTTTTCTGACTTGACACGTTCTTATCGCAAATGAGCGACCTAGTGTTTTGTTGTCTATACAGATCGCTAAAACTAAACTTTACTAATTTGTCAGTACTGGGGAGGCCTTTGTCCAGCAGTGGACTAGTATAGGCTGATGATGAAAAATGTCGCTGTCCGTGTCATATCGATCAAAATAATAAGGATGGCATAACTTTTAGTCCTGTCAGATTGGATTAGTCTATGGTTTGTCCACGTTGAATGGAGCATGTTAGTAAACAAAATACGACACAAATAACAAAATCTCACTTGCTTGGCGTCGAGTTTCAGATATAATTGTAAGCAATTTTTATTGAAGGGAGGATCTAAAATCGACAAGTAATGTAAATTACGTATAAAAGGACGCGCCAATAAAGTGAATTTTAGGTTAAGTATGGGCGGTTTATTTACGTTTATGCCTCATTCAAAATGGACACGGTATAGTTTTGGGGACAGTAAATACTAGTTGTAAATGCTCGTTTTCTTTTTTGTGTCTTTGTTGATATAAATAAAAAAAAATGATTTTATATACATTGCGTTGCCTTTGGATACCTTTTCAAGAAAAAGTTTTTTTGAGTGAGTACATACAAAATAGCTATTTAACAGATCACTGTACCATCATAGGTAGCCAACCGGCATTCGATATGAAACAAATCGAAAACAATTAAAAGATTCGTAGGGAGAGCTTCAATACAGATCACCTGACATATCTAAGGCATAATGTCAAACCCATACATTTGTGGACATATCTACTATCGCCATCGACATCGATTGTTACATTGTCTAGACTCTCCGGTGAAATTATGGTCAAACGAAAGTCTATTGCAGGGGTCACCAAATGGCGGACCGCGGTCCGCATCCGGACCGGCGACCCATTTTGTGCGGACCGCGAGAACATAGCAATTTTTGTTGACGTAAATTAAAAAACTCGATCTCTTTATTAATGATCTAGGTAATGAATGCGTACACTTCCCTAATTTAAAGGCAATAATCAGCAGTGAAAATGGGATTTACGTCGGCCCATACAAGACATTTATTACGGATCTTAAATCAGAATTTAAAAACAGATTCACAGATTTTAAGAAAATTGAGAATGTTGTGGAAATATACAGTAGCATTTACTCTCTGCTTCCTGATAGTGAATGGAGCAATGAAGCTGAAATTGATTTTGGGAGTAATAAAGCTACTCTGCAGATGGAAATGATCGATTTTCAAGAAAACACAGTTTTAAAACACAAGCATGCGGAAGTTTCCAGTGAAGAATTCTGGATAAAATATGTGTGTGAAAATAATATCCAAAACTACAAAAATTAGCTTTAAAACTTCTTACTTTATTTGGATCAACGTATAATACATTTTCAAAGATGAACTTCATTATGAATAAATTTCGATCTCGACTTACTGATGAACATCTCTAGGATTTAATGTCAATAGCTTGCACCAGTTTTACTCCAAACTTCAGACAGATGGTCCGCAACAAAAAATGATTTTTTTCACATTGATAGTAATGTTAGAATACCTTTGTTTTTTTCGTTATTACATTTGTTTAATAATAATTTTACGGTTTTCTATAAAATGTGCGGACCTCGAAGGTCTTTTCATTTCTCAAAACGGACCCCGAGCGAAACTAATTGGTGACCCCTGGTCTATTGTAAATAAAAAATCCTAATAATTAAAACCAGAAAGCTTGTGCAGATCTAAAAATAATATTATGCCAAGGTAGCATAGAGGAAATGTCAATTATTTTACCGGGTCAATCTACAGAAAAATACTAAGTAAAAGGTGACCTAGACTAGTAAAACAATGCAATGTGAATAGATATCGTTCGTATTCGTTTATGTACAATAAGAGATATCTCACGAAAAACAATGGCAATCCGCAAAAATGGTTTTTTTCCGGCTTCTGCAAGATGTTTATCGTAATTAAAAATGTAGGCACCTAATTGCAGAATAAATAGATCATAAGACTCTACAGTTTTATAGTTTGTTTATTATTGTTCTACAACAGTAACAATTCTAATATCTTTGTGATCAATAAAACAATTCAGTACGTGCTGACTATTTTTTTTGTATTAACTTAGAGAACCCACTTTTATATGATATACAATTATTTTAAGGGATATTTTTTTATAAATATTACATTATATCAGAAGGCAAATATGTGATCGACCTTAGATTGAGAACTGTAATTATATCGATCAACAAAATATACAAGAGATATCCAGTAGGCACTGTTTTAACTTACCTTTGTCAAAAACCTCACATAATGCAACATCAATAAATAATGTGATAATAATAGAGCACAGTTTTTTTTGTTTGTGCCTAACTTTCTCTATGTAGATTTTATTCCGCACTCATAACACTAAATCCGCCAAAATTATTCCGCCACAAAGTAAACACTCAATTGTAAACAAAAACATTTTTCATGACATTCTTTTCTTTTTATCACTTCAAAAAACTTTTTTGTCGTTCTTGTTATTTGTTGTTGATCGATAGTTTACGTTACTTTTTTAAATCCGGATGTTGTTCCTTTCTGCCACTGTCTTCCGCATATCTTACCACATGCCAGCCACCGCTGCGCTCTGGACGACTCTGCTTGAGCTCAACATGGTTCTAACTAAGACAAGAGACGGCCGCCTTTACCTATTATCGAAACACAGCCTTGTGCGACCTTGAAGGGGTTTCCCTAGAAGAACAAGTTCGTGTCATTGAATATCAATGTCCTCATTGAGATATCTTACACTAATATCCGTGTTTGGATTTCCAAAATTATGTAATATATGCATTATGTTTTGCAAAAAGACATTCTTTACTTTATATTTAAAGTATTTTATTATGTTGATTTGAAGTTTTTTGAAGGCATTTTAGCACTCAGTTTTAGGTAGTTTATTATTGAAGAGATTTGCTCCTCTAGGTCCATATAAATCAAAGCAATCTTTTAATTTATTATTATTAAGTTATTCGTCAAATTCATTAATCTAAAATGCCGTTCTTAATATTTCTGCATGTCCCACTTTCCATTATCTCTTGGAATAATAAATAGGTACAGTCAACGTCAATTCCAAATCGTTTAATTTACTTCATACTTAGTTTTTTCTCAAATTTATTAACAAAAATAACAGTAACAGTAAGACAACGTAGGGTATATTACACTTATCTAGGTAAAAAACCGGGTATTTGTGGTTTTGCTCTGACATGGAATTGAGTCATGTAAATGTTTCTGCTTAAGAAATTAGTATGAATACTTAACAATTACCCTATAATATAAGGTAATTCCTAAGTATTAATATTAATTTCTTTAGCGGGCGTTCTGAAAGTTTACTATGTAGGTATGTATAATAAAAAAAAATCTATCTATGTAGTGTATTGTATTAATTATAAGAATTTGCAAATGGATGAATAAAATTCTTGTCTATTCTTATGGTAATAGTCCTATTATATTATTATTCAGCATCGAATTTAGTTCTCTATAACATTTCACACTCACTCATACTAATATATTAATTAAAGGTCTGCCTGCGACGCAGGTGGTTGCGGGTTCGATTCCCGCCTCGGGAAAAATGTGTGTACGATCTGCAGATATTTGTTCAGGGCGTTCTGGATGTTTTCTTTGTATTCTAAAAAATATCTATCTATGTAGTGTATTGTATTATGTATATCAGTTATCTAGTACCCATAACACAAGCTCTGCTTAGCTTGGGGCTAGATAATGCTGTGTGAAATGTCCAGCATTATTTATTTATTTTATTTATTAATTAGTACAATTCACACACCTAGCAGCACCTAGCCCCAAGTTAATCAGAGCTTGCGTTATGGGTACTAGATAACTGATATACTTAATTCAATACTCTACATAGATAGATATTTTTTTATTATACCCATTTAGTAAACTTCCAGAACGCCCTGAACAAATTTCTGCAGATCGTACACACATTTGTCCCTAGGCGGGAATCGAACCCGCAACCTCCTGCGTAAATGCGAAAGTTTGGATGGATGGATGTTTGATACTTCTGCATGCCAAAACTGACGAACTGAACGATTCGGGCGCCAAAATTAGGTACACCGGTAATCTAAATCTGGAATCAAATATAGACTACTTTTTATCCCATATATCGGTTACCATAGAATAGAAACCGTTTCCGTAGAAACAACGCGTATGGAGAGGCAGGCAGCAGCTGTTTCATAAAACTAATTTTTTGAAAGAAATCAAGTTCTTTTAAACCATTACCATTCATGAGTTCCATTTCTATGGGACTGTCTTTAAGACTAAATCATAATGGGTAATCTTATCTGTAATCGTTTGAATATTGTTTAATTATTTGCAAACTATGAAACGTAGTTTTACTGCAATGATAAGGTTACGTAATAAAATTATTAAGCAATGTTGGATTTATTTTACTCGGTATATTTTATAGAATTCTTCGTCAATTTATGATCTGATTTTGAAAATTCTTTGTATTTTTATAGAAAATTTTGTCGAAGTGGTTCCATAAAAATTATACTACCAAGGATAAGTATATATGTCTTAAAAAACTGAAAAACAGTGTAAAATTATGTTTTTCACAATCAATTTATTACAAATAATTGACGATATCTGTGGCATAGCAGGTGAAAGTTTGCATGTTGCGGGTTCTTGAAGGTTGATTCCCGCCTCGAGACAAATGTTATTTGATGGATCTAGATATTCTGGGATTTTATGTGTAATAAAATCAAATAAAAAATATCTCTGTAATATGCTCTAAGTATATTAGTTATCTAGTACCGAAAACACAAGCTCTGTCTAGCTTGGGGCTAGGCAATAGTGTTAATTGTTCAGCATTAAACAAACATATTTGTAAATAGTACGACATTTTTTAACGTGACCATTTTCGTGATTAAATCGAAAAAAGAGAAAAAAATATATATTCTAGATGTTTCTCTAGACGTTATTTAAATTATAATACTTAGTGAAAAAACAGGCTGCAGAAATAAAAACAGAGAAGTCATTAAACCCCAAAGTAAAGGCAAATGACCCCAAATAAATAGTGGAAGTTGAAAGTGCTAAAACCGGTAGGTAAGCTACTTTTACCAATCATTATTCAAGGTGAAGAAACTTAATGATTTCTACAATAATAATACAAAGAGGCTGTTTAGTTGGTCCAGTGGCCGAGTGTTAGCTGTGTTAAGCCGCTGACGATGAAGTCCTGGTTCAAATCCCGGGTCGGACAAAAACTATGGGATTATTTAGCAAGGAAAATTTCCGAGTTTGGGGTGAAAAAATTAGGCGTTCATGCATTTCCGTGCCTCAGAAAGCACGTTAAGCCGTTGGTCCTGCGCCTAACCTCTCACCGATATGTCGGTCAGCCGTTCCAATAGATTATGAGATTAGGGGAATATTTTGTTAGTGTTTGCGCACCCACTTGTGCCTAATATATCCTGCGCACACGGCTAGTTTCCGTTGAGGCTGCCGTGACCGAAAATTCGGCTAAAAAATCATCATCATGAATCACAATGAAATGTTATTTTTAGTTCGTTTGTTGTAGGGGTGATTGTTGACTTGAACTACTAGTTCGATTTTGAAAATTCTTTCCATGATAAAAAGCTACTTTCTTCCCGAGTGACAGGCTGTGTTTAATCCACTTATTGCCCGTGGTTCCTTTACATGAGTCTTATCTAGGTACGTACCGCTTATGCGATCAACGGGTAGAAGTTAGTAACTAGAAGATAAAATAATTCACTAATATTCCGATCTAGAATTTGTATGGACATACCGCTTGTAACGATTCCGTTCGTGCTTCTTAATTCAAACCTTCGCGCCACTCGCCGTGTCCAACGCGATCGATATGTTGGCGGCACTGTTTCTATGCGTGACTGGCTTGTCTCTGACTCGAGGAGAGGTGACTTGCAACCTTCTTGCGGACGGCGAACTGTTTTCGTTTCTGTCCAATTTTTTACTTTTATTGAAACTTACACCAAATATATATAATTTAACTAATATCCCAGTGAACCCCATATCGGGGTTCCATTCTACGGGTTGCGGATATCCGAAAGGGATCCCCGTCTACCTCTGCACTACCCCGTCGGCCCCTCTACGGCACGGCTGCACCGACGCCATCCGTTCCCGACAAGCTCGCCACCAATATCCGGCGAAATTCAACAATATCCGGCAGGATTCTCGATTTCCACTACTGCACTACTGTTGCTGCCAGTCTATACCTGGATCCACTTGTCGCCCTACTGCGTCGGACCCCGCTCCAGCTAAGGCCAGTGGCAATAATTTTTTAGTAACGTGATATTCGGAGACAACGAACCCAACTGTGACCTAGACAGAATAAAATCGTAAGCATTATCTCTGTTTTTCCGTTGGGACTAGCCACTCTCCATCATAGGCAGGTCACTACAAAAACTATAGTGTTTCACTGGCGCCCAATACAGGTAACTTTGTCTCCGAATCACGTTACTTTCTGCATTTTATGGTTTCTTTGGTGTTGGCTATAAAAACCTTAGTTTTAAGTTTAATTTACGCTACTTCTCACCTATATGTGGTACCGTTAGTAGTTAACTTGTTAATTTTTAATAATTCATAATTTTTTTTAGGTACCACACACTAGGTGTGACTTTAAAATTTAGCTTTTAATCATCGTAGTTATAAACTTTATTGCAACACACACTCAATATGGCGTTTGCTATTAAATTCTTATCTCTACAAAAGCCTGAATTAGAGTATGAAGTTGAGTTGCGCGGAGGCAATACTGGTTCTGTCCAAGAATTACGTAAGCAAATCGTTAAACTTGCACAAGATTCGCCATCTGAGGACATTCTTGAATCCTACCTCGAGCCTGAGAGAGACTTGATGGGAATCAGTGACGTTCAAGTAAAAGCGCAAGGCAACCTAACTACATTAAGGCAAAAATTTGATAAAAATCTCTTTTCACGAACGGAAACGTTACTGCACCACCTTTACCACAGGATTAATAGGTTAAGTAGCATCGAGTCGATATCTGGTGGATATCAGTTATGCCGTTCCAGTTATGAGACTCTTTACAAAGAATTAACTGCACTAAGGCCTAATAATCCCCAACCCGGAGCCGCCTCGTCACTTACAAACCTTAGTGCAACCTCTGAACAAATTGCACCTGTTCTTTCCGTAACATGTGACCGAAATATTGCTGCGGACATCAGTAAACTGAAATTTACAGGGAAATCTTGTGTGCGCTCTTTCATTTTAAGGGTAGAAGAGTTCGTTATATCGAGAGGCATTTCTTATGAGAAAATTTTATCCCTGGGCTACGAGATCTTCACTGATGATGCTTTGCATTGGTATCGCTGTAACAGAAGCAGAGCTCAATCGTGGGAGGAACTGTGTAAGCTTTTGATAGAAGACTTCAGCAGCAGTGACTACGACTACAGGCTTGCTGCTGAAATCCGAACTAGAACTCAAGGCGCGACAGAAAACATAACAATTTACCTTTCCATAATGCATGGCATGTTCTCTCGTCTGTGTAAACCTCTATCGGAGGATGATAAATTGGAGATTTTACTCCATAATATTAGACCATGTTATGCTAGTACTCTGTCCGCCTTTCCGGATATTAGGACTATCGAGACTCTCAAATCCGTATGTCGCAACTTCGAAAACGTGCAAGCTCGGTTTGCTAATTTCCATGAGCCACCAAACGCGTCTACGAGTACCCTCGCTCCTGAGTTCGCGTATAAAGGTAATAACGAATTATTTACTAACAATAAAAAGGCTAGTGTCTCCTCCATTCAGAAAGAGGAAACAGTAGCGGCTTTGACGTCTGAATCAAAGGCATCTAAATACTGTCCAAGATGCAGAAGTACTGATCACTCTTTAAGGTATTGCAAACAGGAACGCTTTTTGATTTGTTTTAGATGCGGAAAGAAAGGTTTTCGTATTGCGGACTGTCCCGAATGCAACAAAACATTACCCACTAAATCGGATAAAGAGGACCAAAAAAACTAATTGGGTCGGATTGTAAGGTACAGCATAAAAATTTTAATCCTTCCGAATGGGAAGATTGGCTAAAATTTATCTCTTCCTTCTCAACTTACAATGCTGTCTCTTCAATCCGGGATAATTCAGTGGTTGATAAATCTCGACCGTACGTTGCAGTTAATCTAAACAACAAGAAATTGATTGGTCTCCTTGACTCCGGCTCTTCTACCACTATCTTAGGTAACGGAAGTCACGAGTATCTCTTAGCCGCCGGATTACAATTAGATACGGTAGACAACACTAACTTCATTGCTGCAGGTGGCAATAAACTTAAGTCTATTGGAGTTCTAAATCTCCCAGTTAGGTTTCAAGACCAAACTCACACTCTAAAGCTTTTTGTGGTACCAGGTATCAAGCACTCACTTATATTAGGTATGGACTTTTGGAGGACCTTTGGCCTTTTCCCTAAGTACTTAGATCGCATCGCATATTACAAGGACTCTGATACTATCCTTGCTGTTACTGATGTAGTGCCCAGTGAAAGCCAAAATCTCTGTTCGTACGAGCATCTATCGGTTGAAGAAAAAGTAGTAGCCGATCAGATGATGTCTCACTTCCATGACATCTCTTATGAGAAACGAGGCTTAGGTCGTACACATCTAATTACGCATGTTATAGACACAGGTGACGCCGCGCCTATTCGACAACGGTACTACAGAATGTCACCTGAAAAACAGCGTATCTTAGTCGAGCAGCTGGATGAGATGCTCAAAGAAGACGTCGTTGAGGCAACCGAGAGCCCTTGGTCGTCCCCGGTCCTTCTGACACCGAAAAAGAATGGCGAGTTGCGTTTTTGTTTAGATAGCCGTAAACTCAACTCCATAACTAAGAAAGACGCTTATAGTCTCCCTTACATATCAGAGATATTGGACAATCTGCGCGACGCCAAATATCTATCGAGCATAGATTTATCAAAAAGTTTTTGGCAGATCTTAATTCAAGAGGAGGATAGAAAAAAAACTGCTTTCTACGTTCCTTCTCGGGGAACCTTCCAATTTAAATCCATGCCTTTTGGCCTAACTAATGCCCCCGCTACGCAGCAAAGACTGGTAGATGCCCTATTTTACGGGCCTGAATTTGAGCATAGGGTGTTTGTGTTTGTTGATGATGTTATCATTGTTTCGAATAACTTCGAACAACACATGTCCTTGCTTCATCGTGTTTTGCAAAAACTAAAGATGGCTAATCTGACAATTAACTCAAACAAAAGTCAATTTTTTAGGAGGCAATTAAAGTATTTGGGTTATATTGTAGACTCGAATGGACTGCAACCAGACCCGGAAAAAGTTGAATCGATTCTGAGCTATCCAACTCCAACGAATCGTAAAGAGGTCAGACGATTTCTGGGAACAGCCTCTTGGTATCGTAGGTTCATTCCAAACTTTAGTTCCTTGGCTTCCCCTTTGAATAAACTTACCTCTCAAAAGAAGGATTCACCTCCCTTTGCTTGGTCCCCCGAAGCAGATGACGCCTTCAAAAAACTCAAATCTCATCTCGTATCCGCTCCTATTTTATCGTGTCCTGATTACTCCATAGCCTTTGAAGTTCACACCGATGCGAGTGACTATGGCATTGGAGCCGTACTTACGCAAACTTTGGATGGAACTGAAAGAGTCATCGCTTATATGAGTAAGTCACTGTCACAACAGGAACGTAACTACAGCGCTACGGAACGTGAAGCACTAGCCGTCCTTTCCGCTATTGAGCATTGGCGGTGCTATCTCGAAAATGGCCTAACGTTTACTGTATTCACAGACCATTCTTCTCTAAAATGGTTCCTCAATCTAAACAATCCAACTGGTAGGTTAGCTAGATGGGGCGTACGCTTATCGGCCTATAACTTTGACATCAAACATAGGAAAGGTTCTGAAAATGTCGTTCCTGATAGTCTGTCTCGCGCTGTTCCTGTTGCTGCCATTGACTCCGCTGGACATATTCCCATAATTACCAACGATACTTGGTTCTTAAATATACACGATGGTTGTACTAAATCACCCACATCATTTTTGAACTATCGGATAGAAAACGGTAGGTTATATAAGTATGTGAAGTCCTTGAATCCTCTAATAAGGGAATTCGAATGGAAAGAAGTTATTCCTATGGAACAACGTCAAGAAATTATTTCTAAAAATCATTCAGAACCAACTTCGGGTCATTTTGGTATCTTTAAAACTCATAAGCGTCTTAGTCTAAACTACTTTTGGCCAAACATGCACAAAGATGTTGTGAACTTTGTATCTAGCTGTGATATTTGCATGTCTCATAAACACTCAACCCAGGCCACGCTTGGAACAATGGGTCGACCTAAAGATTGTAGTCGCCCATTCCAAATGTTGAGTATGGACTTGGTAGGGCCGTTGCCTGTCTCTAAGAAGCAAAATACGTTCTTGTTGGTCGTTACTTGTTGTTTCTCCAAATACTGTATGCTTTTCCCTATACGGCGAGCAACCGCTGAGATCATACCGAGCACACTCTTAATGGATAATGGCAGGCAATTTACCAGCAATATTATGCGAAATTTACTTGCTAACTACAAAATACCGAACATTCACTATACACCACTATACACCCCCCAAGTGAACACAGTTGAACGTTACAACAAAACTATTGTGACTTCTATTTCTACTTTCATTGAGAACGACCATCGATCTTGGGATATAAACGTTCCGAAAATTCAATTCGCCCTAAATAGCGCTGTTAATGAAGTTACAGGTTTTACTCCTGCATTTCTTGTTTTCGGTCGTGAATTGGTTAGTTGTGGATCTCACTACCTTGATTCTGACTTAGGTAGTGATATAGTATTTTCACCCCGTGACAGTTACGCTGAAAACCTAGGGACTCTCCATAAAATATTTGATAAAGTACAACTATCCCTCATTAAGTCTCACTCCCGGAACAGTACTCATTATAACCTTCGGCGTAAGAATATTGAATTTGACGTTGGTGACGTAGTATGGAAGCGCACATTCTATCTCAGCGACAAGGATAAAAAATTCTCAAAAAAATTGGCCCCTAAATTCATTAAGTGTCGCATTAAAGCAAAAAAGTCCAAACTAGTGTATGAACTTGAAGATATGTCCGGACACAACTTAGGGTCATGGCACATCAAGGATTTGAAACTGACCTAGTACTCTTGGTTTTCGATTTTTCTTAGGAAAAATCTTAACCTAAAAAGGGGGGTATGTAACGATTCCGTTCGTGCTTCTTAATTCAAACCTTCGCGCCACTCGCCGTGTCCAACGCGATCGATATGTTGGCGGCACTGTTTCTATGCGTGACTGGCTTGTCTCTGACTCGAGGAGAGGTGACTTGCAACCTTCTTGCGGACGGCGAACTGTTTTCGTTTCTGTCCAATTTTTTACTTTTATTGAAACTTACACCAAATATATATAATTTAACTAATATCCCAGTGAACCCCATATCGGGGTTCCATTCTACGGGTTGCGGATATCCGAAAGGGATCCCCGTCTACCTCTGCACTACCCCGTCGGCCCCTCTACGGCACGGCTGCACCGACGCCATCCGTTCCCGACAAGCTCGCCACCAATATCCGGCGAAATTCAACAATATCCGGCAGGATTCTCGATTTCCACTACTGCACTACTGTTGCTGCCAGTCTATACCTGGATCCACTTGTCGCCCTACTGCGTCGGACCCCGCTCCAGCTAAGGCCAGTGGCAATAATTTTTTAGTAACGTGATATTCGGAGACAACGAACCCAACTGTGACCTAGACAGAATAAAATCGTAAGCATTATCTCTGTTTTTCCGTTGGGACTAGCCACTCTCCATCATAGGCAGGTCACTACAAAAACTATAGTGTTTCACGCTTTACTAAAGACTGGTTGGAAGACGTTTTTTTATAGTCGGTTTTGCAATCAGGGAATTCCAGTCCGCAGCATGCACTTATGAATCTGACAAGTTAAGGGGTAATTCAATTTCTTGGTGCATATAACCTCTTTTTTGAGAAAAAACCCTAACGGTAAAATCCGGAAAGTCGTCTCAATATGTCCGTCACACTAACCGACTAATATAATAACAGGACAAATTTTTTTTTTTCAGTTAATAAATCTTTCTTAGTTTCCACCGTTGCAAAAATGGGGCAATTATCCACTAAGTAGGGATAGAGCAATAATACAAACTTCTCAAAATTGCAAACTGGTCTTGATTGATTTAAAACATGATGGCAGTTTTCAAATGATTATGTTTTTATCAGGGGAAATCGAAATCCTTCTAGGGCATTAATCTGGACTTTGACATAATAGTAATAGCGTCGTATTGCCGAAAATTAAATACCCACATATTATTTTAAGGACCTACCTAATGCATTCGTTAACAAAGGAGTTCCACTTTTGGTATTTTAGAGCAGAAAATCCACGCCATTACCACGGCTCATTGTACAGCTTCCAAAATTCACTTTTTCAGGGAAATAACATCATAAATAACCTCACGACGACACCTCGGCGGATGCTGCTGACACTCCCTCACGTGCACAGAGTATAAATCAGTAAAAGGCGTGAAGTAATATTTTTATATTCAACTTTTTCTAAGCGGAAATCGAGTCCACTGCCTATTGTGTACCTGGCATTACATATACACGCGGCGAAATAAGCGGAAGTGCGCACAGTTGAGAGTTTCATAAACAGTATCTACACGTTACCGTGGTTGCAGACGCGGCGTACAAACCAGCTCCTACTACTCAGGCCGTGGATGTCGCAAAAACCGACTAAGGGACTTACCAGTGTGTCTACCGTGAGTTGTAACAGTTAAATCGCCTGACGTTACTACAGGGGCCTAATTCCATTATTTTACAAATGCTACAATGGCGCCATACGATTAAGATAGAAATGTAGTAAATTAATTTGGTATTCTATTACCATAAGATTACAGTCTCTATTACTTTTAATAAGGTGTCATGGTGCGGTGGGGCAAGTGTGGCCATATTTATCATTAATTAAATTATTATACAGGGCGTGACAGGTTAATGATAAATATGTAGGAGGCTTATGACGGTTGAAAAAGCTGCCAAGCTATCGCATTTGGTCCCATCTACCTCCTGTTTTGATATGGCAAACGTTGTACCAAACACACTGTATAATAATTTATTTAATTATGTCTATGGCCACACTTGCCCCAGCACACCATTGAACGGACAATTTGTCAAACACATTTCATAATTGTAATAGTCACATCTAAGGCATAAACAAAAAAATATCGTGTTAATAGAACACCAAAAGGTGTCTTGGTGGCGATTGATACGCGATAATATTGTCATAGTAAGGCGATTGTGTTAGTGGAATACGGTCCCAGTAGTTACGTAAATACGCAGATTTATCTACGCGGCTCATACTGCGCATTTTAGTACGCAAATATCCGCTAGAGCCGCTTTAGAAGTTTCCATACTTACATGTTTTTACATTCGCTAGTCGCTAGCAATAAAATATTGTGAAAACTCATGGTAGACACACAGAGGAAGGGTAGCAGCATCCCTCTATGTTTTTTGTGACCAGTACCCGAGGTGCACATAATAAATATATTTTTGAGATGATAAAAATACTTCAGAACAAAGAAACTCATTTAAACCTTGCAATCAGCGTGTTCGGTAGTCTGACAAAACAAAGAACACACACAGTGTATTAGTAATGCGCTTCACTAAGTTTTGTTAATTGTTATTAGTTTGTTGATTGGTTTATTGCGATTTTACAAGGTGTACTGAATTGAGAGTATATTTTTTTTGAAATTTCGATGCGTGATATCTTCACAAAGCAAGCTCTCAGTCAACTACAACAATTTTACACTCGTCGTCGTGAAAAATAAATTGACAACCGATTTTCCGGTAATTCGTATTCGTCTTCACCGTAAACGGAGACCTGAAAAACCAAGTAGCTGATATTTTTGATAAAATGCCATTTTAAATATAAGAATGAAAAATATTTAGTAACAATTCCGCGAAAAAAACCTTCTGCGATAAAATCTAACAAATTGTACATTTATACAAAATGAAAGCACATTTATCAAAGCAAGTCGTCAACTAGTTTCGTCTCTCCACGAGACATCATCAGGACACCACACCACTCGATCTTGACACTGAGAGCGCCAAACAACAACGGCAGAGTCCCACCAGAGATGTTGTCACTTCGAGCTCCGCGTGCCAAGTGAGGCATCGCTCGCAAAACTGCCCCTTATATACAGTCATGGTGACGCATCACGCCCATTACCTGCGTTCGTGACATCACCGCTCGCGCCATTTCTAGAAAAAATCCGTAATAATGGCGATCGAGGCAAACCTGTACTTAGTTCATTCAACAATGTATTATTACTGTATTTTGTAATTTCTAAATTTTCTAAGACTGACAACCTAAATCCCTTATCACAAGTATGTAAAATTGAAAATGAGTGATTATCATTTAATGAATGACCCGATTCTAATAAATGTTTTGCAAAATTTGACTTTTCTGGATGATTGTTTCTATAAGCCGCTAAATGTTCTTTATACCTAACCTGAAAACTACGACCCGTTTGACCTACATAAACACCATTACATTCATCACAAACTACTTATAAACACCAGATTTCTTATTGTTATCCAATCTATCTTTTCCGTTACAAATCTGTTTTAATAAATTGTTTGTTTTGAACGCTACATGTACTTTATTTTTGGACAAAGCCCTTGAAAAACTTTGACAAAATGCCATTTTATCAAAAATAGCAGCTACTTGGTCATTATTTTTAACCGACTTCAAAATAGGAGGAGGTTCTCAACTCGACTGTTTTTTATGTTTGTTAACTTAGATTTTTTGACTGGATGTTGGTCCGATTTTCATGATTCTTTTTTATATTTCCAATTTACATAACCATAAAAATTGAAGTCCGTTAATAGTTTATTAAAACAAAATTAATTATTCAGCAGTCATGTTGATAATGAGTTGTTGATAAAATTTTACGTATATCACTTATTTCACCCCCTTCAAAGTCTCCAACACCGGTGACCAGACACCCTGTATAATTATAGAACTTAACTCAAAAATTTTGAGTATGGTAACTGTATGCTCAGTGTTTTTAACGTGAATGTTTTGTAGTCAAGGCGTGGTTGTGCACGCATGGGCGTAACTCCATGAATCTAGTGTATCGAAGATCTCTGAATTAAGCAAAAATGTCAGGGTATTCCTTTTGAAGACATTTTTACTTATTTATTATTAGTTTTTGCTCAGGGCGTCGCACGCGTTGTTTCTATGAAAAAATATATTTGAATTTCTATCGCATGGCAACTGATTCATGGGGTAAAAGAAGCCTTTCTTATATTCCGGGCGTAGGACTACCTTTATGCATAATTTCAGCACGTTCTGTTCAGTAGTTTTAACGTGAAGAGTTAATAAAAAAAGACGTGTGGCACTCGGGGACTGCCGCGGTAAAGCTATTGCAATGCCATCTAGAGGCGAGTTGCTGAACTAAAGAGACAAACGTCAAGGTTTTTTCGTTACGGAATTTCTGGATTCGGTCCCCGCGCTCAAGGCCCGCGATAGAAGCTATGCAATAGCTTAAAAATTCATACATTAAAATTGATTTCAGAACTTACAAGATGGTTAAAGTATATCAGCTCCTTGTGCTCACGCTCAATCCTGCTTAACATAGTATCTCAACCCTTCGGAAAATGTTTGCATAGAACGTAGTTCCTTGTCTCTACATGCTCACAATGCTTACCGCAACTACAGTCCGCCATGTCACTCAGACCCAGGATGTAATACCCACTAATACCTCTCTCGCCATTTTCGACCACGGTAACATTTAGAACAACTGCTGCGGTCCGACTGGCCTTTCTCTTTTCCTCCCATACATAGCCGTCGAGACCACCATTCCACACACTCGTTGATCCCATTCTTCAGTCAAGTTTCTTCCCCCCGATTGAGACACAGCCAGGACAGACATAGTCGAAACCGCCAAATGACCTGTGTGCCCAGATGAGCATTTCTGTTGTGTGTTCTCGCCTATACTACAAGGTGTAGGACGTAGGTCTTGCTTATACACATGTATAAATACTCACACTCGCATTCAAACTTGTTCTAACGTACATTAGAAACCTACAACCTTTTACTATCAGTTAAAATATTCCATAATATTCTAGTAAACGTATATTTCAACCTAAATCAGACTATATTTGCTTGTGATTCTAGATTTTGTGGAATAACAACATTAACATAAACATTTTTCAGTTCAAACAACGTGCTTTCATGATCGCTTCACAATTTCTGCTATCCAGACGCTACCTATGTACGTGTAATTAGACAATTTGTCTTTAAAAACGAACCTGGCGATAAAGCCACTATGACGATTAATATTTTTCTAGTTCTGATGAAACCCTTATAATATTTTTGGCTTTCGTTTTCGACCACCTTTTGCTTTAAAACATAGGACGTAACTACCTTGGAAGTCATCCAAAACTATTTATGGTAAGTTTTCGGCGCCCCAGACGTCTGCGACATTCGAATAGTTCTGTCTCGAGGGTTCTGTTAACTTTCCTAACGTTTAAAAGCAAAGTTGGAAAATTCTAAAATGCTTTTAAGAACTTTTTAATTAGGATTAAACGGGAATTTCGAAGCGTCTCGATCATAAATTTTATGATTTAGATTTTCAAAACAAGCAACCAATTATTTTGAGTTTCATGTAAAACATATAGTGAAACACTTCTCGTTTTTTATGTGTGGATCGACCTTTTGTTTGACCACAACCTCACCTGATCCAAAGTGACAACGTGGCCAAAGATAAAACTTTTAAATCCATCATGGTTATTAATACTAAACTTATTTACAACGGGATATTTACCATGATTTGAATTTTGAGTTTTCCAATATTTCGGCACAGTTTCATGCGCCATGATCACGGAATAACTGAATGTCTTGCGAGTGAGTTATTATTCAAATCATGGTAAATATCCCGTTGTAAATAAGTTTAGTGGCCAAAGATGTAACATAAGATACCTATTTAATCTTACCTTGAAGAGACCCAGGTTGTAATTGATCGTCTTAAAAACCTGAGACCTACAATTGCTGATCCATTATATTAAAAATTTTGGGACTTTTATATCTTTAATCATATAATTTCGCCGAAATGAAAATTTCAAAACACGAGCTTCTCATTATTAATTTGCACATCGATGATGTCATTATTACTCGAGTTATGAATGTACAAAATTAAATGGCCAAATTTAACTTAGATGAAAAGCCGCAGGTAATTTATAAATAATTTAGTTAGTAGGTAATCGGATAGCACGGTATTATTAAATTTAACATTTCATATGTATTCGCAATATGAATTTTACGTTAGAGTGGTTAAGCTCTAATATGTCGTTCTATTAATTATTGTTATCTATATACTAATACTAATATTAATATTTTATAGAAGAAAGCTTTGTTTGTTTGTTTGTATTAAATAGGCTCCGAAACTACTGGACTGATCTAAAAAAAACTTTCTTGAGTAAAAAGCTTACTTTTCAAGATGTGACATAGGCTTTATTTTAACCTAGAATTCCCACGGGAACGGGAACTACGCGGGTAAAACCGAGAGGCGCTGCTAGTTAACTTTAAAGCCCAAGTGAAAACTACGTTAGCAATAATCCCATACAAGATAGCACTTCCTGTGTTTTCATATTTTCCAACTTGCTAAAGATGAATTGTTCCAGATATTTTAAGGGGGGAATAACTGGATGACACGCAACGTAATGGGAACTAATCTCTTAAACTACGCCTTGATCTCAGTACTCACACAACCAACTTTATATATAAGAATGAGATGTAGTATTCACAGTCAAAACAATTGAGCTAACTGCAGACTGTTGCAAATAATCTATAGGCAGCTCAACTGATCCATATCAATACGAATCGGAAGTGTCTACAAAACGCTGGCTGCATTGCTCCGCTGTAATAGCAGTGATGATGCATTGCGCCAGATACTCGGCAATTTTCTTTCTTAAGGAAATAGAGGAAAACAGACGACTTTTAATATAATAATTTGCTTTATGTTATGTATGAGATGTTTATATTAATAATAATTATAATTCATTTATTTCAGATTATAAAAAAGTTACAGGTCTTATTTAACGCCAAATGGCAGATCACAGTGCTCTAATTTATGTCTGAACATCCATGTTAATACCTGTGTATCACAAATGAATAAATGAATTGAATTGAATTGAATTGAATTAACTTATTCTATAGTGCATTAAAAACTAACATACATAAAATATAGAAAGTAAGAAAGAAAATACATTATTTTTTTATTCTTATTAGAGATAATGTTTCTTTACCTATAAATTCTCATAGAACCCTGATGCCTACATCGGTAGACCTTCCGATTTCAAATGATACTATTAAAATTCCCAAATACTAGCGAAATGGAAATAAATTTCACAAAAGCTTCCAAGATGAGAACATTTTAAATTCCAATCTTGCACTTTGGTCGGACACGGAGATGGGCGGAGAAATTTTCAGCCATTTGCATCAGTTGCAAAACTAAGTTATGGTAATCTTGGGTAACTTACAGGGATTGGCTTTGGCTCACCATCTTATTGGAAGTTCGTTGTTCATTATAAAAGCACCAAGATGTGAAGTTCTTTAAATTATCATTATACATTTCAATATAAAAAATATTATTGAAAAAACATAACTTTTCGTAATTTTTCCAAAGTCAATTTAGAAAATAATACATTTTATAAATCTGGTGTAGATGGAAATAAACTATTTGCTATTTATATTCAATAAATTTGTTGCAAAATTTTTATTGGTGGCACATAATGGACGTTATTTTTTTATGCACTTAATAATGATTCTGTCAAATAAATTTAGAAAGAAAATAAATATATATGTTATTTTATTTCTCGACTCAATCTCATTTGACCAGTCAAATATTCGATAAAACCATAAGCAAAAAGTAGTGACGTTTTTCTCTGATAAAAGGAAACTTGAACTAAAAACCTAATGCAATAAAATCTCTTTTAGCACAAAGAGTAATCTGCCAGTGCATTCAATTACCCAACCCGCCTGAAAATTGCCTGGAGTATTACTCCATTAGTGCTCTACCTTCCGCGTTTCAAGTGAAGTGCAACAATAAAAAAGGTAAAATGGTAAAAGGAGGGCAATTTGAGGCTTGGTAAAAGGACAAGGATTAGTTTTATCATGTCTGTCATCCACAGGATATTTTCCAAGGATGTATCCTTTGAAAATATCGGATGGAGGACAACACGATAGGAGATATAACAAACATTACTATTTTAATAATCGTTACCAAAACTAAAACACATTTTAACAACATTATTATTTTCATAATAATTTTAGTTACGAAAAAGATTAACGAACATTATTATTCTAACAATAATGCAGCCCTCATTAAACTGCCTCCCATCTTACGCTTGGCAGATGGATTTGTAATCGCTGTCGAGATGTTAATTTGATTATTTTGAAAAAACTAAATAGGTACCTACTGTTTTTGTTACTATAAAATAACGTGTAAGCCCTTAACTCACTCACTCCGCGTAATTTCTAAGAAATGAGATAAAATCCCAATATTTTTTGGGATTTCTTTACATTTCTAAAATACCTACTACCCTTAAAAAACTTCCGTAGTGTTTAAGCAGTACGCAAAACAATGTAAAGATTGTTTTAACGTTGTGCGGGACGGATACTAATCCCTTGAGAATAATTTTTGATTGAAGAATTTTAGTGATTGATTGTGTACATGCAATATTGATTGATCATCAGAAGCCGGCTATATTGCAATTTACTTATCTGCCTCAATCCAATAAATGGATATCTAAAGTGCACTCCACAAAGCGCAGCTTTAGTTCTATAATAGATACTCATACATCTTCCATTGAATAAACTCGACAGAAAATCGAGTTCGAGATTTATTACGAGTACATTCTTATAACTACAGCAAGGTCTACTACATGTTGTCCAATTCTTCACAAACGTCGTTTGTGTCTATTTTGACAATAGAAAGCGCATTTAACAAATACTCAAACAAACCCACATCCATCCATAATTTCATTACCAGTGAAGTATAGTATTTTCACTGCTACTTAGTATTTTCACAGCTGGTATACCTAAATGAATGGTGCAGTGTCAAAAAAGCAACTAAAATCTACTATATTGACATACTGCTCGCACTGTTAAAATGCTAAACTCAGTTTGAATTGTAAATTCGTTAAAACTAACTCCGCGTTGTGATTTGAAAATATGGATTTTTAAAATATATCTTTCATATGTAAATGGCACTGAAATACACGTAGAAATTGAAAGTGTTTGACCAAATATTTTCAGAGCTTTACCAGGCTTTAGTTGACGCACTGACTGAAGTGGCAGTGGGCCGGCCATATCTCGCGAAGAACCGATAACCGCTGGGGTAAGCGAGTTTTTGAGTGGAGACCGCGACTCGGCAAACTTAGTGTAGGACGCCCTCCGGCCAGGTGGGATGACGATCTGCGAAAGATGCAGTATTTGGCAGATGCTGGATGCGTTAAGCTGGAGACAGGGCGCTATGGCGCTCATTAGGGGAGGCCTATGTCCAGCAGTGGACTAATATAGGCTGATGATGATGATGATGAGTTGACGCACAAGTAAAAAAAATGCTGACTACCACCTGTTCACATCAACGTACTTGCAAATCGTACGTTAATAACCTATCCTATTTCTTGAAACACACATTGAGACAACACTGTGATTTATTGCAAACTTCTCTGAAAGTTTACCTTGACGGATTCGACTTAAACGGTTAGAAAATTCGATAGATATAGTACTCTCAATATATTTCTGCACCGTGACAACTTGATGGGTAAAATTTCGCCGCGAAAAGTGTGTAGAAATATAATATTGAAGTGTTTACTAGATTTTTTTTAATCAGACTACATTTATAAAAATCTACATAATCTCAGTAAACCTATGGTTTACGTGGATACGAAAATCCAGATTCATCATTTTTTGGAATGGACTCTAAAAGCTTTTGATGAAACTAATGGCCATATTAGCGCTATTACGGGACAGTCGCAACGGCATCCTGAGGACGTTATCTGATAGATGTTCCTCATCTTTCTGGGTAAGCCTTATCCAGAAAGCAATTTAATGAGGACTATTATATTTTAATATTATATTATATAAGTACTAACATCTAGGTTAATTATTGTATTTCCTTGTACTAACATACTATGGATTTCAAATTGTCCGAAATAAACAGTTTTTATTTTTTTTTATTTTTATTTTATTTATTAAATTATGTATAGCGAAAACAAAAAGCGTTTTGACTGATAAAGAATAAACTTTATTCTTTAATCAATAAAGCTCTGCAACTCATTAATCCAATCCCGCTACCTCACAACGAAAAATCATGAATTAAAATATGGGACTCGTTATGACCATTAGAAAGTCATAAAATGATCCCACAAGCTTCAAACGAGTCGTCCAGATTCTACCATTTTTAGAATAATTCGAACGCGAAGTTTGCATCCCTCCACAAAGAATTATTATCGAGGATATAATGATAACAGAAAATCATATTTTCGATAAGGAAAGCTGTAAAAGCGACTGGAGTGAATCAATGTTTGTATCTTCGACTATTTATTTTTATTCTCAGGTGAAAAATAAAAGGTTTACTTTCAGACGTAAGACTAGATGAATTCAAAGGGTTTAGATGACATGGCCGCATTTTTGTGCTTTTTTAAGTATCAGAAATGACTGTATTAAATTACAAAAATTACAGTTTGTAATTTAATACAGTCATTTCTGATATGACTGTATTAAATTACAGAAATTACTGTATTAAATTACAGTTTGTAATTTAATACAGTCATTTCTGATACTTAAGAAATGATGCTCTGCATGTAAATTACAATACGTTTCATGAAATGTAGTTTTGAAATTTAATCATGTCTATTTCAAAAGTTAGGGTTTCCATGGGATTATGAATGAGAATATATCTACTGAAAAAAAAAAACAATTTGAATTCAATAAAAAAAAACTTTATTAACAAAGAAAACTATAATCAAATAATAGAAACAAGACTACCAAACCAAACATTAGAACAAGAATTAACAATTGAAAAAATTAGCTATCAGCAGACTGTTTTTAACAATCTACAGGTAGCTCAACTGATTCATATACCAGTCGTGCATTGCTAAGGGCATTCATTCACATTCATAAAGCAACCTCAAAATGTAAGCTTATTTCAGGTAATTTGTACATTAAGGCGCATACTATTAAAACTATTACAGAGGCATTAATAAATAGCTTTATTAGATAACATCACATCCTAGATTTTGGAAATTTCCTGTGTTAAACGTAATAATAAGATAGAATAGGTGGCGGCGCTTTGACTCGGGATTAAGGGAAAAAACAATAAGAAGGATTAAAACTAGGCACCTACTCGTTATTATTTTCTGTCCATTCGAATATTCATTGAAAACAATCAATCAACAGAGCGGCCAGTTTCCTCTGTCGCTTGCATAAAATATTTTTTGGCTAATCTGAGCATCAATCAACTTCAAGCACCATGGTCGCAACACTTCGGTTCGTACACCTACACACCGGACTCTTACGTGTTGAGAGTTGATGCTTTTTCCACATAAAATAACAATTTTCATCTCCTTTCAGAGTTGCATAAAAAAATGCGAGGATCCACACTCGAAGATCGTCAAATGATCATACAATTATCGAGGAGTCATTTCCACAATGCCATTCTAAAGAATGGATTGTTTTTATACTTTGTAAAGATTTCAATACACACAAAACCTTTACTTAGTAACAATTTAGGTAAGAATTAACGTCTCTGTGTACGGCGCATAAATTGCTATTAAATATTTGAAAGGTTATTGGCATGGCATACGTAGGTATATATATTATTTGCTCATAATATTTCCCAAGGGTACGAAGTCAATAAGTATTTTAGTAAGAGCGATGTAGTTACCTGCGTCGTTTTAACTAAGTGACGATAAATAATCAAAATTATTCAGCTTTCCCGTTTGCAATACTAACGTCTTGTCTACGACAAGAACAGAAACAAAAAAAATTACGCCGTCTATAGTGTAGGTACTTGATAAATCTATCATAGCTGACAAAGCTCACTGTTTTACTCAACTCTTAGCGGTTATGTACTCAGAGGGATATGTACCCGTCATTATGTTATAAGATAAAAAATCAATTCTATTGTGTAGGTCATTGATTTATTAAAAACGAAGATGAGGTACTGGTTGCTCGAAAGTGGCAACCTCAAATTGTGTAAAATTGTGTTCTCCCACATCAGTCACCGTCTGACCGGCGACACGGACGGTCGTGATTCGCGTGAAATATTGTTGTCTCAGTCTCACTTCGGTCCTAGATACGTCTTTCCGTCTTTGTTCTTCTTTGTATTGCACAGGACTGGAAATATAACTGTGAGCGTATGTGTTTGCGTGTAGTTGTAACACATGCCAATTTTTGAGTAAGCGCTGGGAGAACGTAACCTATTTTTCCTTTTTAAATCAATGGTGTAGGTATAATAAAAGCACCTACGAGAATGGATGGTACTGGAATCAGCTTACGAGGAATCGGCGTGCGAGGAACAATTTTATTCGAAATTTAACTTATCTTGGTAATTAAGTCGGTAATGTCATTAAAATTTATTTTACAGTGAGAACTACAGGCCTGTAGTTTTGACAAAGCTGTATGGAGAAAGCCTAAACCTTACACCCATAACGGCATTCAGCGGTCCGCATGCGTACACTTCCATTCCACCCTATGAGCGAATTCAGTGCCAACTGGGACACAGCGCTTGGCAGACGGGAGCGCGTCCCATGTCCCCTCAAAGGACACGGTTTTACTCACGCGATTTGTGAACTGACAAGTGACGGTAGAAAGTGATTTAAATTCGGGATAAAATAATGTTATAATTTTCAAAGTTGGTAAAAAAAACTGTTTGAAGTGACATCTGAAAAAAAAAATCTAATTTTGAATAAAAAACGTTGCATGTTGTGACATGGTACTCGTTTTACAACGAATTGATAAAAATAAGGTTTTTATAAAATAAGTAACAAAATAATTAAAATTTTGAATTTCGAGTGCTTCAATCCATAGTGGAGTGAATTTAGTTGAACATAATCATTAACGGCAAATTCTTCGGGCTCGGTAATTTATTGAATGATAGATTGTCGTAGTAAGTTCTTTTAAAATTCTATAAAGGCAACTATCAACGAGGTACCAACCAATTGCAGTGTTTAAATTAAATGTAGTGTTTGTCAGACCATTTCTTCTGGCTTTATAATTTAAACCTTGGTCAGATATTTCATGAATTTAGAAAATAAAGAAACTGAAACTTAAACAGCAGGTCTACCTAGGTACCTACTATTTAATAGCGAGAAATAACGAAAACTCTGTCAAAAGTCAAAAGATATTTATGGATACTTGTTATTCACTGACAATGTAAACTTCAGGGACTGCCCATCATCTCAAATTAGTTTTCCAAGACGCCAAGTTTAGTTTTTTTAAATCGCCTCTGAACAAATTGAAAAAAACATATTTCTCCGGAACCCAATGAATTATTGAAGATCTCCCACTCCCACACCGATTGTACATCAAGGCAGAGCCGTTCTTAAGATTATTTCCAAATAAAGCCTCTGTTATTAACGATTATGGAATGGAGGGGGTACATCTACCAATACCAAGTTTGAGAATTAAGACCTGGCGTCTACACAACCTAGCTGTGTGTTGCTTAGAATTTGCATCACCCCAACTCTTCCCGCGGGTGTCGTAAGAGGCGACTAAGGGATATCCAGCGGGGGGCGGGCAGCAGCGCCCCCTGCAGAACAATTCTACCACCGAACTACGATTCCCAACCCGCTTGCCCTGTTTGGAGATTATGGGCACTACCCCCATGAGTTAAACGCCAATAAGGCGTTAATCAGGGGAGGCCTGCGTCCAGCAGTGGACTAATACAGGCTGTTGAAGTTTAGTTTGAGGTCTTCACAAACGTATTTGCGATGATGGGCAGAACCTGCAGTTAACTCAATATTATGTGGATGTTCGAAGCTCACCGGTGACAATATTTCATAGACTTTAAATACGAAGTCAACGACACAGCCCACTAGGATGTCACGACATATTAGTGTATGATTATTGTAGACAGCTAGTATTTTATCAACTTGGAGGCGTTCCACCGACTTTCGTCAGTACCTACACTCCCTTTGTGTAGATACTGTACTACCCAGGTTTTTTAAATAGGTGGTTCATAGGTTTTTATTCTGAAGTAGCTTCTGCCCACGGTTTCGGGTTCCAGTCTAGCTAACGGTTTCGGATTTCAGTCTAGCCAGATCGTAGCCTTTTACCTCAGTTCAACCTGGTGTCTTTACAACTTTGTTCGTGATGATATATACGCTATAGAGTCTACAGTTTACGCAGTGTCAGTAGATGGCTGAAAACCCTGTTTAGCTTCTCAGATGTTGGAATTTCACCGATGATGTCCTTAAACGTTAGTTACATACAAAAATCAGTTATACAACGCATTGAGTTAGGGCGTCATATTATCAGTGTATGACTTTGTGGACAGCAGATAGTGTTTGTGCGATTTTTGTAAGTATACCTACTCCTTTAGGTTTTCAGAATAGGTGGTTAATAGGTATTTATCCTAAACTTGCTTCTGTCCACGGTTTTGGACGCTAGCTTAGCCATTTAATTCAATTCCAGATCTAAACTACATTGATGCTACTAAAATAATACTACATAATGATACCAAGTAGGTACTAAGTATGTTTAGAACAGGAACGGGTAGAAATTTTCAAAATATTTTTTTTTGTCATTTTATATAGTTGCTGTTGTTCAATACAAATACATAGTAACTGACAAACAGGAAACAGAAAATATTTATAAAAAACACTTTTTACAACAATTATAAAAAAAAACATTGATAAACTCATAACTTTTTGTGCACGTTTCCAATCAATGTGAGTTTCAGCCGTACCCAGAATTAAGCAAACCAGCAGCATCCAAAAGTTTCAGCACAAAAGGCAGATTTGTAACAGTATTCTGAAAAGTGGCAATAATGTTTTGTCTTGTCTACTCCTCTTATAGTTTTGATAATAACAGTTCGACCTTACTTTAGGCGTGCCCTTGAAAAGTCAGACAAAAAGTCAATCAGACAGTAGAGACGAGCGCAGAATCAATCAATCCAATCAGTTTGAAAACCGCTGTAAGACTTTGAGAACTCTGTTCAAGTACATCCCTCATTTACATCTTGAAAAGCTCTTGTTGACTCCGTGTAGCAATTTTCGTCGTCGGCTATAAATTTGAAGTACCTGTCCGTTGATCGATCAGAGTATTACCTCCGCCTATCAACAGGAAAACCTGCCTATTTCCCAATAGGGGTGAGAAAAAACTGTGATTGCTACCCTCTGTAAATAGATCCCATACTTTCCCTTCTGCCTGAAGCCTCAGCCAATTTGTTTCACGTCGTTTGCTTCGTCCCTTAGTCAACGGTACTTTATCGCGCCGTGCCTATTTTAGGAAACCTTACGTGCACCCATCCAGCCTCTGGGGAGTTCGCTCTTTTATCCGCATATGCTAGGCGTTTTTCACACAATGTACGTAAGTGTTCGCACGCTGAAGGAATAAATCTCGAGGCTTTGTACAAAGTAGGTCTTGTACTTGGTACGGGAGCTTGACGCCTCGCTTGGCTCGCTTTGAATAGACGTATAGACGGTATGAATTGGGTTTTTGTGAATGCTAGAGTGTTTTAGGCGTGTTACGTTAAACAAAATTTTATATTTTACCTTGTTGACTCTCTTTTACTTTATTTTGGAAAGTGTTTGGGAAATAAGTTGGAATTCTTCAGAAGGCAGGAAACTCTAGCCTGTAAACGTTATCGGTAAAAAACAAAAATGTTTTAAAATTCTTACATTTATTCGTTCTATTTCAACATTATCAACTGTGAAATGTGCCGCTAAATTATTAATGCACTTTATCTCCCTGGTATGCTTGATTTTTTTGAATTCCTGCATAGGAGGCCCATCAAACTCTTAAACTCTGAATGGTAAGATTATTCTAAAAATGAAGTATAGGTATGAGCTTAATGATAATAGCTTTGGCCAAAAACATCAATGGTATCATTGATCTAGTTCTGAATCACTGGACAGTAGAAGAATGGGATCCTCCCTCGTGATAATCGTAAAACCTCTCATTGCCCCACCTCTATCTTGCTTCGGACGACTGCGTCTATTCTTCCGCATAGAACTTTGGCTCACAGTTTCTTCATAGTGGCTCTAAACGGTTTATGGGCTAAGTAAAGATGGATAAGGTCTTGTTCTTATGGGATCATCTGAAAAACAGTGGAAACAAATGCAACTCAGGAATGAAGTAGGTAGTCCTTACTATTAAACCTAATTTTAGGGAAATAGAATTTTACATGTAGAATTTTATGTATAACAGTTAGGTATTACGTTATAGTTTTAATAGCTTTCCCGCAGCAAAAGTTAAATCTAAAATTTGGGTCAAAACTACACAAACATGTTGATTTCGTAACAAGTTCGGGCTTAAAAACAGATGAATTTCAATTTGCACTGTCGCCTTTCGCATTCCTTGCGAAAACAATGCATTATTGAAATGAGAATACAGCACTTTCTACCTAATTTTGCTGTGTGCAGTTTTCTCAAATGTTTTTGTAAGCAATGTATTTATTTTCAGTTCTCGGTATAAACAATATTTCTACTTTGTGGAATGGGCAGTAAGTAACACTTTAAATGGTAAAGAACGTCCGGCAAGTGCACAGTATTGCACTTTTGCTTGGAAAAGGAATGAATTTTATTTAACTTGAATAATAGCAGGGCTACAGTTTGCTACATTTCTGTGGACATTATAGGAAAGCGAGATTGCTTTAGTACTTGTCTGTTGAGTTAATTTAATGTCTGTACATCACTTTAGTTAAAAATTGCATTGAAAGTTCAGTTCGTCTGTTTTTAAACGTAACTATCTCTGTTTGTTTAATTTTGCTTTGTTTGTGTTTGATTTGAATTTATGTGACGATTTTGTAGGAGCAAAGGTACTGTGTGTAACTAGTGTTTTTTTTTATTACTTTGGGCCTTTGTCTGTCAATAAATACATTTGAAATTACACTATATTTTATCGCATACGCAGTTATTACTAGGCTATTAGAAAATTTATAAAATAATATTATTTCAGTTCTTGGAAATTATCAAGCTTTCGTAAGGCCTAATTAGCTGAGAACCTGTCAGATATTTTGTTACTTGAATATTTCATACAATAAATAATTATCTATTCTATAATATTATAAACAGGACAGATTTGATTGTTTGTTTGTATTAAATAGGTTTGAAAACTACTGAAACGATTAAAAATCATTATTGGATAGCTTACTTTTCAGAAAGTGATATAGACTATATTTTATCCCGGAATTCCCACTGGAAGGGGAACTACGCGGGTGAAACCCCGAGGCGCTGCTAGTAAAATATACTTCTGATTAAATAGGTACCTTTTCGCAAATCGCAATCACTTTATGAGAAACGTTACGCAGATTTAATATTTCACTCATAATTTAATAGAAATCCGACAAGTATTTTCCTTTCAGGGTGAAGGATTATACGAGGCAGACTTGAGATTAGTTGCTTGAGTTCAAAATATTTGGGCCGCTTTAAAATCTTGATACAAAGCAATTGTGTGTTTCGGGGCTCTTCTGACATTGAATTGGTTATTAAATTAATCAAATAGAAAGTCTACTGAAGAAAGCCCCTGTCGATTTACAGGGTACAGTAATTGCTTGTGAATTGATTGATGGGATATTTATTGCACCTTTTTCTTGTTAAATGTTTTCGACAGTTATAGGTACCTAAGTGTACTTTATCATTTTTTTGTTCATTAGGTGCCGATCGTACTGAAGTCAAATTAAGGTGTTGTTGAAGGCAATAAACTCTTTACTAGTTTAATAAACTGAGAAACCGTATTCTGGATCAAGCACAACTGAGGGAATAAAAAACGATTCAACGAATTGGTAATCTGAGTCCAGAAAAACTAAAAAGAAAATGGCAATGAATGAAATTCACTGTAGATAACGAAGAAAACTCAGTGGTCTCCTCTTCTATTAGTATGACACTGACGACGTAGCGGGTCTGAATAATGCATTACAGTTAAAATAACCAGGCAGACTTTAAATTACCTTATTAGGGAAGAGATAACTGTTGAAATTTTGATATGACCAAATGCAAACTGGGATAAGGCTTCAGTAAGCCTTATCCAAGTTTGCATTTGGTGAATGTATTGTTTTTGGAGTTTTGATATTGGACTGGTTTAGTTATGTTTTCACTTGACTTTTATAACTCTTTGAGAAAATACTAAGTAATATAATAATATGGTCCAGTCATAAACAAACTATGGTTTTAATGAGAAACTCATAGAGATCTTTAATTAGTAATAAAAGTAATACAATTTATTCCAGTTTACATTCATCCTAGACAATTTTCAACATAAATATAAACACGTTTATGAACTTTATGAGATTTTTCAAACTTATTTAGATAAAGGGAATAAAACAAAGAATTGTTCATTAAACCATTTTTTTTTTGGCTAAAGATAACTTCATGCAAGCTTTAGTTGAGCATTACATTTTATATGTAATTATTGAGAGAGAGAGAAACGGAATATAAACTCATGGGTATGTCCAAAATCACAAAGATATTACAACAAAAATAAAAAAATAACAAGCATTTCTCGTACTCATTTAAGAAGTAAATTGTTTTAGACGTCTGTTTTTAAGATTCAAACAATTCTTTCTCCCAAAGACAAATAAAAATTCGTCCGAGAATCGGTTATACGATATCAACAAATTCCAAACAATCTTTTACCATTAGCAGATCCCGGAGAAATTCTATCTTGGGATACGAATTGATATTTTTTTATAAAGATTTTATTTTCTGTCGCTTTTAATTCGCTTCCATGCTGGTTTTCCTGTCGTGAGCGGGACGATATTTACTGATAAATACGAATAAAATAAAAATTTATCTCAAATCATATTAATTTTTTTTTTCCATTTCATTCATTGAGGATTCCCATGGATGGACGCATTGGAATATTTACGCCAATTTAAACTTGAGCTTGAACAAGTATGTAGATTTGTGAATTCAATGAAAATTTAGTACTACAGAGTATTTATAATACGAGTATAATACTGGCAGCTGGCCGTGGCTTGCACAGGCTTTTTAAGTAGCCTAGTTTGTTTGTTAGGATACTACTTACCTTCGTGCCAAATTTAATTGAGATCCGTTCAGCCGTTTAGGCGAGAAAATATAACAGACAGCTAGATAAACCGAAAGAGCTGGTTTCCATTTTTTTTTTCTTTTTTTATAATTATAGTTATGGGTCTACCTGGGTAGATAAATTGCGTTAAATTCTTGCCTTGGTAAGCTCGGTATCTGTAGGTCCTTATATAACTGTGATGTCGCTGACCGATATTTCTTTCCACCCAATAGGTACCGCTTTGACTTCTCCCGGAACAAGGGCGCAGTATAAATAATAGTGGTAATGGTAAAGGCTGCCATTTATATCAAAGGGCTGCAATTTATTACCAGCATTTATCATCTCATCGAGTTTCTTTCCTTGCTATCAGGGTGCGTGAGTGCTATAATGTGGTACGAAACCGATAACATGTAGCACTCACTCATATTTATTGCTTCCCTCTTTTTAGAGATCTAAATGTTTGTATGTGACTTTTAGTAGAGAATATTTAACTTTATTATCACATCAGCAATCTATACCAAAGCTGGGCATAGACCTCATTGATAAACGCCTTACTGGCTCTCATCAGAAGGTTAATTGCTTTATTCCTTGCGCTAGGCATGCGGGTCTATAGGTTCTCGGTGGTGGATTTGTCTGCAAGGGGAACCCTTTGCAGTGGTAGTAAGCAGAGCTGTCACTGCCCACCCTGAAGAGGGATGGTGGTGCAAATTCAATGTCAGCACCCAGGGCTTAGCAGAGAAAGCTTAGTGACAATCAATCATTCAATAAGCTTTGAAAACATCTATTTTGTGCAAGTAAAAGTTACAAATCAGTAAAATAATTTAACAGAAACCCTAAATCACAAATAGGAAGCGAAGAATCAAAATGTATAAAAATACCAACATAAGTGAAGTGAGAAAGGAGTCAAATAAACGTAACAGATAATTTAAAGATAATCTCAGTGAACTCAATACAAAGTTCAATGGAGTTGAGCGTAAGTGAGCGTGAAGTGAAACATACGCAGTTGACAAATGAAGCTTGCGTGATGCCAAGTGAAGTGTATACGGACGACAAGTGAAGTGTGAAGTGAACGGTATGGTCGCAGCATGAGCGAATGGATGGCGCTCTTTGGGTTAGTGTGGCTGCTGCGTGTGCGGGGCTCGCTCTGCGGCTGTGCTGCGTGCAAGCGCGCAAGGCACCCACACGAACTTCACGAACCGCCGGAACTTCACGAAATTCATGAACCTCAGAGTTCCGATCACGAATTTGCTGAGCCATCAAGCCCGAGGGATGAACGTGCGGCTTTTGATGTTATCGCGTTGCAGCAGTATACGCGAGACGCAACAGTACAGACTGATTTTGATGATGAGGTTGAAGATCTGGACAAGATCGAGCTGCAGATTACAGAGGAATGTAAGTACATTGTTTAAGTTTGATTGTTAATGAACAAATCTTTGATCTGTCTCGTTCCTTGTTTGAGTTCTGGATCCTTATTCAAAGTCGGTCGTGTTTACGCAAAATTTTCGTCATCTTCTCTAAGCTTGATTCTGTTACGTTATCCAGGATTTCGTTTGGGTTATCTATAATTTTAGTTTTATGTCACTTTTTTCTCTGAAAAATATTTATTAAGTAAGTCAGAACTCGTGTTTGATATGCCATATCGCCGTTATACTGCGCAAAACAATTATTTCGAAATTTTGTCCAAACTGAACTAAAAATGCCAAAGTACTCAAAATTTTATGATTTTTCGTCTGGTAAAACCCATTAACTGCTATGTCTTTTAGTTTTGCTGGTAGTGAATGTGATAATCAAGTAAATCAAGCAAATTATGTTTTGTAGTCAAATACAAAACATTAGGCCGATTTAACTTGACTGCCACCATAATCGTCTCCAATGAATGTCAGTTAAATTGATTAAATTTATTTTACCCCCAAGAGACCTCTTTGAATACTTTATTGTTTTCCTCAGGGATAACCATTTTTTATGATTTAATTCTTAGTACTTGAATAAAGTCTGCAAATTAAAACTACTATAGCCATTTATTTCGTTTTACCCGACGTATTTCATACGATTCAATACAATATATCGTCTAAGAAAAAAGGCTATATCCAGATAATTGGTTTTACCTGTCGAATTTCATACGTCTTAATACAAATTATCGTCTATGAAAAAATGCTATATCAACAATCATTCACAATTCACAATCATAAAACACCCAGAGAAAAAGTTGAAGAGGTTCACAAACATTTTCTGTCCTTTCCATCTATGGAAAGTCACTATATCAGAAAAGACTCCCAACGACAGTATTTAGATTGCAATCTGTCTGTATCTAAAATGTACAGTCTGTTCATTGAAGAATGTACAAAAAAAAATAGTAAACCTGTATCTGAAATCACATACCCTAGGATTTTCGGCAGCGATTTCAATTTGGGTTTCTTCAAGCCGAAAAAATACCAATGTCTGATTTGCACTCAATATGCACGAGATGATAAAGATACACCGGAACTCAAAAAGAATATACAGAACACATCGCCAGGAAAGAGGCTTGTAATAATGAAAATGAAAAAGATAAAAACAGAGCTAATGATGATAAGAATTTTTCATCGGCTTCTTTTGATTTGCAGGCCATAGGTACTACAAATACCTAGTGGAGACATTGGTCTCTTATATTATACATGGAAATTAACCGTTTATAATTTGACGGTATTTGAGAGCGCTCTTCCAAACCAGGCATACTGTTTTCCTTGGTCTGAAATGAAATCAATGGCAAGAAAGGTAGTTCGGAAATCGGTACTATTTTGTACCACTTCTTGTCGAATTGCATCCCAAGTTCGGTGACAGAAGTAAGCCTTTTTTCTGATACCTGTGGCGGACAAAATCGCAATAAAAACGTAGCGGCAATTCTGCTCTGGGCTGTACAAAAAATAGAAAATTTACAGATAATTGAACAAAAATTCCTTGAAAGTGGACATTCACACATGGAAGCGGACTCAATGCATAGCGCTATTGAATCGGCGCAAAAAAACATAGAAATTTATTCAATGCCGGACTGGATAAATGTGTTTAAAAGAGCACGAACAAAAATGATATATAAAAAAATTACAGGAAATTTTGAAGAACCCATACGTTGTTAAGGAATTCAAATATGACGAGTTCAGAGAAAGATCTGTCAGAAAAAATTGTAAAGAATGAACAAAAAGATGGAAGAGGGAAAGCAAGTGAAATGGTTAAAGATAAAACGTCTAAAATAAGTTAAAAGGGGAAAGCAAAATATACTTTAACTACGACATGTCTGAAATTTTTTCTGTAATAGATGTTACATACAAAAAAGGAAGAAAAGAAAGTCTAGCTAGTGAATTGTCAGAACTTGAAAAACAAAGAGAGCATAATTACGGAACAAGAAACAAAAAGAAAAATAATAAAGATGTAATGTCTGAGTCCGTTATTTCAGAAAAAACTTCTGAAATCAGGGTAGACAAATATTTTCCTGATGAGCTAAAACAACTTTACAAAAAACCTTTGGGTATCAGTGTAGCAAAAAAAAAAGATTTGCTGCAATTATGCAAAAAGGGTGTCATACCAGAGGAGTATCATGCCTGGTTTGAAAATTTAATTACAGATGTTGCAAGCAAAGACAGGGTACCCGATTGTACCATCTCAGAAAGTGACCCTGCTACAAGTTCTGGAGAAGATTAATTTATGTTGGCCGTAAATTAATTTGTTTTGTTTAATTTTAACACCCGACTAAAAATAGGTTTGTTTATTTATTGGCTTGATTTTGACGATTTTTTATTATTTTAAAGCTGATTTGTGATGGTTCTAAACTTTATAACAGTTTTATATCTATATATCCTACTTAATAAAAATATTTGTTAAGTAGGATATTAGGCTGTAATAAGCTGATGTAATCGAGATCAAGTTTAGTAATAGAGCTTAAAATTCACTGGCCTATTATGTCAGGAGCTAATTTTAAAATTTTAAATTTGTGCTGGTCTTTGTTAACCTTTTTAATTTGATTTGTTTTTAGTAAGCATTAAAATACTGTTTCATAAGGATTGGTATTTTTCATTACTTTTTTACACTGATATTATTAGGGTGAAAGCTTGTGACTTTGTTACTTCTTCACGCTCAAATGGTGAGGACATAGCCGACATCTTGGATTAACACATTTTCAATTCATTAGTTCTTTAAATTTTCTACAGGGAAAACCAATTATCTTGACGCCTTTTATCTTGTAGCTTCACAAGTGACAGCTATGTAGGTATTTTTAAATCACGGGTAGCTTTTATTATATAAATGTAAAAACTAATTTCTCATGTTTCGCTATATTCCTACAAATTTAGAAAATAAAGAGATTTGACAATTTACAGGGAAAACCAATTAAATAGGAGACCTAGTGACAGTTACCGCCAAATTTTGATAAAAGCATTTAGCTTTTTATATATCTATGGTTACATACTAATAGAACATGAACAAATGTACTTTTGTTAATATATAAATAATAACAATAGAGATTAGAAACTATCATTTCAACACCTTAAACTTTACAAACGCTATATCTCATTTTGAACTTTTGGGCAATTAATTGTTTTGCGCAGTATAACGGCGATATCACTATTATCTACAGTCCGACTTCACTCACTGCTATTTTGGTTTTTAAAGACTTAATTCAGAACAATGCTTTACGCATGCCTGATTTTTCGGGTCTTAACTCTAGGCCACAGGAAGCTATACAAATACCCGCCACACTCTAGATTTGGCGTTGGTCACACTATTTGCTGCCAACACTATGCTATTCTGATATCTGAAATGGCCTTTGGCGAAACAATATGAGTTGATTATGTCGTACAAAACACTGTTGACATGAGAAGACTTTATGGTATGAGTTTTGGTGTAGTGCACCTCTACTAATACTTCATTTAATCAACTATGAACCGTCCTCAAAACAACGGATTTCACCGTTCATATTTTATGCATTTGGCTAAAACTCTTTCGCGCGTCTGAATACTTCTATAATATAATAGCATAAATAAATACGTAAATAATGCTGGACAGTCCACACAAAATCATCTAGCCCCGATATAAACAGAGCTTGTGTTAAACAAAAATTTTACTTTAACTTTTATGTTAAAAAAAACTTTACACTTCCTGTAAAATGGACCGAATGTAGAATAATGTGCACAAGACGTCTAAAAGTAAAGTTGTAATACTTTTGAATTATTCCGACACAAAGTTTTTCCTGCTAAAGTTTGATCGAATCAAGAAAGTATCCGCACAAGATGAAGAAAAAGTAAATCTCCCGATAATCTTTTTCTGTTTCTGATGGAGGCGGTCTTATAAAATATTATTATTTTAGGAGACAAAGATAATGGGTTACAAATCTTATAAAACGATAGGCAAATCCTCTAGGAAAAACATTTTAATATTTTTTATAAATTTGTGAGATATCAGAGATAATGGAACTTAGATGTTATAGCCAAGTTTAGTTCATAACTTTGTAAGTGAAATCAAAGTTTTATTACGTAATAGTACCCATCCGCAAAGATTTAAATCGACAGATACGCCCAAAAACTGTGTCATAACAATTTAAATCTTTGCGGATATGTATAGGTGCATAGCATTATCTTGGAATGTGCGCGTTAATGACGACCTCTGTGGCGCGGTGGGCGAAGGTCCGCCTGCGACGCAGGAGGTTGCGGGTTCGATTCCCGCGTCGGGACAAATATTTGTACGATCTGCAGATATTTGTTCAGGGCGTTCTGGATGTTTTCTATGTATGTATAATAAAAAATATCTATCTATGTAGTGTATTGTATTAATTATATCAGATATCTAGTACCCATAACACAAGCTCTGCTTAACTTGGGGCTAGATAATGCTGTGTGAATTGTCCAGCATTATTTATTATTTATTTATTTATTTATTTTAAGTATACATTGCACAATTTTTTGTAAACAAGCACACCACAAAAACATACAATTCACTGAGTCCAAATGAGTGAGCTGACTCACTTCGGTTGGCAAAAGATACAGCGCGGTGAGACCGCGCTGTGTTTGTTCCTCTTTTCTACGGAAATCGCCTATAACACCAAAGAGGAAAGAATTTTCTTATTCATCAAGCTTTGGACTAACTAATCCATCAAAATTTTCCTCGAGTTTTTGTTAGTCTCATATCTAAGCCAAGGTTTATCGTAAAAATACTAAGTTAGCTTTATAATTCTAACGAAAGAATATCATAGTCGCAAATTTTCCAAGCCTGGGAAAACAAGGCACAAAAATCTCTACTCCAGTTGCAAAGCACGGCTTAAATTGAAATTAATTTAAAAATGCTCTGCTATACAGAATAAACTGCAGTCTACTTTTTCTTTTACGTGTAATAAAATGTTATGCAGCTGTTGTAGCCTTTGGTACCGTTATTGTTTTAAAAAAAAACACAACAACATTTAACAACCTTACTTAGATTTTTATGAAATCCAGTAAAGAGAAACATTCCACAAGTCCAGTACAGAGGTAGAATTTAGAACCTGCAAACAAATTTCTATCCAAGTTTCAGACCTCATATCATAATCATCCAAACTATGGAGTTTTAGAAAGATTTTCTCAAATCTCTTGCTGTATAGGTTTCATAGAAAATATTATGTGTCCCCAATAATTTATTTATTTGAAGTGAAACTCTACTCGCTCAGTAATAACGTTCTGTTTTGTTCACAGCCACCGTCGGCAACTACGACGGTCGACAACAAACTACACAGAGCCCGGAAAGTGACCAGCGTCCAGGAAGTTACCAGGTCTGCTTTGTAATATTATTATCTGTTGCTTTTGTTCTTCAAAGGCTTTTCTGTAGCAGGGGCAAGAGAGGAAGTGTTCCTATTTAGGGTACCTATTCTATGAGTAACACATTTAGGGCACCTATTTATGAACACCATATTTAGGGTACCTATTACGTATATTATCTAGTGATGGAGTTTAACATAATATGTAAATACAAATTTAGCAATTCGATCTAGGATTTTTATATAGTTAAAATGTTAAAGGTAAAGGCGAGTGCTTAACCTTTCTTCATTTTCTCTTTGCTTTTTCTCTTCTTTATCCTACTCTGTCTTATATTTTCTTTTCTTCTACTCTCTACTTCTTATATGAAAACTATTTTCTTGCCTGTTAGACAGACAGAAGAAATAATATATTAAGTACCTTTTACGTACTTTTAGTCAATTCAGACCTTTTCGTATGTACATAACTATTATAGTTCTCAATAGTTGATTTTCTTTTGTTTTGTTTCGTAATCGAATCGCAGCGGCGAAAGTAGTATGATGGATAGCCTCACGAATACTCTATAGGACGAGTTGTTTGAGTTGAGAAGTCGTAAACTTATCTACTCACTTTATAAGACCTTATTAGATCAAAGTTCAAACTAATATCCTTGAGTTCGCTCACCTGTGACCGAGTCTCTTAATAAGATGATATCTCAGCATCCATATTTCCCTTTTCAAATAGCATGTAAATTTACGGTCGCAGCACCGTCACTCATTATGAAACGTCTTCTCGTTATGCCAGGGGTTAGTTTCTAACGAGTTGCGCTCAACTTTACCGATTAATTATTGAGTCTCTACAAACAACTAGCAAACCATTTACTTACCATTGTTTATTTTGTTAAAAACATAAAGTGATAAATCTTCGGCCGTATCGTTTCTTGATATCGGAGAAAATGGTGGTTTAACTAATACTTATCGACGAAACAAAAGAACAAATATATTCTAAATAAATAGTGGTATCGAATATGAATATTTTAGAATTAGATAAATTTAGCTAAAATTTGGATTTACGAATGTCAAATAGACGATTTTTTATAGTATTTTGCAATTTTACATCATAACTAGCTATAATAAGGATTAAGGAATGGTTGGGAATCTAAATGTATCGTTTGACATTCCTAAACTCTAATTTTAGCAAATTCTAATACAACAGAATCGACACCAGTATCTACAAAGTCTGAATGGTGAGCTTCTTCGGCCCAACAACTTTTCGATCAATTTCAACCTAAAAATAGTTGGTGTCGACCTATTTAATTCTGCCTTTGCCAACTTGGGCAGCATTGTCAAAAACAAAAGACGATTGTGAGCAAATCATAAATGGAACACGTTTGAATGAGGTCGCCTCTGACAAAAGACTGGCGATGCATGGTGATAACTTTTATCTCGCGTTTGGCTATGCAAAAAGATTGGCTGATTTTTTTATACCGTTCGCTTTAATCGCTTTTCATCAATAAGCCTTTGTTGTTATTTTCTTATAAAAATTTAACAAACAACTCGAATAATTGTAGATAAATAAAACAAGAGAGAGTGATTGTTTAAATAGTTTAACCCAACTCAAAAGAGAGCGAACGCCAAAGCGTAGGAGAATGCTGTCAAATTCAAATAACCATTATACGTGTGAAAACAATAGCTGTACTCTGTCCACGATCCTATTTTCTTTTTGGTTGGTACATGCACGACTTTGAAGTTTCCTAATTCTTGACAGGTGAATCGTTGAGAAGAAAGTTTTGAAAGAATACAGAATGGCGTATTTAAATATTACCTCTGTGGAACCGACAAAGTATGTAACAAAGATAATTTTAGATGAATTTTCATAAAATTTAATTATGTCTTTCTGAATGTCTAAACGTAACTCAACCAACATGAAACTCAGCTGAAAATTCAGTCTCTCTCACTTTTTATCCCGGGAAAACGCGTATAATGCTGCGGCCAGATGCAACTAGCAAGTTAAACAACCAAAATAACACTTCATTTTGGATGTAAGCGGGTTAAACGCTTGAGTAGTAATTCTCTAAAATCATACAAAATAACACTTCATTTTGGATGTAAGCGGGCTAAACGTATGTTTTCCGTATGGAAACTAGACGACGTCCGTATGGAAACTGGATGACTATATTTAATTATCAGTCAAAATAACAAAAAGAAATAAGGTCGGTTGTCTTAAATTTGAGAGGACAGCCTCGCTGCCGCAGATCTCTTTCAATTCACGGTGTATATATAAACGACTTGAAAAAAGGAGGAAGTATTCAACTGTATTTTTTTATGTTTGTCTTTCGACTGGGTGAACCGTTATTTTGATGATATTTTTTTCATTTGAAAGCTGGTGCTCCTCGTGTGGTCCCATTTCTATTTGGTTCAGTTCTGACGATAGCGTCCATAAGACAACCATTTAATTGAAGTCAGCTTTGTTATAATTGTATTTGTACAAATTGATAGTCTGGGGCTGACGAACAAAGCAAAATGTGGTTATGTCAGCTTTAAATCAAATAAAGTTATTTATAATTTTAAACCTGGGGCCTAATTCCACTAACACAATCGCCTCACTATGACAATATTATCGTTTCATTATCGCGTAACAATCAAGGCCATTGACACCTTTTCGTATTCAACTAACACGATCTTTTTTTGTTTATGCCATATCTATGACTATTACGATTATGATTATATGCCTCACCATATTATTGACACGTTATTATAAGTCAAAGAGATTGTAATTTTATGGTAATAGAATACCAAATAAATTTACGACTAAATCTCTATCTTAATCGTATGGCACCATTACAGCATTTTTTTAAATAGTGGAATTAGGCCACAGTTATGATGTTATATTGTCTAAATAAATAAAAAAATAAAAAAGTTATTGATGTGTAGCGTATAAAGGAAAAAAAGGTTTAAATTAGGTAAGTACGAGTACTTATGTTCGTTCTGCAAACACCTTGTAACCTACTACGTAAAAGGTTGTAACAGAAACGCCTCCCCTCTAATTATTCCTCTTAACTGAATTACAAGGCATATCATTAACCTTTTTCTCAGGGCCCATAACTTTTTACGAATCTTTTTTCTTTGATGGATAATGTTTTCCGCCTTTCATTCTCTAGACATCCATAAACCCAGAGGTTTATTCAGAGAAAGTACTTACCTTCGACGTTGTAACAATTTGTAAGTAACTAGGTATTTTTTGTTCGTACACCTATTAGCAAAATAAGAAAAGAGAATCTCATGGTTTATACCTCTAGGAGGGAAGAATTGCAAAGGGTAAGAAAAATATAAGGTAATTAAGGAGAATTTTTCGAACCAGAAAATATTTGAGTTTTATAAGTTCCAGTTTTAAAAGAACTTTTGTTAATTTTTCATCCGGTAAAAATAATTCATCATCATAGTCCACTGCTGGACATAGGCCTCCCCTAATGAGCGCCATAGCGCCCTGTCTTCAGCTTGACGCATCCAGCATCTAAAAATAATAATCTAGGTAAAAATAATTGGTAGTTATTAATTATAAAGGATGAAGAGTCTCGTAAAACCTTAGCTAAGAAATATGAAATGTTTGCCTGTAATAATGCTGTAAACTAAAATAAATAATGCTGCACGCCATTAGGTATAATATTTTAGTTTATTTTTGCAATGCTGTTATTTTTAAAGTCTACAATATCATAATTATAAGATAGTTGTTTTGCACTCAGGGATGTAAAAAATGCTTTAGTCTTAATAACTCATTATCAAATTAAGTACAATTACAAAATTTGTGACGTCTGGTTTTGGTTTAAAGTTTGTCCTACAAAGACAAGTTTATCATAACTTTAAACTCAATATACCTGAAATCTAACTCTAACCAACCATTTGGTTGCACAAGGCAACTGTCACAACAATAAAACCCAGTTAAGTAACAAGACATTCACGTCAAGACCACTCGCAGTGTCCGTTGGATTGAGATAGGGGTGATATGTGATATTGTACTGGGAACAGTGTAACGGGCTAGCTTATGAACGCGACTTTGCTGTTGCGTAGGTATCTTGAAGAAATATAGCAAACATTCTTTATTTCCATAAATACAATTAAAGTAAACTTAGAAAAGATCAAATTATAAAATTGAACACTGACGAGCTAGTTAGATACTCTGATATTTTATAGAACTTACGCCTTTTTGGACGACATGCTTTTGAAAATATTTATTGATATTTTTTGCATTTCACACACCTATATTTAGATACTTTAACAAACAAGAGTGCACCAACAGAATGACGTTTTTACTGTGTTAGGTAATTTCAGAGAAATAGTTTGTGAACTTGTTCATCATCATCATCCGCAGCCCAACTTCACCCACTCCTGGGTATAGACCTCCAAACTTTTGTGCCACTCCACACTGTCCTGAGCCAATCTCATCCAGGTTCGTCCCGCAATTTTGCATATATCGTGAACTTCTTATTTGTATCTAATATTTGAAACAACTGGTCATAGAAAATTATATACTTATCTTACGAGTAAGTCCCGTTTCTTACTATATACGTATTCGTCGTTTATTATGTAGGTACCTACCTACACTCATTCATTGCACTACCTTTCTCCATACCCCATTGGCTTGCTAAAAAAACTCTTGTTGGGCTTTGGGTTAAGCTCGCTTATGTACATCCTTTAAATTGTCATCTTTTGTGTATTGTTATAATATGTGTGAACACTAAAGATTTTAATCGGACCACCCAGTCAACAGTTCTGAGGTAACAAACATAAAAAAACATGAAAAAAATACAGTCGAATTGACAACCTTCTCCTTTTTTGAAGTCGGTTAACAAAATACGAAGCCATCACACTAATATTATAAAGACGAAAGTTTGTATGGATGTATGGATGTACAGATGGATGGATGGATGGATGGATGGATGGATGTTTGTTACTTCTTCACGCCAAAACTACTGAACGGATCTGGCTGAAATTTTGCATACAGGTAATTCTAATCCTGGAATCAAACAGTACGCTTTTTATCCCATAAATCAGTTCCCGTGGCATAGAAATCACCTTTTAACGTTTCCATGGGAAAAACGCGTGCGAAGCCGCGGGGCGCAGCTAGTAAATAATAAAGGTATTCTCCCACAGTACCCAACAGAAGCGGACAGCGAAGCGGTATGGGAGACCAGTGACGTGACACTTGAACGTGGGGCGAGCGGTCTCGGTCTCAGCATAGCCGGGGGCGAGACCGGCGGTGACGTCAGCATCACCAAACTAGCCCCGGCAGGCGCCGCGAAGGTGGACGGAAGACTGCAAATAGGAGATATTTTATTACAAGTGAGTACCGTCAGCTTCTATATGTACCGTACGTATTTTTGACATTTGGCTTATTGTACTTACGAGTATTTTAAATTTTATGTTTGACATCTAATTGTTTTGTTATATTATTTTTAATATTGTATTGTATCCATACTATGTTAATGTGTCGTTTTAATGTGTAACTAAGATTTTTTTTTTTTTTTCGACAATAGCTATCAATGCTATACTCGCTCGGTCGCTCAGCGATACTCGCTTAGCCCTTACTTTTTTATTAAGGGAGCACCCTCGCACAATAGTGTGCTCATAAATGTGCATCATCCTTTATTACAAATTAGTATTTACAAAGCCATCACCAATCAGGTAGTATAGCCTAAAGTGATGTTGGTTTTATATGTACCTACTCATGCAAGGGCAGCTTATTTACTCCGATAAATAAAACAGCTAAAATATTTTAATACAATGAATATTAAGATATGATACAGATTGACTATTGATTCGCATTAACAGATGTACAAAACATATACAGCAGAAATTGGGGCAGAAGCCAAACTAGATCAAACAGAAAATACGTAAACAAACAAATGAAACGGAATAAATAATCCAGAAACATGATAGCTCTGAAACAGGAGACGCATTAGGCACATGAAAATGACAAAGTGCCTATAAATTATGATGTTCGTCGACATTATGGTACGAGTTTTGCTTTTACCTAGGTTTTAGTTTTTTATAATAACAAAAAGCTAGGATCATAAAATTAACAGATCAGGTACATGTCGTATCACACTCGACACGTTGTACCTAGTGAACTAAAGTAAATAAATCTATACCCTCATGATATATCGTCGGCAACATCGTCACGTTCCATCTGGTAAGATTGTGGCTTAACGAAGGTTTATATCGATAAACCTTTGTTAAGCCACAATCTTACCTGATGGAAAGTGCGCGGGTGAAACCACGAGGCACTGCTAGTTATCGAACTAGCAGTGCCTCGTGGTTTCACCCGCGTTGTTCCCGTTCCTGTGAGAATTCTGAGATAAAATATAGCCTATGTCACTCCTTTAAAAGTAAGTTTTCTAATAGTGAAAGATTTTTTAAAATCGGTCTACTGGGTTCGGAGCCTATTCAATACCAACGAACAAATGTTTTTTTCTTTATAATATTACTAGCTGCGCCCCGCGGCTTCGTACGCGTTGTGCCTATGAAAACATTAAAAGGTGATTTTCATCCCACGGGAACAGATTTATGGGATAAAAAGTATCCTATGTTTTATTCTAGTATTAGCATTACCTTTATGCAAAATTTCAGCCAGATCCGTTCAGTAGCTTTGGCGTGAAGAGGTAACAAACATCCATCCATACATCCATACATCCATTATCATACATCCATACATCCATCCATCCATACATCCATCCAAACTTTCGCCTTTATAATATTAGTGTGATGTGATTAGTAAAGTTAATTTTTTTTTTAATAAGGTAAGGATCTTGTCTTGGTGTTGGCACAGCTGAAAACCGCATTCAACTGTATCGACATGGTGCCCTACTTTATGGGCAACATAGTAGATTTCTATCTAGGATATAAAGGTAATGCTTTATGCATCACCTTAAGTTGAACAGATTTGACATAAATTAGAAGGAGTGTGGTGCTGCCTTAGAATTTGCACCACCCCAGTTCTTCCCGTGTGTCGTAAGAGGCGAATAAGGGATATCTATCATTATATAATCGAGGGGCGGGCAGCAGCGCCCCCTGTAGAACGAGTCGTCCACCAAATTGCGATCCCCAATCCACATGCCGAGCATGGGGATTATGGGCATTGCCCCGCATGAGTAAAACGCCATTATGGCGTTTGTCAGGGGAAGGCCTGCGTCCAGCAGTGGACCGATACAGGCCGTTGAGGATGAGATTGAGGACATAAATTAAACACATAGAGAAAGGCAATGGCACTGGCAGCCTTATCGCTTCGAGCGATTTGTTCACGGCAATATAGTAAGCATATTCTTGCTATCTTCAAGATATTGCAGATAAATACCAAGATTATCTTTCTACTGAACCTTCGTTGATTTTCACAAAAAGACTTAGAAACGGAAGTAAAATATAAGAAAGTTTTACATAAATAATGTTATCAAACTTTTTACCACGACGTTAAAACACTTTGGGGAGTTGCTTAACTGGCATTTCTCATAAACTTTCCTTATTAACTGAAGAAATAAATATTTTAAAAAATATTTCACTAATAAAAAAGTTACCAATCTTGTCAGAAATGGCCGGACAACTTTTTAATTGGTCAAAATATCGAGCACTTGTCTTTTGGAAATCGTATCGGGGAATTTGTACAGAATCAGTAATATTATGATGACCGATGTTGCGCGGTAGGCGAAGGTCCGCTGGCGACGTAGGAAGTTGCGGGTTCGCTTCCTATCTTGGGACAAAAGACGATTTACAAACATTGATTCCGGGTGATCTGAGTATTTTCAATGTAGGTATACTTCATGAAAATAACTATAACTAGCTGCGCCCCGTGGCTTCGCACGCGTTGTTCCTATGGAAACGTTTAAAGGTGATTTTTATCCCACGGGAACAGATTTACGGGATAAAAAGTAGCCTATGTTTTATTCCAGTATTAGAAAAAACTAAAACACTACAAACAAAGCTATTTGTCATCCGATTATGTATGGAAAATTTCAATACGATCGGAAACGTAGTTTCCAAATGAAGCGGAAAGTACGTTTGTATGGGGGCTAAGGTGTCCGTTCCGTTCTTAAGGTGACCGCGCACCCGTCCGCGCTGCATCCTCCAGAATCTGTATACCTATACCGGTCCCATCAAGCATGTAGCATGTTAGTAAAGAAACCACGACACTAATGACAATAACTGACTTGCTTGGCGTCGAGTTTCAGATGTTATTGTGAGCAACATTTATTGAAGGAAGGATCTCAAATCAACAAGTAATGTTAATTACGTATAAAACGCGCCAACAAAGTGAATTTTATGTTAAGTATGGGCGGTTTGTTTATTAACATTCTACATGCTCGATGGTTACGGTATAGAGGATTTTAGTAAAATGCAGCGTGGATAGGTGCGTGGGGGTTGCATACTATATCATACACAGATTTGAAAATGCGATAACTTCGGCGCGTTCGGGCAGCGTGGACATTGTGTGTGTTCTGCTTTATAGCCGAGAGACAAAACTATCGGAACTAAATACTCGCTTCCTCGTCAACTCGTTTCTAGTTTCCAGTCATACTCATCTTGTTCATCGTCGGCGGTAGGACAACTTACGGGCCTTATAAACTCGCCCATGTCTTTTACCACTCTCTCAGCTTAGTTCGCCGGAACTTCTTCAAATCATGAACCATTAATTTTGTATGATAAATCCTCTGATATTCAGTGAAGGTAATAAGCCGGTTATCTAATCCAAAGTGAAATACGATTTAACTCAAAGCAATAAAGGACCAGATTAACATCTACGGTTTATGAGATGGTACTTTATCGCCTCTGTATTCCGATGACTATAACATATAGTGCGATAAATAGATAGCTAAGTAGCAGTGCATTTTGACTGAGAAGTGTAAGGGTAGCGCAGATTTTTTGTTATATCTCAATAAATAATGCAGGACAATCATTGATTTAAAAAGGGAAGATAGGTTACGTTCTCCCAGCGCTTACTCAAAAATTGGCATGTGTTACAACTCCACGCAAAACACATACGTTCACAGTTATTTTACCAGTCCTGTGCAATACAAAGAAGAACAAAGACGGAAAGACGTATCTAGGACCGAAGTGAGACTGAGACAACAATATTTCAAGCGAATCACGACCGCCCGTGCCGCCGGTCAGACGGTGACTGATGTGGGAGAACACAATTTTACACAATTTGAGGTTGCCACTTTCGAGCAACCAGTGCCTCATCTTCGTTTTTAATAAATCAATGAGGACAATAGGTACACACATTATCTAGCTCCAAGCTAAGGAGAGCTTGTGTTATAGGTACTAGATAACTAATATACATAATACAATATACAACATAGATAGAAATGTATATTATTTACTAGTATATAAAAAAACCTAGAAATGCCCGAACAAATATCTGCAGATTGTATAAACAAGAATGACTTTCTAAGCAATTTTCTAATGTTGCTAGGATGCATAGAACATGCATGTTTTTCATAAGAAAAAGACAACACCTATACATTGATTTATTAAAAACGAAGATGAGGCACTGGTTGCTCGAAAGTGGCAACCTCAAATTGTGTAAAATTGTGTTCTCCCACATCAGTCACCGTCTGACCGGCGGCACGGGCGGTCGTGATTCGCGTGAAATATTGTTGTCTCAGTCTCACTTCGGTCCTAGATACGTCTTTCCGTCTTTGTTCTTCTTTGTATTGCACAGGACTGGAAATATAACTGTGAGCGTATGTGTTTGCGTGTAGTTGTAACACATGCCAATTTTTGAGTAAGCGCTGGGAAAACGTAACCTATATCTTCCCTTTTTAAATCAATGCACCTATACTAATATTATAAAGAGGAAAGATTTGATTGTTTGTTTGTATTTAATAGACTCCGAAACTCCTGGACCGATATAAAAACTCTTTCATCATTAATAATAATAATAATAATTGTTTATTTTCAGATAACATCGATCCATACGTTAGTAAATTCTTAGACTATGTTAGTTTTAGTTTTAACTAATTAAATAATACGGAGATGGAGTGTCTGTACATCACTCCATCTAATTTACTAGCGATTGCTGACAGGGTGGTGTTGGTGCTCCCGCGTATTCTACTAAGCAGTGAGGCTGCCTTCTTCCTCATACAGGCGTCTACGCGGGCCTCCGCAAACATGCCCGAGGCGCTGCAGAATCGCGGGAGCCCCATCAGCATCCTGAAAGCGTTGTTATATTGGACACGAAGAGTATTGACGGATTTCTTCTTAAACGTAAAATTAAAAGAATAACTTTTTCAGGTTATATGTCACCTTTTTTTTTAGCCACTCTGGTATAATGATAGTGTATGTAAGTTTAATCTAAAGTAGGTAATATCTACTTACCTTAAAAAAATGATTTTTGTATAATTACTAGCCTGTTTCTAGTTTTATAAAATAAGTGTACTATCTAATGGTTATGAAGATGGCCCGCACGTAGGTGCCTATTATGTTCGTACACTTCTTACCCGAAGAATTAGTAACATTCTGCACAAATCCTGACGGGCTTAGAGAATGTTAAAATTTAAGATTTGATTAAGTTTTTTATAAATAAACAAATACATAAAAAAGGTAGTGACATAGGCTAATAAAATATAGCCTATGTCCCGGAATTCCTACAGGAAAGGGAACTACGCGGAAACTGCGAGGTGCTGCTAGTCTTTAATAAAGTTTGGTCACTACTGTAACGTAAGCTGGCATGTACGAATAGTAGTAAGTTATATCTATTCTATATCATTGTGCCGGCTTAGCACTTTTACCCCCGGTTTCTCGAACGCTTGTCACATTGAATGGATAGTTGAGTTTGCATGTATTTCCTGGAATCCCTTCTATTCCATCCATTCGCAGAGACTTGAAACTATCCAAAGATCGTTTACTCGCCACCTTGCCTTCAATTTATCCGGTATATCCCACAGGACTCCCTATGCCCTAAGATTAAAATTCTTTAGTATGATCTCCCTTTATAACCGTCGTAGGGTTCAACAACTAACATTTTTACACAAGGTAATTAACGGTCTAGTCGATTGTAAAGATATCCTGCTAAACATTCGTCTTACAGTACCTACTAGGAACCCCAGACATCCCATCACTAGCATTTTCAACACTCCTTTTTGCAACTCTAATAAAGGCCTACAGGCTCCAGTAGTTCAGCTCTGTAAACTATATAATTATACCGTCAAACAAGTTCCTGATATAGACATTTTCAGTGATAACCTCAATAAATTCAAATTTAAAGTGCTGGAACATTTCCGGAATGAACAATATGAACATAATGCTTCTTAGATCTCAATTTTACTTAATTAATAAATAAATATATATACTATTATATTTTTGTTATGTAGTAGTTTATTAATGTTTCTTAAGTTTAACCATATCTTCTATTACCTATATTTATAATGTTTAACTTCGATCTCATTTAATAATTTAAATATTTTTAAGAAAGTATTGTGTAACAATGTTGTGTCCGCCTATTATAAGCGTATATATTAGAACCTGCCTAGATATTAAGTTAAAACAAAATGCTTTATGTATACGCTGTTGGCGTTCCTTTTTAATAAATAAATAAATAAATAAATAGATAGTCAATGGCTTGTTTTATACGCACTGCGGAATCTGACAGCGTGAATTTTAATCTCGCGGAATATAACCTGCGTGCTTAACGTAACTTACACGTACGACGAATAAAATTCCTTGCTATTTTAACTCCCTACAACTTTATAGTGCTCCAAACATTCATATTTTTCCGCTAGTGAACTTCCATTAAGTTACAGAATTCTGCAAAAAAAACCACGCGAGTAATAAAAGCAGTGCGTGTACAACCTGCCAAATTGTCAACAATTTGTCAAAAAAATAAGCAAAGAAGGGTTAATTTTAAAAAATAAACCCTTCTTTGCCGGCGGCGGCGTACCAAAACGCGGGAAGAAAAACTCTATGGAATTTCGTTTCTCTTGCGTTCAGCGGGATAGAAAAATGTATACAAATCCATTTCTAACATATTATTTTTATTAATTTTACATAATATCAGCCGGTAGCTATTGTTATTTTCATAAAAGGTAAA